>NC_069413.1:32616580-32660766 GCF_026875155.1 Cherax quadricarinatus
TGTGTGGTATAATTTATAGCCTTGTATGTTGAGATTAGAGGGCATCTCTCTATCTTTCAGATTAAAGCCAGAGTCTCTGTTATAGCAATAATATCTCTGTTTCTGCACTTGCAATTAATCTAAGTCATCTATCTTTTTCTACACTCCTGCTATTAAAGCGCCTATAGTAAACCTTAAGGGAGCTGTCCCTTGCTGCCCCTGCTTCCCCTTTGTTTGCATGACCTGATCTATTGTCTTTATTTATAACTTCATGCTGAATGCCTTTATACATTTACTGTTTCCCAACCAAGGGTTGTACCATTACGATATTGTTTCCTCACACACACCCATGAACTCTATTTTCATCAGTTTAAAATCATAGGAATTTTCACCAATTGGCCTTCTCTCAATCGAGTTCTGCAAAGTGCTACCACCCCAGCCCCAGTGAGATGTAACCCCATCCCTTAGCATACATATTCATGTTTGCCATAAAGATGTTGTTCCAGTTGTGAAGATTGGATTGCAAGTTCTTGCAGTATCTGTCTAGCCAGCAACTTTACACAATTGCCCCTAGACAACCATTCTATTTGCCTATGCTCAGCCTTCTAGGCAAGATGTAAAATATGGATTGGGTCCCTCCTTAGATGTCTTATATGTAATCTATATGCTGCAGACTGTATTATCTAGCAGCTCTTCTCTACCTACCCTTCCCAATATCCATTTCCAACCAGCACTGAGACAGATAATGGGCTTGTTCCATTACGCGTGATATTATACAGCCTGTTGGACAATGTCCCCAACACCAGCTCCAGGGAAGAACACTCTGTCTCTCTCTTCTTATTCTTTACAAAAAATGCACAGGTCTATATATCTTACATAGCGTCTCCAACCACAGTAATGCGGTTACCTCCATTACAGGGGGCAGTAGTACCCTTACCTTCACTGGCCACTGAAGTACATTTTCATCCTGAAGAACAGCAGAATCGATTTCCTACCTTCAGACTTCACTCTTAACTTTCCTTACTCTGATGCGCCTTCCATTACTGTGAACCACTAGCCCACTTGTAGCAGGTGCTGGACTGCACCCTCATGCTGGTAGCCGTTGCTACCCCCAGCTAACGAGCCTCCTCACTAGGAGTGTACAGACTGACGTCCTCTAGCTTGTCTAGAAGCCTCATTCCCCACAACTCCAGCCACCTCACACTCTCTCCAGACCCATTGAGTTGGACCCTTCAGCCTCCTAATCTCCTCCTGGAGAAGCAAGACCTCCTCCTTCAACTTCCAACCTCATTTTTATAACACTGCGAGCAAGCCATGCTTTGTAACCGTCCACACTAATCCCCAGAAAGCAGCTCAGGGTCTGTGACCTCACGTGACGACTGACCACTGAGTTATGTGCCTGGGCATTATGTTTACGATTAGTAACGCACTGTGCCACACACATCCTGTCTTGCTTCACTCGCATGAAATCACTGAGTAATGGGCTTGGTGTACAGTTATCGGTATAAATGTATGGCCCTTACCATGATAAGGTGCCATCATGGTTCTCACATAGTCACCTGAGATACCCAATAACATCTTGGTATCTTTCAATGTTTTACTACCGTGTATACAACAATATCCAACACCAGGCCACTGTCACATCACAGAGTACAAACAAGATTTTATACCAAAGCGGTTCCTCTTGTCGGTATATACTGCTGATGACAGTCTACCTTTGAACAAAAATCAATGAGACTCGTTCAATTACAAGATTCTTGAAAGGATAAAAGTATATCACTGAACTTTTGTTTGAGATACATGAAAACATTTCTATCTTGTATAACCTGTCACTTCTGTCAGGCTTGTTTTGTCAGAGAGAGTGCCAACATACGTTAACAGTAAAGATTAACCTGTTCCTGGTATTATTTTCACTGGAGGATGGGTACAAAATTAGCCGATCTGTGGACCAGTATGCTTTTATATTATGCTTATAGACGTGAGCTAAGCATTATTGTTGCATAAAGCAAATACATTTCTGCAACAGTGTCTACTTTCCACCTGTATAGTCTTTATGTGGTGATAAGATCGTATTTGCCATGGTGTATGAAAATACTTATTACTTTCCTGGACAATAATTTCATCAATGGCTGGTTAAAGATAAATTCAAAGAATTCAGTTCATGGCCGTGGTTCCAAGGGGGACAGGTAGGTAGAATTCACTTTGGAGTCATCTGAAAAGTGGTGAGGGCTGGAACAAAAATTGGGATTTTGCTCCCAATCCCAGATACGGTTTGCTGGTGGTATGCACATATAGGCGGGGGGTTTGTACGGGTGGTTGTGGGTGGCGGGGTGGTGGGTGACGCTCCGTTTGCCTTAACTACAATCACACGTGGGCCCCCGCGTGGCACATATCCCATGGGGTGCAATACCCCCCTAACCATCCCTATGCCGTGGCCCCCCTGCCAAGGAGACTCCCTCTACACCCTTTAAAGGGTGTAGGGCCGGGATTATCCGCCCCTTTCACAGATGGGAAACCCACCGAAGGATGGGGCGGGAACTACGACTTCACTTGAAATTTTTTCCCTCACACCACTCTAAAAAGTCTAGCGCATAAAATTCACAATCCACGTCAAATCATCCGTCATTACTGAAGTCAGAGGCCCTGGCACGGGAAAATATTAGTTTTCTCTTATGTTTAGGAAAACCCCGCCGTGAGTCACGAGTGCCCACACCAGAGGTAAAGGTCGAGGATCGTCGGGGTTTTTTTGCACTATTATCGATATCCTGGTCATTATTTTCGGTCACTAACTTATCAAAGCTGTAGAATTCGTCTTCATTTCCACTTCCATCAGTGTCAGAACTATCAGACAGGAAGAGGAGAGTCCCAATTTTCCGGGGAGAGCTGACTTGCGACGAGGCATGGTGAAAAAGGGTGAATGAGCCGGCGTTCCCACAATGCTATGCAGGCGCCTAGATTTTTTGTTTATGGCGCACACCCACGGCGCAGACCCATTCTCTCACATGTAGGCCTATGAGCGCTTTTGCGCTAAATTTGACGGCGCTAGAATTTTGGCGTAGATCTACGGTTTGGACACTCGCCAAAAAGCCGTAGATCTACGGGACGGACCCTGAAAGGGTTAAGGTCTGGTGTGACAGGTAGCTGTTATTCCTTGGAAACCACTTGGTGTCTTATACGAGAATGATACCTTCAGAATGAACTGAACTAGTCTTAGCAAAACTGCCTGTTTAGACAAAAGCACAAATTGTGAAACTGTCTTTTAGTCACTAATAGTGGCAGACATACCAGAAAGAATGCCTGAAGTCCTATATCTTCAGTTGCCACTTCCAGATCCACAGGCAACCTCAGGTAGTACTTCTACCATCAGACGTCCGAAAAAATGGACCCCAATGTTTGACGAGATGGTTACCATCATAGCATAAGATGGCCCAAATTTCCCATTAGGCAGAGTAGCAACTGCATACTTCAGCAAATTTACTTTAGAATAATTCACCCCTCAAGGAAGGTTCCTTGATACTGGTAAGGGGCTCTTGATCTAGGGAAAATTGGATTTGTGTTCCAGTTCCCCAAAATTATGCCTGAATACCTTCCACTCCCCTCCCGCAGTGTGCTTTATAATCCTATGGGTTTAGTGCCTCTCCCTTGATTATAATAATATAAAAATTAATTTAGAACAAGGCTGATGCAATTCTTTTCCTTATCTAAGAACTGGATTAAAAAAAAAAAATAAAAAAAAAAAAAAAGGGAAATAAGTTTCTCACCAATGAGGCCAAAATGAGTGGGAGGATTGGGGATATTTATGGACTATTGAAGGAAGCTTAAAACCCGTCAAACAGAAGTTCAGTGATATTGCTCAAGCACTGCCATTGCCTGGACAGGAAATGTTACGAGATACTGACACGATGGTATTATGCATCACCCCACCAGATAGTGGATTATTATTATTATTATAATCAAGGGGAAGCGCTAAACCCGGAGGATTATACAGCGCCTGGGGGGGGGGATGTGGAAGGCATTCAGGCTTAATTCGGGGAATGGAGCACAGATCCAATTCCCTAAATCAAGAGCCCCTCACCAACATCAAGGAACCTTCCTTGGGGGGACCAGATAGTGGAAAGCAATGCAAAGTCACCAAAACTGAGTCAAGTGGGACCAGCACTGAACCTCCCATCTGACCTCTGTCCCTTTACCAAAGAAGTGTTGCCCACCTGCAGGCTCAACTATCAAGCAAGAGGAAACAAGTTTATGGGTCACCATGCATGGCAAATGCACAGGGAAGTATTTAGTAGTCTCTACCAATCATGACCACCATCCTTAGGGATGGGAGTGGAAGCCCACCCAGTATTGGCCATGATAGCAAAGTCCGTAATCTCTGCACCAGGTATACGTATATAAAGGACCTGCCATAAGGGGAATCATTAGAAAATTTTCTATCATCTAAGACAATGCCAATAGCTTAAGGAATACCTTGACTAGGTGAAATAAAACTAAAGATCAGACTGGCATTTCATATTATGTACAAAAATCTACACTTTGTGACTAGGATGATTGGTTGGAGGCATAATGCCAACAAATATGTAGACAAGGACAAAAGCATACAGAACAAACATTTTTTTGGGCAACATTTTTCTTTAAGTTTGGGAAAAAATTCAAGTGATAACTTGAAAAGCTCTACTTAAAAGCTAAAATATTATACAAAGGCTTTTTCTATATGTCTGTCTTTGTATACAGTACTAGGTGATGATGTCATAAAGACAATGATAAAAAAAAATGAACAATAATCAACACAACACTGGGAATTATGTATAAATTTTTTGAGGAAGATACAGTACAAGAAATTTATTAAAGTTTGAATGAGGCAGAATTACTTGGAGGTCTTTTTGAATTACAAGAATTAAAGTAATTTTCATATAGCTAATTTATAATATTCAGCAATTTTCACAAAATTTTGTGTAGGCAAAATGACATACTATATTGGGACCGGGATCTTAGCTAATTATACAGTGGACCCCGGTTAACGATATTTTTTCAATCCAGAAGTATGTTCAGGTGCTAGTACTGGGCCGAATTTGTTCCCATAAGGAATATTGTGAAGTAGATTAGTCCATTTCAGACCCCCCAAAAATACACGTACAAACGCACTTACATAAATACACTTACATAATTGGTCGCATTCGGAGGTGATCGTTATGCGGGGGGGTCCACTGTATAAGATAGTGATTCATTTGAAGTGTTAATAGCAATGCATTATTAACACAGAAAATTTAAAATTTTTGACTAAAGCCTCCACATCTACGCACTTAAAACAGGAGGGAAGTGAATATATCATAGATTTCTAACACAAGAACATGTGGCTACCAATATATACCGGGGCACACCCCTGAACTGCTAGTTCTCTCTTTGAGGTATGACTTAACTATATAGGAGCCATGACTTAGCTAAATGTTCCCAAAAAAATATGGCACAAACAAACCCCATGGAAATAAAAAAAAAAACAGGAAATAAAATTCTGTATAATTCAGCTTCTTTTGCAGCTGTATTGCCTCCATGTGAGTTTTTATATGTCACAAATTATGCCCTTGCAACACCTAATAAAAATTCCATTGGGAAAACCTTGTGGTTACTAATTCTTGGTGTTTATCTTTCCTAGGATCTCTTCTGTAAAGGAATGTAAAGAAGTGATAAATAGTTTAGAAGCAAATTAAACACACACATCTGTTTAAAAACAAATGTAAACCCATACTCCCGGGCCATAGGGTCAACTTTTAAGTGCCTGCATCATCCCTTCACTAAAGTCATGAAATGTTAAGGGGAACTGTGTAGCAAGGCACTCTGGACTGTAATGACACAGGCACATGGGTTCAAATATTAAAAATATTTATTCAATCATATGCTAATTGCTTCCTCACCTACATAGATTTTTTAGAGTACAATAACAGAAGGGACATCAGTTGTCCTACAGTGCAAGTAATTATACAATACATTTTAAAATTTGGATCAACTCTTTGGTTCTCTTCATCAGAAGAAAAGTATCCCTATCTTAGTTTACTGCTGTTGATCTATACAGTATTTTCTATGCATAGTTTTGCCTCCCTTCCAGTGAGATCATTCAATATTTAGTCCAAACATTATTTGGAAACCATACACAGTACATATATAACCTCCATGGTTATAATGTATTAAAATGCAGTTGAAGTATGTAAAATTTTTCAGTTAAACTAAAATGCCCCTGCCAACATATTTCCCCATAAACTTTTAACATGAAGCACAGTTAATTTCTAGAAAAATAATATCACAAATTCAGCACAACTTTCAATATAATATCTGTTGTTAAAATGATACAAAATTTTATGTGCCCAATTTTGATAAATTTGCAGATACAATAAAGCCTTACTTAGTGCAATAGTAACACTCCTAAAGTTCATCATGTAACCTAGACACATGTAATATCAACCCTGCCATATGTACATGTTATATTCATGGGGTAATGCTAAATCCATAAGGGTCATGCAACACTTGAGGCAGGGGACAAAATTTGGTTTGATACACTGAAAGGGAGGATAGCTCCATTCCCTGAATCAAAAGCCTTCCACCAGCAACAAGGCACATCCCCCTGAAAGGCTTATAATACATAGAAAAATATGTTAAGATTCTAGACATATTAAAGATAACAGCCCTTCCCGAGCCGAGCTCCTCACAGCGGAGATCCAAGGAACTCTCACCAGACCCAACATAAGAGACTCTTGATAGGGTAAGTATGGAATGCACCCAAGCAAAACTGGACTCCAGGGTGGTGAACAGGGTTCAGCAAGTTCAGCAGAGAAAAACTGGTAAAGGAGTAGGTCTAGCTGTCATACTCCAGCCTGTAACAGCACAAGTCTGCATGCAGACAGAACAATGTCTACCAAACCACCCCCAGGTGCAATGGGAGAGCACCTAAGAGTGTCTAGTATGTACCTGTAGAGCATTCACTGTGAGTTTCTTTACATGACAGTGGTCAAAGAGCATAGATTTTATATTTAAAATTTTTTCTTAAGGATGAATTATAGTTAACATTTTTCCTTGGTTGGATTTTTAACAAATAAATTCATACTTTGTGTGTTCATTTTATGCATGGATATAAAGCTCACATTTCTTTGCTGAAGATTGGTCTAGAAACAGATTTAATATTTATATTTTTTCTTAATTATGAATTGTAAATATAATTTTTCTCATTTTTACCAAAAATGCATTTGTACCTTGCATATGTTAATTAATTCATGCATACAGAGCCCACATTTTTTGGTAGAGATTGGTCAGAAAAAGTAATTTATTATATATTTACAATGCATTAGTATATCAGTGACTGGTGTACAGGGAACTCAAGTCTGGCTAATCAGCTTCCCTCAGGGAAGTAATCTATCAGGGAAGGGGAAGGGGAAGGGGAATGAAGAAGGGCTCTTTTTCCAGGGCTTGTGCCTTTTGGAGACAACCTGTACTTGATTATAAAACTTAAGAATAGTGGAGCACTGCAGTTTTCTTAATGGCCCATGATAGGCAAGTCAAACTCACTCAACCACATGTACTCATGTACCAGACTAACCTATTTTTTAAAGCTATCCAAAGAGATTAAAGATTAGTAGAGTTGTGGGCAGGTGAAGCAAGATTCTTATGTCAGACCATACTGACCTCTCAGAGGGCTGGTTGCATTACTAAAGTGGATCTAAAACCTAGATAATTACTCCACATAGACAAATGTAAATTGTATTGATGAGAGGGACAAATGTAAGTTGAACTGATGAATGAAAAGTTCACATTTTTAAATATGGCCAGTGGATTTCAGCTATAAATATGGAGGATTACTGCAATAAGCCTACTGGCCCATGCTAGGCAGGTCTTTCTCAAGCCTAACCTATCTCACTCACATATTTCTCCAACCTATTTTGCTTAAGAAATTAAAATGGATTAAAGGACACAAATCCACATACTAAGGATACCTTACTTTAATATGTTTCAGTTCTGTGACCTTCCTTACTCCAAATGACACAAGAGAATGAGAGAACTTGTATATATAGTGGAGAAAGCATGTCACTGGTGAAGATCAGGTGAAAGCGTCAGGTCATCTAACTGCCATGTCCCGTGGCAGCAGGGATTCAGTAAGGTGCATTTGCCAGCTCTTTGTTCTATGGTGCTGGTAGTAAAAATTAACCCTCTCACTGTTGCAGCTCCCAAAATTAAAGTGCTGAGTGTCATGATTTTTAAAGAAAATAAATATATATACATTTTCTTCTTAAAAAAAAAAAAAATATATTGAATGTAATGAAACCAACACAAGACTTTTACCGTAAGTACTTATTGAGATATGAATATGTGAATCTGAAGATCACCGACTCACTGATGGCAACATCGGCCATTGCTGTGTTCTGTATGTATTAGATTATAATCTAAAATAGAAAAATAAAATAAAATAAATAATTATTTATTATTTTATTTTTTCCTGTTATTTTCTAATTCTTTACTTTTTCCAGTAACTTGTTTTGGCCTATGACACCCAAATCATGCACAATGTATGCAGGGCTAACCTTTGTATAAAACACAATAGTACTCACACTAACAATCTCAATAGTACAAAACAATGATACACAACACAAACACACACACACATTCCATTCTTTCAGTCTGTTAAGTTCCTAAAACACAGATCCATATACGGCAGTGTTTTACACTCCTTAAACATAAAGCATGTAGCTCTGCTTTATTAGGTGCCTTAACATTTGTGTAGACACATAACATTTTTGTTTGTAGCAAGAAGTGTAGTTAAAAAGTGATCACTGTACTTCAAATGAGAGCGCATTAGGTGATCAGTATGGCAGCACATGTGTTGTGACCTGGCATTTCTGTATTATTTGTCTGATGACAGCCAAACAAAAGTGGCTTCTGTCACTATCATTAATGCAGAGTGAACCGCAGGTTAGGGTATGCATAAGGGAGGGGGGTTATTTGCTAGTGAAAGTAGGAGGTAGAGAAGGATGCATGATGTCATCATGGCTGTTTAACATATTTATAGATGGGGTTGTCAAAGAAATGAATGCTAGGGTATTGGGAAGGGATGTGGGATTCAAAGATGTTGGATCCGATACAAAGGTGGGAGGGGATGTGGGATTCAAAGATGTTGGATCCGATACAAAGGTGGGAGGGGATGTGGGATTCAAAGATGTTGGATCCGATACAAAGGTGGGAGGGGATGTGGGATTCAAAGATGTTGGATCCGATACAAAGGTGGAGTTATCCCAGTTGCTCTCTGCTCATGACACAGGTCTTTTAACCCCTAAACGGTCTAAACATATATATACATTCTCTCCCCCAGTGCCCCGAATATTTTGAAAAATAAAAATCTTTTTTTTATTGAAATAAAGAGAAAATTTTTCTAAGTGTTGTAGGATTAAAATAAAAAAATTAGGGTCAGTACTTACTGAGATATGAGGCTGCAAAGTTGGCACTTAATGCTCACCTGACGGCAATATCAATATCGAGTCCTGCTACTTGCAGAAGTGTTGCCAATATACCATTTTTTCTCATTTTTATATTATTTTATATAATTTTTTTTTTTTTTTTAACAAGTCGGCTGTCTCCCACCAAGGCAGGGTGACCCAAAAAGAAAGAAAATCCCAAAAAAGAAAATACTTGCATCATCATTCAACGCTTTCACCTCACTCACACATAATCACTGATTTTGCAGAGGTGCTCAGAACACAACAGTTTAGAAGCATTACGTATAAAGATACACAACATATCCCTCCAAACTGCCAATATCCTGAAACCCCTCCTTTAGAGTGCAGGCATTGTACTTCCCATTTCCAGGACTCAAGTCTGGCTATATAAAAATAATCGGTTTGCCTGAATCCCTTCACTAAATATTACCCTGCTCACACTCCAACAGATCGCCAGGTCCCAAATACCATTCGTCTCCATTCACTCCTATCGAACACGCTCACGTACGCCTGCTGAAAGTCCAAGCCCCTTGCCCACAAAACCTCCCTTACCCCTT
This sequence comes from Cherax quadricarinatus, assembly GCF_026875155.1. Classification (NCBI taxonomy): domain Eukaryota; kingdom Metazoa; phylum Arthropoda; class Malacostraca; order Decapoda; family Parastacidae; genus Cherax; species Cherax quadricarinatus. The sequence continues at coordinate 32,626,587 of NC_069413.1, forward strand.
CCTTCCAACCTTTTTGAGGACGACGCCTACCCCGCCTTCCTTCCCCTACAGATTTATACGCTATCCATGTCATTCTACTTTGATCCATTCTCTCTAAATGACCAAACCACCTCAACAACCCCTCTTCAGCCCTCTGACTAATACTTTTATTAACTCCACACCCTCTCCTAATTTCCACACTCCGAATTTTCTGCATAATATTTACACCACACAATGCCCTTAGACAGGACATCTCCACTGCCTCCAACCGCCTCCTCGCTGCTGCATTCACAACCCAAGCTTCACACCCATATAAGAGTGTTGGTACTACTATACTTTCATACATTCCCTTCTTTGCCTCCATAGATAACGTTTTTTGTCTCCACATATACCTCAACGCACAACTCACCTTTTTTTCCCTCATCAATTCTATGATTAACCTCATCCTTCATAAATCCATCCGCCGACACATCAAATCCCAAGTATCTGAAAACATTCACTTCTTCCATACTCCTCCTCCCCAATTTGATATCCAATTTTTTCTTTATCTAAATCATTTGATACCCTCATCACCTTACTCTTTTCTATGTTCACTTTCAACTTTCTACCTTTACACACACTCCCAAACTCGTCCACTAACCTTTGCAATTTTTCTTTAGAATCTCCCATAAGCACAGTATCATCAGCAAAAAGCAACTGTGTCAATTCCCATTTTGTATTTGATTCCCCATAATTTAATCCCACCCCTCTCCCGAACACCCTAGCATTTACTTCTTTTACAATCCCATCTATAAATATATTAAACAACCATGGTGACATTACACATCCTTGTCTAAAACCTACTTTTACTTTTTAATTACAATTTATTGTAGTTCTTGTCATTTCATAGCCAATCTTTGTTCTGACTCTAATATTAGGTACTGAAATTGTACTCAAATTGTTACAAACACATTGACAGGTGGATATTTACACCTGCCTTGGTCATTTACTATTGTCTAGGAATATATACAAAGTATTTATAGGTCCCAGCAAAGTTCTGGATACATGGGAGTATAGAAGAAGAAGAAGGAAGGAGGAGGAAGAAGGAAGAAGTTCCCTTAAAGCAATGCATAAGACAAGTGTCAGTGACAAGCATCCAGGAGGGCAGTGATGAGATAAGCGATGACATCTGGTGGGCACCAGCGAGGGTGCAGAGATGAGGTGAGATAGTGCAGAGATAAGATAAAGGATGACATTTGATGGGCACCAGCGAGGGTGCAGAGATAAGGGGTGACATTTGATGAGCTGGTATCTCTGTCTCTGATTATCTGTCTCTCTGTCTGCTTGTCTCTTTCCATCTCTCTGCTTGTCTCTCTCTCTCTGTATCATAGAGAGCCACTGTGAACCAACAAGTATTCTTATGCATTATATCTACAAGCACAGTATAGCACTTTGGATTTTTTTGGTTATCATAGGTAATTTAGAGTATGTAAAATTGAATTTGTGTGTATCTGTGAGACAGATAAAAATAGAGACAGGTAGACAGACCCTAAACTTGGGGTTAATATCACTTTCCTCTTAAAAGGGGAGTGTTAATATGACATTACATCAGTGAATCCTTGGTGTTTGCCGCACTGTTTGCACTAGCTGGCGCTCAATTTAATTGGTGCTCCCACAAGGTACTAAGTGATCCCAGATTTTTTTAATATGGTGCACACCAAGTGTTAATATCCATTCTATGCTGACCAGGCATCTCAGGCCAATCATGCCAAATTTGGAGGCAGGAAAAATAAAACATATACATGTACATACGTTTGGGGCACTAGCAGTAAGAATGTATATATACGTTTGGACTGTTTAGGGGTTAAGGAATATATACTGGAGACAAATTATGAAGGTAGGTGGATGAATTTGGGAGAGCATGTAAAAGGAGAAAATTAAACATGAATGTAGAAAAGAGCAAGATGATGAGGGTAACAAAAAAAAAAATCTAGGCCATGATAGATTGAATATTAGACTGGAGGGACAGAGTAAAAGGAAGTCAATGTATTTAGATGCTTGGGAGTGGGCATGTCAGAAGGATGGGTCTATATAACACAAAGTGAACCACAGAATAGACGAGAGAAAAAAAGTGGGTAGTATACTGAAGTACTGTACATGCAGAAAGAAAGAAGTTATCTAAGGAGGCCAAAAAGGGTAGAGTGGTACCAGCCCTTTTATATGTGTGTGAGGCATGAGTTTCTAAAGCTGCAGTGAGGAGGACAGAGGCAGTGAAGATGTCATGTTGGAGAGCAATGTGTAGTGTGAGTGTCATGCAGAGAATTCAAAGCATAGAAATTAAAAGGCAATGTGGGGTCACCAAGTATAAATCAGAGCCAAGGAGGGGTTGTTAAGGTGATTTGGGCATGTGGAGATGAACAAGGACAGGTTGACAAAGAGGGTGTATGAATTGGGTTCGAAGGTAAGAGGGGAAAGGTCATCCCAGGAATGGTTGCTAAAAAGGGTAAAAGAGCCTTTGAATTTTAGGAGCTTGTGCATGCAGCAGACTTAAGTGAGCATGTTAAATGGGAGTGAATGGAGACAAGCAGTTTTTAATGGATATAGAGTTGGAGTGTGAACCAGATAACTTTTATGAAGGGATTAAGGGAAACTGGTTAGCCGACTTGAGTCATGAAGGCAGTGCCTGCACTTTGCAGGAGTGGTGATGTTGAATTTGGAAGGTTATCTGAATGAATAAAGGTGAATGTTTTCTTCTTTGGGTTGCCCTTCCATTGGTGGAAGATGGCTACTGAGTTAAAAAAAAAAAAAGTACATACATTACATACATATATACATACTAGGGTGCATCAAATGCCCTGAGGTTCAGTAATTTGATTGTTTGACTGTCCCTATTTAAAATTTTCCATTTCTTGTCAATACTGTTCCTGACAATTATTTTTTCAATCTGAATTTATTTAGGGGTCCACCTTAAGTATTAAGAATAATCAGTAGTGTGTAATTAAGAAATGCCTCTTTGCAATTATTCCAAATTATCATTGAAGTGCTCATTTTATAGTTTTTTATATTCACTTCTAGCAAGAACAAATCAAGTACAGATTAATTATTCAATGAGAAATTGACAGTTGAATTTGTTAAGATAGTGAAGGAAAATTGGTAATAATTTTATATATCTTAATAATATTTTATATAGTTAAATAAGCAAATTTATTACATGTGCAAAATTTGCTGCAGTATTTTTTTTGTCAAATTTTTTATGATGGTTATAACCAAGTTTTTCAAAAAAAAAAAAAATTTTATATAATTCCCAATAGTTGTCAATCTGAGAAAACAGATGGAAATTTGGATAGCATTGTTTTATCTACTACCTTTTCAAAAATTTTTAATTGAAAAAAGATTGCTTTGCGGGGCAATCAAAAAAATCCCCAGAAGAATCAACATAGGTCCAAGCTCATGGTCTTCCTGTTGTCAGAAGGCTTAATGATGCACCATCCAAAAAGATGCATCAAAAAACTGCAAAGATAAAGGTAAACCCAAACTTGTGTTTTTAAATGTCAAATTCTCCAAGAGGCACCCCCTACAATGATTACTGAACCCAAAGAATGCAAAAAAGTTTATAAAATTCTTGATAGTACATATTTGAGGGTGAGGGCCATACCCTCCAAAAGATCAAACCAGCCTCTCCTTTTTAAAAAAAGAAGATCATAACTGAGAAAAAGTGAAATTTTTATGCTGGGGCCCCTCCCAAAAGCGAACAGTAATAAAAATGGGGGGGACAGATTTCCTACAATCAATAAGGTCAACTGGTCAGCCAAATCCGGACTGAAGGAAAGGGTGCTGGGTGCAAAGTACACAACAACAGATAAAAGCAATGAGAGGCAATTATTATTATAATCAAAAAGAAGCGCAACCAAAAGGGGGCTATACACGCTGCAGGTAGGGAAGGAAGAAAGGGGTTTGGATGGCAGAAGGGAGGGGGATGATCACATTCAGAAAACAGGGGGGCAGGGGATAGTACGGGGGTAGGGGTGCAAGAGTACAAGTGAAAGGGCTAAAAGATCAAAATTGTGAAGAAGTCAGTCGTTGTAAAAAATAAATGAGAGTTTCCGGATGAAGGGGGGTCCTCGCGAAAAGGGAAGGAAAGAGAGAGCGGGGGGCGAAGCCCGACAGGGGTAAATCTGCGGCTCGTTGTAAAGTGGGGCACCACAGAATGTGGCTGACGATAGGGAGCTTGGCAATTCTCACAGAGAGGACAAAAACCCTTTTCCCCCATAATATCCATGGTAAGACAGTAGGCCCAAATCAAGACGGAGAGAGTAGTCCCCCAACCTCGACACTGGTGATAAGAAGACGGCCATAACCTAACTCGGTTAATAGACTGAAGTTGTTCCGAGTAGTAGACCAACTTGTTGCCAAGGGGGGGTAAGGGGGAAGATATTACAGCAAAATAGCCGACAGGGAATCCCTCATAAAAACGGGTAGGTCATGTACTCGGGACCGCGCACAGGGGTCCCTGTTCATTGCCCTGTACGTCAACAGACCAGGGACCAACAAAAAACAATATCTTATGCTTATAAAGTGCGGCGTGCCAAAGTTGGATGGGAGGACTAAGGGGTGGGTGTATCAATTTTTGATCCCGAAAAGCAAAAAGGGAGCTGAAAAACCCAAAAATGATGACACGGCATAGATCAATAGGGATAGTGCTGTGGATGGCTAAATTCAGCATAAAAATACTAGCTGAAAATATAAATGCCCTTTACACGGCGTCCGAAACAAACTGCTGGGAACCTAACGCCGTCAAGATTTTAGACCATCTGTTTTAAAAACAGCAATGGAAGAGAATGAAGGGAAGTGGTCAAGAAAAAAGAGAGCGGGGAAGCGACCGGAAGTTGGCTTTCGAGCAAAAGGAAAAAAAAGAAAAGTGGAATTTCCCAGGGGGTGGGGAAAAGGGTTTTAAATGAAAGGGGGTATTAAAGGCAAGAGGAAAAAAGGGGGGGAAAGAAAACGATAAAGAGGGGCGGGAAAAATAAAAAAATGTTCCTAATACTGACCATTTAAAAGGAAAGGATTGGGAGATAAGACTCAAAGTAGGGGGAATGGTGGGTTAAAAGGGGGAATTTTTTAAACTTGGGGGGAAAGGAAAACCCCCGGTTTAAGTAATCCTGGGAAAAAGGGGGGTAAGGAGGAAGTAGCGGACCCGAAAAACGGTCACCAATTAGTTTGATAAAAAAGGGTGGAAGATAAGAGGCAATCAAAAAATGAAAAAGGGGGGAAAAGGTTCCCCGGGGACAAGCCTTTGGGGGAATTAGGTTTGGTAAAAGTCGGGGGGGAAAAAACTTATTAACCGCAGGGAAGGGGCCTAATAAAAGTTTTAAGATGAAAGCTCAGGAAAAGGGGGGTTTTTGGCTAAAAATTTAAACCCATTTTTGTCCCCAATTGCCTCAGTTCAAAAAAAAAGGATACAGTACCCCCAAGGGCTTACGAAAAAAAAAAAGGGTATAACCAAAATATTTAGGGAAACTAGACCCAAAAATTCAAGGGAAAAATGTTGTGCTCAAAACACCAAAACCCCCTTTTAAAAACCAGAGCCTTTTCCCCGCAAAAATGCCGGGTTTTAAAAGAGAAATGGGACCCAAAGGGTGGAGGGGTTTAAAATTTTCCCCTTTGTGCTTGTTTCCAAGGTAAAAAAAAAAACGAATAAAAAAAAAATAAAAAAAAAAAACCCAAAACCAAGAAGGGGAAAAAACCCAAAAAAACCAAAAAACCCCAAAAAAAAAAAAAAAAAAAAAAAAAACAAGGCGGTTTCCCAGCGTGGAAAACTATTTGTGACCAAATAAGATTGTAAAGGCGTAAAGGGGACTGAAAGGGCTGACGATTAAATGTTGAGCATACGAATATAATGTCGTGGGCCCAGCTGCCGATGATCGAAAAAGCTGAGAGTTTTGCCTCCAGTTCTTGAAGTTAAAAGGCCTTATACTGTTCCTCTGAGAGAAGAAAAGTCCAAAGGGGTCAACTCTCGGGCAGACTTTGGGGAAAGAAATGGGGGGATAGATGGAGTCCTGAGAAATAGGGACCAGTGATTCCCAAATTTCTTTGGCAAATCTAGGGGGTTTTTTCTATTCAACCCGGGCAACCCGCAGAAGGGGCCCGGGGCCCAGGAGAATTTTTTCCACCGTTTTCGTATTTTTTCCAAAAGCAAACTCATAGAGGAATAAGGGATGGTGGAGCATAACCGCCAGCAATGCTTTTAGCGCATGGATACAGGGCGAGCGTCGCACGCTTCTGTTTTTAAAAACAAGGAGTCGCTCTGTGGTTCTATTTACCGGGACCGCCCCATGCAAAGGGGTTTCAAAAATACTGCACAGCACAAGCAGGAGACCACCAAGGCACGCATTTCTGAGAATGCCTGCCCAAGTTTGGGGTATAAATGAGAATGCAGTGAAAAAAGGAGGCGAGAAGGGTTAAAAACTCATGATGGGGGACGAAGAAGGAACCCTTTAAAACATCAGGTGTGAGTAAAGGTTCCAAATTTTCCCCATTAAATTGCCGCGTGGGGTGCGAAGAGGTGCGAATAGAAGGGGGAATAAGAATGATTGGGGGAAAGTCACTGTCATGAAATCCGGGGGAAAAAGACCAAGTAAAATCAATGGGGGAGGAAAAAGCAAACTGAAGATCATGCAAGAGAGAGTAGAGTCCGAGGGCAAAAAGGGGGTAGTACCTGTATTTTAAAAAATGGGGGGGGTGGGTGGCAAGAAAACCTCAAGAATTCCACGGGAATCACGTGAGACCCCCCCGAGGAAATGGGGGCATTAAAAACACCAAATAAAAGAATCGGGGCGGGAATGACGAAACAAAGGGAAAGGGAAAAAACCGAAAAATAATCCGAAAGGAGAGGGGATAAAAGAACAGAGCGAACCCCCTATGTAAATGGATACGGGGTGCTGTGTAAGCAGCGAAGTTGGATAAAACGGGTACGGAAAAATCAGGCGGAGAGAAGGGGACTTTCATTAAAGGCCCTCAGGAAAAGGATCTGAAGAATACAATAAATTATGCCTGAGAGTGAGAAATAACAGAAGTGTAATTTTTTTTCCCGTAAGCAAACACCAACAGGGGGAAACTGGGAGAGTAACATCTGAAAATCACCCCGATTTCCCCTGAGGGCCCCGGGATATTCCCTGTAAGAAGGCCATGATTGGCAATGATAAGAACTTGAAACCGCAGGTAAGGGGGCCACGGTAAAGGGTTAGAAAATCCACAGCGGAGGGAGTGGAAAATGTTCAAGCAGCGAAGGGAAAGGGGGCGCTGTGAAGAAAGGATTGCGCAGATGGGGGCAGAGGGAGAAAAGAGCGGGAAAGGGGGATCAGTGTCCATTGAGGTTGGTCTTGCAATTATAGAGATTTCTTCAATGTTTGGAATTCGGATTCGTATGGGGGACAAATTGGAATGGGGGGGAATGGTAAAGATTGGAACTGTATGGACTGTACCAAGGTAGGGGGGGGGGAAAGGGGGGAGGGAACTGGGGAAACGTGGCAGGGGAAGAAAAGACGGGAAACCCGGAGGGGGCAGAAAGGAAGAAACTTGGGAGGGAACAGGGGGGAAAAAGGACATTACGGGGGGGGGTGAACCTCGCACTTGTAAAATGAGCCCGTGAAAAGGGGGGAACTAGGGACAGAGAAGGGAGGGTAAAATGAGGAGGGGGAAGATTGGTAGGAGGGGTTAAAGACCTTTTTTTTATTTTGGAATAAGGGACGATTGGAAGAGGTGTCGTGAGGCCTCGTCGATACTGGGCTTGAAGAGAGAACTCGAAAAAGCGAGATTAGACTGAGGCGTTGAGTGGGACGCTGAGCCCAGGACAGAAAAAGGATTAGATACAGGGGGTTATGGGAAGGTAAAACCCAGAGGTGGGGGAGAAGAGGGAACCAGAAGTGGGGGGACGTTTTTGAAACACGGGGTAAAAAAAACGTGGGAGTCTCCCTTGGAGGCGGGATGAGAAAACCCATGGGTAAGGAGACCTTCTTTCTTTGAGGTAACAGATTTTCCCCCTCGTTTAAAAAACCTGACAAAGGGCGAGATTTCGAAGGGTAGCCTCATGACATTTTAAAGGGAAAAGGGAGATCGATTGCAAAACTGTTAGAATGGTCATCGGCCCACAGACTGGGGATTTGGGGATAGACGCAATATTTGCTGGAGGCCAAATCGCCAGCAATTTTTACCTGTTTTTGGGGTGGATCACCTTCGAATTTTAACCGGTCCCCGCTTAAAAACGGGGATGGGTTTGGGGTCAAAAGTTAAACGAGCCACATTGCTAGGGTATCGCTCCGCCCACGGGCAGGAAGAAGTAAGTGTCTACCTTGAGGATTGGAGATCTTTTAGTTTCCCCTGTTCTAGAAAGTCGGTGCCACATGTCTGGAAATTTTGTTGAACTATGGGAGGGGCAAATAAAGGGACCACACAAAAATTTTAGGAATGATGTTTTCAAGGGGACAGGAAAGAATCTATTGGGGAAAGCGAGGAGCTCACAGCCTTGGGGGAAATTTGTAGGTAATTATGCGCATACCCCTTTAAGAGCATGAAAAGAAATTCTTTTTTCCAACATGGCGTAGGATGCCTTGCCAATCTATGGGCAGAAAGTAGGCATAAGGAAATTGGTGAAAGGAAAAATTTATCCACTGTTCATCTGAAATGGGTGGGAAAAGGGGTTTAAGGAGTGTCGATCGTTTTTGAAAGAACGAGAAGGTGAAGGGGAGAAGTACATCACGGTAATTTTCGTTGCGTTTTTGGCGGGACCAGAGTTGGTCCGACGTGGAACGGGTCGGCAATTTGAAATTGCCCCACCGTAGAGGGAGAGGCCGGAAACATAGTCAAGGAAGCGAAGGTCTGATAAATCGAAGGAGTCAGTCGAGGGCCTCGTACCCGAAGCGGTGAGGAAAAAAGCACCGGCAATAGGGACAGAGGTGAGGAATGTCTGAAGAGTGGGCCAAAGCAGGGGGGGTCAAACGGGGGGGCGGGTTTAAAAAGGGGGGGGGGGGTTCCAGGTTCAGGACTAGGGCTGCCATGGTTTGGGTTTCTTTTCCCTTTTTTTTTTTTAAAAAAAAAAAGAAAAAAGAAAAAAAAATAAAAAAAAAAAAAAAAAGAAAAAAAAAAGGGGGGGCCGGGGAGGGATAGTTCCCAGGAGGAATGAAAAAGGGCCCCAAACTCCCCCGCGCCCAAAAGGATCGACACCGTAGTAGCGCAGATGCAGCATGGAACCCGTGCCATCCCTACCCTTCATGCCAGTAAACCACAACTGGATAGCAACCTCACACGCCGACTACCCCGGGGACAAAAGAGAGGGGGCCGGGTAACCCCCCACAAAACATACCCCCTTCAGCCACCACCCCCCGGTCCGAAAGGTGGCTTCCAGAGAACACCCCTCCCCAAAAAAACACCCCAAAACTACTCCGGGATACCGGGGAGGGGTCGGGACATCCCAGGGATCCAGATTCCCCAAAACTACGCCCCCGCCAAGAAACCCCAAAGGGAAAGGGGTGGACCCCGGGCCTTTCCCCTACCCCAGGAACTAGCGCGCCTGTGGGGAAAAACAGAAGGGAAAAGAGGGAAGGGGAAAAGGGGGGGGTGAGGAGGAGGAGGGAATGGGAAAAAAGGGGGGGATGGGGGGATGGTAGGGGAGGGAGAATGGGGGGGGAATTAGGTTTGGGCCCGAGGAAAAACCGACGGGGTAATTCCCCAGACCAAGAGCCTCTTTACCACGCCCAAAGGGGCCCCCCTTGAAGAGGAAGAGAGGCAGAAAGATGTAAAAAGCAGCAAGAAAAGGCCAAAAAGCTATGTATCCAAACTCAATGAAATTTTGGCCCGTGATGAGGGGGCAAAATCAAGGAAAGTGAGCATATCCAGTGCTTGTAATTAAAAATACTCAAGAGGGCATTTTTTCACGCCCCTACTAAATGGAGGTTTTTCCCTGGGGATTGTTCTCTGACCCAAAATAGTTTCTCCCCAGCTTTCCTAAGGGGATGCCCAACACAACAAGAAGTGTACACAGAAGCTTAGGAGATCCACATTTCCAACATTGTACTCCATATACAGGCACAGCAACAGACGAGGACATGATGGGGAAAAACTTAGAGCAGTGGGTCACCCCAAACCCTTGCTTCTTTGCACGGGAACCCCCAAACTTAGGGTTTATCTTTACCCAGTAGAAATACGACGAGGAACACCTAACTGTGTAAAATTGGAAAAATCATACGGGTAAAGTTTTTCAGGGGTTTCCCTTTTATCTACTTGGCAAGAAAAGAATCTGGTGATAAAATGCCAAAAAAAATACCCAAAAAAAAAAGCAGGATGTGATAATCCAGCAGAAGACTGAAAGGAAACCTTCCCGTGGTCTGCCTACAGGCCAAACATTTAAGGAGCCCTTTTCCCCCATTTTTTAATGACCTAAAAGACTGAAAGCCCCCAAAAGCCCCAATTTTACCCCCCTTTTTAAACCCGAATTTTAAAAATTTTGATTTGCTGCCACAACCAGTGGATCAGCCACTGTCACAAATCAACTTACCTTCATTCAGTAATGTAGTCCAAAGCAATTACTCCTGAGAGATGACTACCTGAAATTTGTTAACCTATATAGTGTTCCTTTATGAGCAAGTGGTTGAAAATGCAGTCACATTCAAAAACAAGGTCCACAACACAAGATCAGATGTAGGAAAAGCTGCTGTAATTAGTCAAAGTGTACTTGCTCTAGAAGCATATCAAGGTGTTGCCTCCTGGCACAATCACTACATAGAAGCAAGTCTCTGAAGTGAGGGACATTGTAACCTTTGCTACTCTCATGAATGACTTGCAATTCTGCTGAGGATGCCCAATGGAATGACCTTCTGCTTTAGTTTGAGGCTGTGAACAAACTGGTCTCCAGCAATGCAAGCCATATATTTCAGCTTAATGTCTGTTACTTGACTGCATTCTTCAGCAAGCAAGGTGCCTGCCCAGGCATGATGTGCTCTTGCTGATAGTCTGCTCTCAATCAAGCCAGACACAGATTATGTTACATCTTAAAAACAACATGGAATGGGTTTCAGGAAATCACTTCGGCAACAAAACAAACATGAGTGATTTGGTTGGACCAGATTCCTGGTAACATTTCACATTCTACAGTTGAACACAAAATTCCTTGAAGAACATTCTGAAGACTGAACACTATCAATTACTAACCGAACATCAATACTTAACGTGCAGGTTGTGAAAGTCATCAATGACTATACTGAATGCAGAATCCAGCTCTGTTGTGATTACTGATGAGCAGCTAACGGTGAAGAATATTAACAAAATGTAGAAAAGTTGTTGAACAAGATGGCAAGTAGTTGCACAATTGCACAAGCAAAACTGAAAGGCCAACTTGTAACTACTTTTATGAAAATGTGATTTTTTTTACATTCTTCCTCTACATAGAGAGACTTGCAGTCAAACACAGACAGGTTGTAAATAACTGGCTTTCATTTTCCTACTAGTAACATACATTTTTGGAATGAACACCATACATTTCTGTCCATGACAGTATGAATGTGAAAATACATTATGATTTTAGTACAGTATTTCTATATTTGTCTGCTTTTTTTTTCTTGGTTTTTAATTCAAGCTTTATTTACTTAGTAGACAACAATGATAAAGTGGAAACTTTTCCCAATTTTGCAGGGAATTGATTTTTAAAGAAATAAAAAAAAGGATAAAAAGTTCCCTCCGAATTTAGAAATGATGGGGCATTTGATGCACCCTAATACATACATACATATACAGTGGACCCCCGGTTAACGATATTTTTTCACTCCAGAAGTATGTTCAGGTGCCAGTACTGACCGAATTTGTTCCCATAAGGAATATTGTGAAGTAGATTAGTCCATTTCAGACCCCAAACATACACTTGCAAAGCACTTACATAAATACACTTACATAATTGGTCGCATTCGGAGGTGATCGTTATGCGGGGGTTCCACTGTACATAGTTTTTATAAGCTAGAGTATGTTTATATATTTATCACCAACAGAGATCACTGGCAGAGAACAGTACCTTGCCAAACTTTTGTCAAGTTATTTTTTGTATTTTGAGTTTCATGAACCACTGGAGTGGATAATATTTTCAAACATGTCAGTAGACGCCTCACCTCCTTACTGAAATCAAAGTTAAGGATTTTTTTTAATATCAAAATATGAATCTGGTAAAATATCTACAAAATGCAGATTTTTTCCTTCAAATCTTTTAAGTAAAAATTTTAAGTATCATCTGTATCTTGCACACTTTCTTTTTTGTTGTAAAAAAATTTCCAATAATAGTATTATAATAACAGAGAAGGAGTCACAATTCAGTGGCTGGAATAATTCAGAATCCACATTTTTCTTCACTAAATTATAACTTAATACTGAAAACTGTGTTAATAATACCGTACTGACAAAATAACTACCCTATAAGGGTCACTCAACACTACAGGATAAAGGGGAACAAACTGGAAGAAAAAAGTAACAAAAGTAGGATATAGAAGCAATTTGAAAGGAAAATAAAACAGTGCAAGAATGCAACAGTCTACATCAGAATAACAGTGACAACCATGAGATTAACAATACCAGAAAGTACACAATGTTAATACAGGTCGGCCATCACTAATCGACACTCAGTTGTCTGGTTCCATCAGTAATCTGGTACTAATTTCAGCTAGAATAATTTCAAATTTCATCATTATACCAACTCAAATTTCACCATTATACTGATTCAGAAATTGTGCAGATGGTTGTAAATCCACAGCAGCAAGCCAGTGGAGGAGAAAGCAGTGATGAAAATGAGGAAGATGTAGCAGAAAGTCTCTATTGATATGCTAATTAACTGTATTCTAAACCACTCTGTAATCTGGCAAACTCACTAATCCGCACACTACAGGTCCCAGTGATGCCGATTAGTGATGGCCGACCTGTACAGCAGAGTACAGTAAACTCTTGATAAGAAGGACTAATAATGGGGGAGCGTCTGACCATCTGTTAACCCTTCACTATCGAGGGACCCTAAATTAAAGGTTGCTTCTGTGTAACATATATAAAAAAAAATTCTTATGAACACGAAGAGCTTAATTTTACATAGGTAATAAAAGAAAGCGAATTAAAATTGGGTCAGTACGTACTTCAAGAAATATAAAGGTGTCAAACTGAAGATCATTGATCCTGTCATGGGAACAATTTTCGTCACACACTTTTATAAAAATATTTTGCTTGTTTTTTTCCTTTTGCATTGGTAAAAAAAAAACGGGTTTCCCCGGAATTTTTCCCCTACTAATTTTTTAAAAATGGGTTTAAATCCAACGATCGCCCCCCAAAATAAAATTTTTTTTTCACCCTTAAAAAAGGCCTTAAAGGAGGCCAGTAAATTTTCCCAAAGGCCCCCCACCAAAAAACCCTTCCCCCTTCCTTCCAACCCTTTTTGAGGACGAGTAAGTTTTTACAGATTTATAAAATTTTTTTATCCGGGAAAATTTAAACCCCTTTGTTTCCCCAATAAAACCCCCTCCCCCCTCTTCAGGGATAAATTTTAAATTAACCCCAACCCCTCCCTAATTTTCCAATCCAATTTTTGCCAAATATTTCCAACCAACAATCCCCCTTGGGAGGAAAATTTTGCCCCCAAACCCCCTCCCCTTGCGGGGATTCCAACCCAATTCCCCCAACCCAAAAAAAATTTGCCTATAATTTAAAACCCCCTTTTTTGCCCCCAAGGGTGGGGGTTTTTTGGGGCTAAAATTTTAATACCCTAAAAATTTTTGCCCCTTTTTCTCAATTCTAGGGAAAAACCCTATTTTTTCCCAAAACCTTTGGGCCCAACTTTTCCAAACCCCAAAGGGGTTTTTGGGAAAACTTCCCTTAAAAACCCCCCTTCCCTTTTTGGAAACCCAATTTTTTAAAACCCCCTAAATCATTTATTAACCCTTCCTTTACCAAACTCCTTTTCTAAGTTAATTTCCCAATTCCCTACCTTTTCAAAAAACCCAAATGGGGGTTTCCCCCACCTTTAAAAATTTTCTTTAAAACCCCCAATAAGAAGGGTAAACGAAAAAAGCAAGGCCAATTTTTTTGGTAGACCCCAAATTAATTTTAATTCCCCCCCACCCCCTTTTCCCCAAAACCCCCCCTAGCTTTCCTTTTCTTTTAAAACCATTAAAAATTTTTTAAAAAAACCAAAGGGACTTCCCACACTTTTTGGAAAAAAAATACTTTTTTTTTTTTAAAATTCCCCATTTATTGATTCTTGTAAACATCCCAATTTTGGTTTGTTTAAAATATTAGGCCCCCGAAAAGGCCCTTCAAAATTTTTTAAAAAACACTTTTTCGTATTTTAAAACCTGCCTTGGGGTATTATGTTGGGAAAAAACCCAAAGTTTTAAAGCCCCAAAAATTTGGATACAGGGGGGATGAAGAAAAAAAAAGGAGGAGGGAAAAGGAAGAAATTTCACCTTTAAACAATGCAAAGAAAAGGGCAGGGCCCAAAGGCACCAAAAAGGCCCCCCAATTTTGGGGTTAAAAAATAAGCGAATAAAACGGGGCCCCGGGGAAGGGAAAAAGAGATGGGGGGAAAAGAAGGCCCAAGAAAAAAAAGAGGGGGAAAAAATTTGGGGAAAACCAGCGGGGGTGCAAGGGGGAAAAGGGGGAAATAAAAATGAGGGGAAAATTTGTCCTGTTTTTTGTCTCCGGGAGCCTTTCCCAATTCTTGCGGCCCCTTCGTTTTCAAGAGAAGATTGTGAAACCAAAAGGGGTTTCCTTTTTTCTTTATTCAAAAAAGTTAACTTTGGGGAATTTTTTTAACCCCCCAAGGAAATTTTGGGTTTTTAAATTAAAAAAATTTGGTGGGAAATTGGAAAAAAGGAAAAAAAATAGAAAAGAGAAGGAGAAAAATTTAAAACCGGGGTTAAACACCTTTTTTAAAAGGGGATGTTTAAATGACAATTAATATAATCCGGGTTTTTTCCAAAAACGGGTTTGAAAAGGGCCCCTTTCAAAAAAAAGGTCCCCAAAAAAAGGACAAAGTGACCAATTTTTTAAAATAATGGTGAAAACCAAGGAATAATTTTGGGTTCCGGGAAGGGAAAACCACCAACAGGGGAAAATTTTTGGGAGGGGGAAAAATTAAAACCCCCATTCCCCGTACCTCGTTTTCCCTGAAAAAAGGGAATGTTTAATAAAAGTTTGGGAACCCCGGGGGTTAAGGGGTTTACGGACAAATTAAAAAGGTAAGGGGGAGGGGAAATTTTGGGAAAGGGCCCTTTTTAAAAAGGGGGCCATTAAACAGAAGAGAAAAGAGCAAGGGAGGGGATGGAGGGTTTTTCCCAAAAAAAAAATGGGCCCAAATTTTTTTAGGAATTGAATTTTGGGGAACTTGGGAAGGAAGGGGGGAGGTAAAAGGAACTGTTTTGATGCCTTGGGGGGGAAAAGGGGGGTCAGAAGGGAGGGGGAAAAAAAACCAACCAAAGGGGAAAAAAAAAAATGGGGGGAACGGGGGAAAAAAAAGTGGGGGGTAAATTTGAAGAAACTGCCCCTTTGGGGGAAAAAGAAAAAAGGGGGTTTAAAAGGGGGCCCAAAAAGGGTGGGAGGGGGTTAACCATTTTTTTTTATTTTGGGGAAAGAGGCTTTGGGGGGGTTTTAAAGGGGCCTTGCGGGGTTGAGGGGGCCCAAAAGGAAGTAAGATTAGTGGGGGGCTTGAATTAGTGTCTGGCCGGGGAATTTCAAAAAAGGGTTAAAAGGAATGGGGGGTCCCCAAAAGGGTTTAAAAGGGGGCCAAAGGGGGGGGTTTTAAAAAGGGTTTTTTGGGGGGCATTGGGGGAAAAAAGGGCCAGGGTCAAAGGGAAAAATTGGTTCAAAGGAAAAGGGGGAAACCCAACCCCCGTTGGTTTTGCCTAAAAGGGGAGGTAAAAGGGGAGCCTTTTTTAAGTTAATGAAAGAGGAATCTTAAGGGACCTGTTAAAATTGGGAGGGAAGGGAAGGGAAAAGGCGAAAATTTGGAATTTTTGGTTGGATTGGAAACCCAGTTTTAACATTTTGGGGGTTAAAGGGAAATTTTGGTTAGCCGACCTTGAAAAAAAGGGGAAAAGGGATTTCCCTGAAAATTTCAGTGTGGGTTATTTTTGGAATTTGGAAAAAAGGTTATTTTGAAAAATTGGGAAAAGGGGTTTTCTTTAAAATTGGGTGCCCTTCCCAAATTTGGTTTAAAAGGGGAGGGGGAAAAAAAAAAAAAGTAAATAATTTTTTAAAATACAAAACAAACTATGGGGAAAACAGGGGCATAAAATGCCGGGTTTAGAATTTGAGGTTTTGATGTCCCCATTTAAACCTTTTTGAAAAGGAAATATTTTTTAACCAAATTTGGGGGTTTCCTTCCAAATATTAAAAGAAAAATGGGGAAGTGGGGTAAAATTAAGGGAAAATCCCTTTCATTTTAAATTACAAATTGAAGGCTCATTTTTTTTTTTTAAAAACAATTTAGAAAGCACAAAAATTTACAGATTTAATTACCAATTGGAAAAATTAAACGGTTGGAATTTTAAAAAAAGGGATTAGGGAAAGGCCAAAATTGGAAAATTTTATAAATTAAAAATTTTTTAATTAGGTTCAATAAGCTTTTAAAAACAGGAAATTTTTGGCAAGTTTTTAGTAATTTTGTTTAAGAGGGGTTTTAAAACCCAGGCTTTAAAAAAACCTTTTTATAAAACCCTTAATTTTCAGGACTAGGGCGATGGGGAAAAATTTTTTTTTTTTTTTTTTAAAAAAAAAAAAAAAAAAAATTGAAAAAAAAAAAAGAAAAGGGGCCCAGGGAATTCCGGGAAAAAAAAACCAAAAAAATTCCTGGCCCACGGGGCCCCGGCCCTTCCTGTTGCGAAAGTGCGTTGGGAAATCCCAACCCATTATCCAAAAAAGAAACCCAAAAAAACCCTCCAAAAGAGAGATCGGGAAAAAGGAAGGGGGCCGGAATTCTACCAAAAGCAACCCCCCCCAAGGAATTAAAAACCCAAAAACCCCCCCCCAAAAAAAAAACCCCCGTGGAAATAGGAGGGGGTGGGCCATCCCCTCCGTTTAAAGGCAAACAACCCACCCCCCCCCAAAAAAAAGGATGGATTCCTTTTCCCCCTAGAAAAACCCCCGGGGGAAAATTTTTAGGGCCCTAAAAGGAAAGGGGCAAAAGGGGGAATGTGGGGGAAAGGGGGAATAAAAGGGGGAAGGTTAGGGGGTGGGGAAGGGGAAAATTGTGGGGAAAAGGTGGGGTGCCAAAGGGGAAACCCTGCCAAAAACCCCCAACCCCCAAGGATTAAAAGGGGAATTTAAAGGGGCAAAAGATGCAAAAAAAGATCAGCAAGAAAGGGCCCAAAAAAAAAGGGCCCTGTATCCAAGCATAAATTTATTGTCCCCGTGATGAGGGGGCAAAAGCCCAAGGGAAATGACATATCCAGTCCCTTGTACATTAACAATACCCCCAAAGGGTCATTATTACACACCCATACTAAATGGGGGTTTTTCCCCCTGGCATTTTTCTCTGACCAAAGAATTTTCTCTAGCAGCTTGCCTGAAGGTATCCCCAACACAAAAAAAGAAGTGACCCCAAACTTTAAAGGAAATCCACATTTTCTCAACTTTTTAAACTCAACAGTAAAACCAGGTACACCCAACAGATTTAGGCCCATGAGGGGGAAAAAACTTAGAGAAAGGGCCACCCCAAAAGTTTTTTCAAATGCACTGGTACCCCAAATTTAAAGGTACCCTTTTCCCATAAAAATACACAAAAAAACCCACCTAACTGTGTATTGGAAATAGGGATACCTAAAGTTTCCCCAGTGTTCCTTAGTATCTATTTTGGCATTTATAAAAAAATTGTGTTTAAAATTTCCAAAAAAATACATCAGAGCAGTATGTGATAACCGCAAAAAGACGGGTATGGAAACTTCTGTGGTTTTCCCTACGGGCATAAATTTTAAAGGAGCCTTTTCCCTTTCATGTTTTTAAATGCCCCCTACAGACTAAAGGGCCTCCCAAATCCAGATTTCCCCCCCCTTTTTTACCGGGTTTTTGCAAAAATTTTTTTTGGGCTGCCCACACCAGTGATCAGCCACTTTTCCAAAAATCAACTTACCTTCATTCAGAAAATTAGTCCAAAGAAATTTTACTCCTGAGAGATGAAAACCTAAATTTTTTAACCTATATAGTTTTTCCCTTTTTAATGAGCAAGGGGTTTTAAAATGCAGTCACTTCAAAAACAAGGCCCCAAAACCCACAAATCAGATGGGGAAAAAGGGCCTGCTGAAATTAGTCAAAGTGAAACTTGCCCCAAGAAGCAAATCAAGGTTTTTTCCTCCTGGCACAATCACTACTAAAGGCAAGTCCTAAAAGGAGGGACTTTTGAAACCCCTTTGCTACCCCAAAAATTTGGAATGATTTTGCAATTCTGCTGGGGTTCCCCAATGGAATGCCCTTTCTGTTTTAAAAGTTTGAGGCTGGGGAACCCAAACCCGGTCTCCAGCAATGCAAGCCATATTTTTCCCAGCTTAATTTCGGGTTATTTTGCTGCTTTCTTCAGCAAGCAAGGTGCCTCCCCAAAGGCATGATGTCTTTTTGCTGTTTTAGTCCCTCTAAAACAACCCAAACCCACAGTTTAATTTTACATTTTAAAAAACAACAGGAAGGGTTTCGGGAAATAAATTTCCCGGAAAAAAAACAAACATAAAGTGATTTGGTTGGACCAGTTTCCTGGAAACCCATTTCCATTCTAAAAGGAACACAAAATTCCTTAAAAACATTCTAAGACTGAACAAAATAAATTTACAACCGAACATCAATTTTAAACGTGCGGTTTTTTGAAATCAAAATTACAAACTAAATTTAAAAAAATCCAGCTCTTTTTGTGATTACTAAAGAGCATTTTAACGGTGAAGAATATTAACAAAATTTTAGAAACTTTTGAACAAAAAGGGCAATTTATTTTCCCAAAATTTGGGCACAAGAAAAACTGAAAGGCAACTTGTAACTACTTTTATGAAAAATGTGTTTTTTTTACTTTCTTCCTCTCATAGAGAACTTGCAGTCAAACACAGACAGGTTGTAAATAACTGGCTTTTTTTCCCTACAGAAAAAAAAATTTTTTTTGGGAATGAACCCATACTTTTTCGCCCCTTTACAGTATAAATTTTAAAATAAAATTATGTTTTTAAGTACAAAATTTCAATTTTTTGCCGCTTTTTTTTTTTGGGTTTTTAATTCAAGTTTTTATTTACTTAGTAGACAACAATGAAAAAGGGGGAAAATTTTTCCCCCAATTTTGCGGGGAAATTTAAATTTTAAAGAAAAAAAAAAAAAAGGAAAAAAAAGTTCCCTCCGAATTTAGAAATAATGGGGCATTTGAGGCCCCCCTAATACATACATACATATACATTGGACCCCCGGTTAACGATATTTTTTCACTCCAAATTTAATTTCAGGTGCCAGTACGGGCCCGGGAATTTGTTCCCATAAGGAATATTGTGAAGAAAAATTAGCCCCTTTTCCCAGCCCCCCAAAACATACACTTCAAACGCACTTACATAAATACACTTACAAAAATGGTCGCTTTTCCGGGGGTTTACGTTATGGGGGGGGTTTCCACTGACAAAGTTTTTATAACTAGAGTATTTTTAATATATTTTTCCCCAAACCCGACCCCCACTGGCAGAGAAAAAAAAACCCTTGCCAAACTTTTGTCAATTATTTTTTGTTTTTTTTGATTTTCATAAACCACTGAAGGGGAAAATTTTTTTTTAAAAAAAGTCAAGTAAACGCCCACCCCCTTTACTGAAATAAAAGTTAAGGATTTTTTTTTAATTTTCAAATATAATCTGGAAAAATATCTAAAAAATGCAGTTTTTTTACCTTAAAATTCTTTTAAGTAAAAATTTTAAGTATCATCTTACTTGAACACTTTCTTTTTTTTTAAAAAAAAAATTTTCCAATAATATATTATAAAAACAGAAAAGGGGAGTCCAATTCAGTGGCTGGAAAAATTTCAGAATCCACTTTTCCCCCTTCACAAAATTTATAACTTAATA
Source organism: Cherax quadricarinatus (assembly GCF_026875155.1). NCBI lineage: Eukaryota > Metazoa > Arthropoda > Malacostraca > Decapoda > Parastacidae > Cherax > Cherax quadricarinatus. The sequence continues at coordinate 32,646,629 of NC_069413.1, forward strand.
AAAAAAAACCCGTTTAAAAACCAAACTGACAAAATAACAACCCTATAAGGGTACTCAACACTACAGGAAAAGGGGAAAAAACCGGGGGAAAAAAAATTTAACAAAATTAGGATATAGAAAGAATTTTGAAAGGAAAAATAAAACGTGCAAAAATTCAACAGTCTACTTTCAAAATTAAACAGAAAACCCCATGAGATTAAAAAATCCCAAGAAATAAACAATGTTAATACAGGGGTGGGGCCCATCACTAATCCGCCCCACTCAGTTTGCCCCGGGGTTCCATCAGTAATCTGGTCCCAATTTTTCAGCTAGAAAAATTTCAAATTTCATCATTAAAACCAACCAAATTTAAACCTTTAAAACCCTGATTCAAAATTTTTGGGGGAGAGGGTTTTAAAAATTCCAAAACAGCAAGCCAGTGGGAAAAAGGGAAATGATAAAAAATGGGGAAGATGTAGCAGAAAGTCTCAAAATTGATATCAATTAATTTGTATTCAAAACCCCTCTGTAATCGGGCAAACTCACAAAACCGGAAACACACATCCCAGTGATCCCGGGTATTAGTGTTTGGCCGACCGTACAGCAGAGAACAGTAAACTTTTGAAAAAGAAGGACAAATAATGGGGGAGCGTCTAAACCATCTTTTTTAACCCTTTTCACTATCGGGGGCCCAAATTTAAAAATTTGTTTCCCTTGTGTAACAATAAAAAAAAAAAATTTTTATTGAAAAAACGAAGGTTTAAATTTTTTAAAATAGGAATAAAAAAAAGGCAAATTTAAAATTGGGGTTCATTACTTAAAAGAAATAAAAAGGGTTTGGTCAAACTGAAGATAAATTAAACCTGTCTTGGCAACAATTTCTGCACCCCACTTTTTAAAAAAATTTTTTGCTTTTTTTTTCCCTTTTTTGCATTTTTCTTTTTTTTTTAGTTTGGGGGTTGATGGGGCTAAACCCTTTCTTTTAATGGCCAATGCCTTTTTAACATAAAAATAGTTGCACAAAAGTGTCATCAGTAATCAAGTCAGAAACCCTGACCAACCGGGCTTTGGTTCAAAACATCATTTTTGCATGCAGCCACAGTAACAGTCTGGTTAAATCAGCCCCCTGATCAACCAAAATGGGGCCCGGGGTCCCCCGCCCAAAAGCTCGGGACGTTGACCCCCAAAAAAACCCTCTCCAGGAAAAACCCCAGGGATATATACATTTTTCCCATGAAAATGTAGTATAAACACCCCTTTCCATTTTTTCATTTTTTCTACTTTTTTAAAAATTTTTTTTTTTTAAACCCACCCGGCTGTCTCCCACGGGGAAAGGGTGCCCAAAGAAAACACCATCTTTTTACACTATCACTGTTTTTCCCCGGAGGTGCACACATATGAAATTTTAAAACCCCACTCTAAACAGAAAATACCCCAAACCCCCCCCTTTAGAGTGCAGGCATTGGGGTTTTCCCCCCATCCAGGACCCCAAGCCGGGCCCTAACTTTTTTTCCTGAACCCTTTCACATATGAACACATATATAAACAGACCTAACAACTTATTAAAAAACTTAAAAAGTGTAGGCACTCCCTGTGCACATTTGTACAAAAACAGTGGGTTTTTTCACATTACTCAAACAAAAAAAAACCCCGAAATTTTCCCCTGTTTTTAGCGGGGTTATTTTGTAGTGTGAGAAAACACATAAAAATCTCTTCTGAGCCTTTTTTTTCCTTTTAAAGGGTAACGGGAAATTTCCCGTTAAAAGGATTACCAAACTCAAACGAGGGGGTTATTTGTTTGTGTTTGTGCTGCTTTGCCCAAAAAAACAAACGAAATTATTTGTCAAAATGCAATAAAGAGTTTTTCCCGGGTTTTAAAAACCTGGTACATACTGTAGACATTAAACACTGCAATGCCTACAAGACAGACATTTTAATATGAAACCACGCCTCTTCTGCAAAACAATCAACATACCTATTCTGCAGGTAAACTTTGTTTCACCAAATGAATTTTAATTTAATAATCCATGAAACCCAGCGGGTCCCCACTTTTATTTTAAACTCTTTTTTGTCCAACCTTTCCTGCCCTGTTTTGATTTTGTTCGGGTGGAGGGATGCCCAACAATTTCACACCCAAACCCTGTCAGGGCCCCCCGAAAGGGCCAAGTAAACAGCCTGAAATACCTCATTTCACCCACCAATCCTGATTGAGCCGGGGCATTGTTTTCCCACATTCCATCACTGTACACACACATGACTTTTTTTGGGTTTTACTGACAAAAAATTACTGAGAAAAAGGGTTTGTTAACATTTTATCAGTGTATAATGTATCCCCTTTAACCAAGATACTTTCCCAAATTTTTTTCTTGTTTCACATCCCCCCAAGTTTCCCCAAATAACTTCCTAGTATTTTTCCAAAATGTTTGTTTTTGCATAAAAAATTTCAAATCTAATCCCAAAGGGCCAAACGTAAACAGCCATACAGAACTAACAATTTATGCCAAAGTTTTTTAAACTTTTTCTTGGTAAATATTTTTTTGAGCAATAGTCAGTTTTTTAAAAGGATGAAACTCTTTCAATAAAAAGGGTTCGGGAGGGAAAAAAGAACTCCCTGACCTTTTTTTCAGGTACTAAAGACTTTCCCTAATTTCCCATCGCAGAAATTTTTTGTCAGGGTTACTTTTGCCCAAAAAAAGGGACCCACCCCAAAAAGCACAAAACAAATCTTTTTGAAAAGGGTTTGAAATCACTAAATGAAAGGTCCCAAAATAGAAGGCCCTTCAACCAATACTTTGGGCACTGTTGTCTTATACATGCAAAACCATGGGGAAATGATGATTAGGGCAAAGAAAATATTTTGTCAGCCCCCCTTTCTTTCCATTTAAAAAACCACAGATAAAAAATAAGTTTTTGGTTCCGATTTTTAACTCCGGGGGGTTTTACCCCACCCAGGATAACCCAAAAAAGGGCAGTCCCAAACAAAGACTGCCCTAACCTTATTTAAAAGGGGCCCTTTTTAATTTTTGCCCCCCGGGATGCGACCCAAAACCAAAATCGACTAACCCCCCAGGTCCCTATTTGCTGCTGGGTGAACAGGAAAACAGGTGAAGGAAAGGGTGTCAAATTTTTCCCCCCCCGCCGGGGAAAATCAAACCCCGGGGCCCTTTCCATTTGTGAAGGGGGAAAGTTTTAAGCCACCGGGCCAACAGCCAAAAACGCAACATCATGTTTGCTATTGTATACTAGTAATCCCCTTTTGGGGACTGCACCACTTTTTTTTTGAAAAGGTTTCCATCAAAATTAAATTTCCCAACGAATCACCATTCACATAAAATTTCCCCAGCAAGTTTCCCATTGTGTGTCTCAATAAAATCAATGGAGCTGGCTAAAATTTGAAACCTCTTCCCCTCCCAAAATGAAAACAAATGGAGGTTGCTAATGTGTGTATTGGTTGAGTGGTGGAAATTGGGGTTTTTTATATGTTGGGGGGCTGTTTCCCAAAGGGTATTTCGGATAGGGGACATGCGCCCTCACTAGGATTTTGGTGCTGATGCCACATCCCTCTTTGTCCTAACACCCAGGGGCTGCATGGGGTGGCGGCATTCCCGCAGTCTTTTATGTCAATGGAAGCATCACCAAATCACTTCAAGGGCTGATAGTGACCCCCCTAAGCCTTTTGGAGATATCCTAGCCATGCTACTAGACCATGAAACAGTAAATATATTTTTGACACTCAGTGTTTTGGGGAATCGAAAACCCGACAGAAAAAATTTTTCCCAAACCCACACCAAACCGGCCATTTCCATCCAACAGTCCCTAAGCCACCTGCTCAAGCGGTTTATAAGCCAAAATTTTTAGGGACTGATGTCTGTGTGTTATTTCCCAAAAACCCCTAATGAAACCCCAAAAGGGAAAACCATGTTGTCGAGCTTTCCCCAAAATTTTTTGTAAAACTTTTAAAATTCCCTAGATAATATAATGAAAGTGCCTGACTTATTCTTAAACCCCTCTCTTTTGACCTCAAACACATGTATAGACAAAGGAAGCACAAATGACAAAACCCATTTGAACCCAAGTACGGGAAGGCAAGCAAAAGTAAAGGGTAAACTTCAGAGCCCCTGATGTAAATTTTTTTAAACAACTTTGTTAAATTTACAATGATGTTCCCCGCCCCCCAAATTTGATGCCGCCCAGCACCACTCCCGGATACCAAAAATTTAAAAGGCTGATAAACTTTTTATCACACATTCCCTCCCACACTGCACTTTTGGCGCCCACCATTTAAACCCCACCATTACCCACTGCTTGGGACCAGTACCTTTTTTGGACACATCATCAAAGGGGATTTCCCCAAAATAAAAAAATAGATACTGAAGTTACTCACTTTGACCTCTCTACCTAGATTCTTCCCCAACACGCAAGTCTAAAATTCTACTGGTTTTGGGTTTTCCCGAGCAGCAGTGAACGAGTGACATGGGAAATAATGGTCAAATAAAATTTTAAGAATTAAACACAGGGCAATAGGCAAGGGTTTTTCCTGGTTGGGGGCTCTAGGAAGTCCAAACAGCAACTCCCTATAAAAAAAAATGGTTTTTTTGGCTGTAAGGTTGGTTTTTTAAAATCAAACTTAAAACCCCCAGAAAATTCCATTTTTCTTGGGGACCCCCAAACATGACTTGGGGGACCCCCGTTGCCTACAAACAGGTCAAACATAAGGGGGCCAAGATCAATAGTGGTTTCCAAAAAGCAGTTGTTTTTTTTTTCAACTTCCATAAAAGAAGTACACACATGGAACTGAGAACCATTTTACAAATTTCTACTTGGGGGAACCTTCCAGACATCCAGAGGTAGCCCAGAACCCCCCCTTTTCCCTTTTTTTTTTAAAAAAAAAAAAAAAAAAAAAAAAAAAAAAAAAAAAAAAAAAAAAAAAAAAAAAAAAAAAAAAAAAGAGGCCAGAAGAGAAAACAAGGGGAAATAAAAAAGCCTCCTTTCCGGAAAACCATTTAGTACACCCCCAAAAGATGGCCAAAAATGAAGATCAATTTAAGATAACAGGCCAAAACCTAAAAAAAGTCCGGAAAAGGCAGTACCAAAATTTCAGCACCCCGCCTTGGGGTGCAAAATTAAAAACAGAGATCACAAATTTCCATAGGGAAATGGTCCCAGCCTTTAAAAATAAAAAGGTACCCCCCCCAATAATCCTTCCGTTTTGGGGTAAAAATAAAAAAGATTTTAAAAATTTTCCCCCTTTAAAAAGGGAAACCCATTAAAACCAAACCCCCCAAAAATTTAAAAAAACCCCCTTTTTTCGAAAAATTTAAAACCTTCCAGAGGGTGTGAACTTTCAAAAGGAAATAAAAAAGTGAAAATTTTCCCCCGAAATGAAAACCTTTATTAGCAAGGAAAATTTTTTAAAACAAAACCCAAATTTTTTTTTACATTGGGAAGTAATAAAAATGGACTTTAAGGAGGGCGGGTTTTCGTTTTAGGGGTTTTTTGATTTTTTATTAATAACCAAATGGTATTTGGGACCCCCGAAAACGTTGGGTTTGTTTAGGAGGTAAAATTTTAAAAATGAAAGGGATTTTTTTTGGGAAACCTTTTTTTTTTTTTTTGGGTCCCCCGGGTTTGGGGGGACAAGCCCGACTTTTAAAAAAAAAAAAAAAATTCCCCAAAAAAAAGGCATTTTAAGGGGAATTTTTATCTTTTTAAAATTACCCTTTAAAATTTTATTCCCCCCTTGAAAAACGGGAAAGGGAGGAGGTAAAATTTTGGGAAGGGGTTTTAAAAATTTTTCCCTTTTTGGGGGTTTTCCCTTTTTTTTTTTTCCAACCCTTTCGGTTTAAAAAAGCCCCTTGATAAAAATAAAAAAAATAGTTTTTCTCAAAAAAAATGGACAAAAAAATTTAAAAAATTTTAAAAAATTTCCAAACACTTAAATTTTTTGTTGGGGGGAAAAAAATTTCCCCCTTTTATTAAGGAAAACCCAAAGGGGAAGGACCCTTTTAAATTTCTTTTTAAAAAAATCCCCTTTCCCAAAAAAGTTTCAGGTTTCCCGTGTTTTCTTTATTTTTCCCTTCCGTTTTTTAATCCACATACACTTAAATCCCCTGGAAAACCCTTTGGCCCCAAAATTAAAAACTGGCCAAAAAGGGGGCCCGGGTTTTTCCCCCCTCTTTAAAATTTTTTTAAAAATGGGAAAAAAGAATAAGTTCAAAACGGAATATAATCCCCCCAAACCCTTCCAAAATTTTGTCAGGGTGAATTTCCTTTTAAAATTTTTTTCCAATTTTCCCATCCACAAAGCCCCAAACTTTCTTGGGGGAAAAAATTTTTAAATTTTTCCCTCCCCCCTTTTAAAGGGGGGAATTTTGGGGGTGGTTTGGGGGCGTTCCCGTGATAAACAAAACTCCCCCAGTTTTGTCTTCCAATTTTAGGGTCCTCCCCCCACCAACTCTTTTCCAAAATTTTTGGGGGCTTTACATTTCCAAACCCCCTAAATTCCCCCAAACCAAAAAAGTTTTCCCCAAAATGGTTTGGGTTTCCCACCCCCAAAACTCCCTTTAAACCTTTTTTTGGGAAAAAACTCCCAAAATTTTAACAGAGTAAAACCCGGAAAACTTCCCTTAAAAACCCCCAAAGGTTTTTTCAACAAAATGAAGTGCTTTCCAAAACTTTGTTGGGTTCCCCTTTTTTTGGGGTGAGGTCCTCTAAAAAATTTTTAAAAAGGGGTTTTTGTAAAAGCCTTTTTGGGAATTTGAAAAATTCCCCGCCTCTTTTTTCCCGGGCCCCCCCCCAATTGGGGGAAAACACCGTTCCCCTTGGAAATTTTTTTCAAGGCCCCGGGGCCCCTTTTAAAAAAAATCAAAAAAGGGGCCCCTGGCCCCCCCCAAACATTTCCCCCCTTTTTTTCCCTTTTTAAAACACTGGTTTTTTATGCCCAAAAAATAACCGCTTTTCTTTTTTAAATTTCCTTTCCCCCCAAACCAAAAACCTTTTGCCCCGGCCTTTTAAATTTTTACCCCAAAAAATCCCAACACCTTTTCCGTTTTTTTCAAAAGGCCCCCCTAAAAATTTTTACGAAAAAGGGAAAAACATCAAAAAGTTTCCCCAAAAGGTTGCCTTTGGGCCCATTCACAAATTATCAAATGCAAAACACTATCTCCTGCTAATTTTTTTCCTTTGTTTTAAACCCAAAACCAACAAAATAATTTGTCAACATCTTCAATACTTTTAGATCTCATTTTTTTGAGCATATTTTCCCCTTTTGTATTTGTAGGTTGGGAGACAGCAACCATCCAGGGGGGGCTACCATTTTTGCCAAATGAGTGTAAAACGAAAGCCTGCAATTATTTTAAAATGGAAAGGTAGGATTGCCCAGTGTCTTTTTTTCCCGTCTCATAAAAATCAAGATTACAGGTACGCTTTCTTTCTTTCTTCTTTCACTTTGGGCCCCACTACACCCTACATGTACAAAACAAATATAAACACACCCCTCGGGTTTTCTTCTATTTTCTTCCCAGTTTTTGTTCTTGTTTATTTCCTCTTATCCCAAGGGGGAAGGGGAAAAAGAAAATTTTTCCTCTGTAAAACCTGCGTGTTGTAAAAAAAGGGAACTAAAATGCCGGAGCAAGGGCTAGTAACCCCTTCTCCTGTATTTAAATTTCAAATGTAAAAGGGGAAACTTTTGTTTTTCCTTTTGGGCCCCCCACCCCCAGTGGGAAAAAGGCCGGTGGGTTTAAAGAAGAAAGAATTTAAAAAACCCTTTTTTCAACAACAGCTTCCTTGATTTCCTTTTTTTTGGCCACGATTGGGAAAAATGGGTGCATGGGGGGTTTTTTTACATACAGCCTGGGGAAGTTATGCCCTAAAAAAGCATTCCACTTTCATATTTTTTTAAAAGATGGTTTTATCGTGGGATCCACCTTTTTTAAACCCAAAAATTTCCGGGTCACGAAAACGAAAAGACACGAATTTCAAACAAACCATACCACAGGCGGGGTTTTTTAAATCGCGGCAAGAGTCCCCAAAAATCCAGACCCTTTTGCGTTAGCCACAAACCCCTAGCCACAAAAAGATTTTGTCCCCAAATAGGTAAAATTTTTTACAAACATAGGAAGGTTACCATAGGCACCACCGTGACCACAAATGCAAATTTTTACAGATGAAACCCCCAGGGTTTTTTGGGCCCTGACAACTCTAGCCCCAAGGCCCCTCAATGTCGCAACAAGACTCAAAGAAATCGTAATGAAAACGATTGGCCCTTTGTGGGCACAGTGGTGCCCCATTCTAACCTTCCCCATGGGGTAAAAAATACCTATTTTTACAACTTATTTTAGGCTAGCTGGGCCAGTGGGTAACGCGACGGGCTTGGGGTTTTTTAAAACTCTCTGACCTCGGGTTAATCCCCCCTGGTATGGGAAAAATCCCCGGGACTAGGGGCTTTCCCTTTGCAGCCAAAGGGGGTTTGGGGGGGGAAATTTTCAGTTGAAAGCACTAAAATGAATTGGGAAAAATTTTAAATGTATCGAAAGAATGCATGAAATTGTCCCCCACTCGCTTTATAAACAATGGCACACTGGGGAGAATTGGGGGTATTTGGGGGCCCCTCGGGCTGGTACATGTATCTGGGATAACCCACATTTCAGTCAAACGATGATTCGCGAGTTCCCAAAAATTTTTAAAAAAAAAAAGTCACGATTTCCCGAAAAAATACAAATTTCCGAAGCTACAAAAAAAAGGGTCCAATGGACAAACCAAAAAACAAAACATCACAAACTAAGGGCAAAGGAACAACAACAAAAAAAACCAAAATCTAAAAGGAGATTACAAAACCTTTCAATAGAGTCACAAATGTCAGCAGAAAGGTTTTATTTTTTACAAAAATAAGAAAAGGGTCAGTGGTCCCCTCGTGGCTAACAAAAGACGGTCTGGAGTTTTGGGACACCCCCTGACCGCGGGTTTCCCCCCCCGCCCGGGGATGGCCCAAATTTTCCCGGCACTAGGGGCTTTCTTTTGGGGCCAAGGTGGCTTATTTAGCAGTTGAAAGCACTAAAAAGAAAGGGAAAATTATGAAATGTATCGTATGAAAGCATGAGATTGTCCTCACTGCTGATAAACCCAAAGGCCACTGGCTGAAATGGATTTTGGGGCCACTCGGGCCGGTATATCAATCCCGGGGTGAACGACTATTTGCGAGCAAACAAAGATTCGCGAGTCAAAGTTTTGATAAAAAAAGTCAAAGATTTCTGAAAACTACGACTTCCCATGCTTTCAAAAACAAGGGCCCCAAAGTACAAACAATTTAAACCCCACACAAAACTAACTTAAGGGCAAAGGAAAACAACAAAAAAAAAAACACACATCAACTGGGAATACTTTTCACTGCAAAAGAGTCTTTGTCCCCGTAAAATTGTTTTCCAAATGGCCCTTTCAACAACCTTGTTTTGGTTTTGGGTTTTTTCCCTAAAGCTTTCCCCTCTTTCCCCCCATAGTAAAAATCTCTTTAAAATTTCCCAAGAAGGCCCCAACCTCTTCCACTCTCTTCCCCCCTCCTCTGCAGCAAGATTCTGACTGCCCATGTGGGTTTCTCTTTCCCGCTTGGGGCCTTTCAGCTCCTCAGTTGGGGACTCTTCATTTTGGACCAATTTTCCACATTTCCCCCAAACTCACATCCAAACCCCCTGGAAAATCCCCAGTGCCACAATTGATTTTTCAACAGACTAGGCTCATTAAGGGTTTAATCCCAAAAACCTTCCAAAATTTCCCCCTTGTAAACACAAACTGGGGGCCCCAAAATTTTTTTTTCCAGGGAGAGTTCAAAGTCCTGTTTGTCACTCCCCCCCAAGCATACCTATAAGGGTTATGCTTTGGGGGATGCTGAAGTGGGTTCCCCTCCAAAATTCCCTTTGGGTCAAGGAGTGGGCTTGGTCACAGTCAAGCAAAAAGTGAAAAAATTGCTTTTTTTGTAAATTTTTTTTAAAATTTGCAAAAAACCCCCGCTGGTCCCCTGGTTGGAGGAGAGGGGTTTGGGATTTGGGGGCAAAACTTTAAAAGGTTTAACCCAAACTTTCCCCGAAAATTAAAGGGCATCCAAGTTTGGAGGGTGAGCAGGTTTCATTGTCCAATTTTCTAGCAGGCATTGAGATTTCCAATTTTTTTTTCCCGGAATTTCTTCCCTTTACACTAGGGGCCCAAAAACTTCATTTAACCACTCGACGGGAAAAATTTCCCCCCGTGCCCCAATGCCTTTCTATTAGATTTCCAAAACACACAAATTTTCTCTTTTCAAAACATTATTTTTCCTGAACACTCTGGGATTTTCGAATGGAAAACCCAGTAATGGGTTCACTTTGAAATCCCCCACTAGCATTTGCACAGAAAAATTAGTGTCAGCCTGTCCCTTTTAAAGGCTTTTGTCCTGGCATTTCCTTTTCCTCTTGTTAATGAAGGTCCTCTTTGGGATTTTCTTTCCCCAAAAAAGGCCTGTTTCGTCACAAGTGAACACTTGTCAGGGTTTTTTGTCCTTCAGCCCCTATGTACTCCCCGGGAACCCATGCACATATTTTTCAGCCTCCTTGTGGGTCCAAAATGGGACCTCACCAGCCTTACCACTAGTAATTTCCATACGGTTTTTTTAAAATTTTCCCCAAAACCCGGGCCCTTTTCTGGCCTTAAAATCACTCACTTCACCACTATTTGCAGGCAATTTTCCTTTTCCAAATCTTCATGCAACCCGCCTACCTTTTCACAAATAATTTGAAGTCATAAAGTATTTTCCTGCTTTAAATTTTTTCTAATTTTTTCCACCCCAATAATAACCCTTTTCAACCTCCCTTTTTTTTACTGGTTTACTCATTTTTGTCAATAGTTACTTACTCCTTTTGCAAAAAAACAGCATCCTTTTTTTTCCTTTTTCCCTTGGGCCCTATGGGGAAAATAAGGTTGTGTAAGGGGTTCTTTTAACCTTTCCCGGACAGTTTTGGCCCCCACTTTACCCCTTTTTATATGTTCCCAAAGATGGTTTTTCCCTTTAAAAACAATCGTTTTTTCCACCCTTTTTTAAACCACAGGCTTAGCACTAGGATTTTCTTTGGAGCCGTGGTTTTCTTATTTTGTACTTTCAAGCACTAAAATTTTAAAGGGAAAAATTTTGAAATATTTTCCCGGAGCACTGAGGGGACCTCCTCACTTTTAAACAATGCCCCGGGGGGTTTCTGCCGCCCCGGGTCACCCCTGTGGGGACGCGTCCCGGGCAACTACAACTCCGAGTCAACCTATGAAAAGCAAGTCCCCCTGTTTTTTAAAAGAAAATACCCCTATGATTGGGGGAATTTTAAAGACTTCCAGGAAAATACAAAAGCGGGGGAACCAATGTAAAAAACAACATTTTTTTTGAAGACAAAGACCCTAAAAATGCTTTTTTTTTGGACAAAGTTTCAAATAAAAATTTTATGTAATTTTTTAAAAACCTTTTTGGGGTTTTTGCCGTACAGTAAAAGCTTACGACCCAGGGGTTTTTTACGTTTTAGAAAGCCTAAATTTTAGCACCCTTTAAAACTATGGGAAAGCTGGTAAAGGGCCCACATATGAAAGGGAAAGGGTTCTATGTGGCAGTGTGATATAAAAAAAAAATTTCCCGCAGCAAACAAATGCATAATGAAAAAAAAAACTTTTACCATTTTTTTGGAATAAAACAGCGACTTTGCCCCTGTATTTTCGTATTGGGATTTATTTTTTAAAATTCAAAATTTTTGGTCTCATTTTAAAAGAAGGGGGACATAAAACAGAAAAATTTAGATGATTTTGACTGGGTTTTTTTAATGAAAAGTACCTTTAAATTGACTTTAAAGTACAGAAATTTTTCGAATTTTTACCAAAGTTCCCAAAAATAAAAAAAAATCATTTCCAAGCACCAATACACGTCAACTGGGGAGTTTTAATAACTTTCACGGGTGTCCAAAATTATTTATAAAACCCTTTTTTTCACTAACGCATTTGTCGCATAAGTAAAATTTTTCTATTTTTTGAAAAAAAAATTTTTAAAGTTGGGAAAACAAAAGAATGTAAGGGGGGGCCTTGGGGGTGTGACTAATGAACAGAGGAAAATGTCCCTTTTAGTGGGCCCGGATGTTCCCTTTTTTGTTTATTTGGGCCCTATTCAGAAAATTTTTATCTTTTGAATTTTGGTGGGTATTGGGGAAAAAATTTCTAAATTCTGACCACTTTTACTGGATAATTTAAATTAAATAAAAAGGGGGGTTTCCCGGGACTCATATCGATAGAAAAATAGTTCTAGGAAATTTTTTATTTTTTTTTTTCGACAGGGGGCAGTGAACGGGCCGAAAAAATGGGGCTCCAAAATGGGCCAAAAACCCCCGGGTGCAAAAACATCCGCCGAGACCGCTAACCTTTGGAAGCATAATTTTTGTAAAATTTTTTTCCCTTTAAAATTTTATACTTTTGGGGTCCCTTATTATCGGGAAAAGATTCCCATCTTTTCATAAGATTTTTTTTTTTTTTTTTTTTTAAAATTTTGGCCTTTCCCCTGAGAACGAGTCTCCCAGAGGGGCCGTCGCCCCCCCAAAGGGCAAAAAAGTAAGACTTTATAATAAACTCCCCCAAGAAAAACATTGGGCCCTTTAAAGTTTTTTTTTTTAAAAAAATTTTCTTTGCCTTCATGTCAAAAACGTCAAGGGGCTCTCACATTTAATATGGCCCTCACTGTTGCTTTCCCTAACAAGAAACATCCCCTACCAAAAGTGCCCCATAAGAAATATTTTCCTTTTAAAATTCTATAAAACAACACGAACATTTTTTCTTTTACTACAAAGAAAGTATTCCTTAATTAAATTAAAAAAACATTCAATAAAAAAATGTTCTCAAATCACAAGCAAATTTTTTAAAAATATGAGTATAAAAGGGTACATTTGTTTTTTGGGGTTTTGTAAATAGGTTTTAAACGATTTTTCTCGTTTTTTTCTGTTTTTGGCCCCTCCTGATCATGGACTGGAACAAGGAAGTGCTTTCTTTAAGGATTTAGGGATGGTAAAGTGCTACGTTCATAGGAATACAAATCATCAATCAAAATGAAAAAAATTTTTGAGATAAATGAAGTATTGGAGCTTGCCATGAGCCCGAAAAAAGGTTTTAAAAAAAAACAAGTAAAAACAAAAAACAGAAATTATATTTTTGACATTTTTTCCTACAAGAGGGTTTAAAAAGCAAAAAAAAAAATAAAAAAAAAAATTTTCTACACATAATACAATTTTTTTTTTAAAAACGTCGGCCATTTCCTCCCCAGGGAGGGTAACCCAAAAAAAAAGAAAAGCCAAAAAAGAAAGAAAAAAAAATTTTATCATCATTTAACACTTTCACCAAACACTCCCCTACATAATCAGTCTTTAAAAGAGGTGCTTTAAATATACAGTTTAGATGTCCCCCCCCCAAAATGCCCCTATCCCCCAAAACCCCCCTTTTTAAAATGCAGGTATTGACTTCCCCTTTCCAGGACTCAATCCGGCTAACCATTTTTCCCCGAACCCCTTCCAAAATTTTACCCGCTTTACACCCCAACAGCTCATCAAACCCCAAAAAAAACCCTTTACCTCCATCAAAAGCTCATGCCAAATTTTTCTGGGAAGTCCAACCCCCGCCCCAAAACCTCCTTTTTCCCCCCCCCCCAAACCCCTTTTTGAGGAGGGTCCCTACCCCCCCTTCCTTCCCCTACAGTTTACACATTTTTCCCAAAACATTCTTTTCCATTCTCTCTAAATGACCAAAAACCCCCTCAACAACCCCTTTTTCAGCCCTCTAATACTTTTTGTAAAATCCACACCCCCCCTCCTAAAATTTTCCCCACTAAAAAATTTCCGCTTAAAATTTACCCACCATTTTCCCTTAACACACATCTCCACTGCCTTGAGCCCCCCTCCCACTGCAGCATTTACAAACCCCTGCCCTTTACACCCTATAAGTCGGTACCCCCTATAATCAAAATATAATATAAAAAAAAAAAATGATTTTTCTGTCAGGGGGAAATGACGAGCCAAGTCATTGGGGGTCAGACAGTGTTGGGTTTAGGCCCGGGCTGAGGGTTTTGGTTAGGGAATCTGCTTCCTGTGATGGGTCTAAAATAACAAACCTTTTCTCAAGTGCAC
>NC_069413.1:32661266-32739172 GCF_026875155.1 Cherax quadricarinatus
CATCAGCACCACAGACTGGGCATTCGGCTATGGATCTGCAATATTTAGCTGGATGGCCAAATCGCCAGCAATTTCTACACTGCTGCAGTGTAGGGATAACCTTTCGAACTTGTAAGCGATGTCCTGCCACATAAACTGAGGATGGGAGTTCACGGCTGTCAAAAGTTAAACGAGCCACATTGCTAGGGTATCGTCTCCGCCCGCGGGCAGGAAGAACATAAGTGTCTACCTTGAGGATTGGGAGATCTTGGAGTTCCAGCTGTTCAAGAATGTCACTGCCACATGTCTGGAAATTTTGTTGAACTATGGTATGGGGCAGAATGACGGTACCACTACAAAAATTGAGGGAATGATGTTTTTCAATAGTGACAGTAACAGTATCTATATGGGAAAGAAGAGAAAGATCATGAGCTTGGGTAGCATTCTGTACAGTGATGATGCGTGTACCGCTATTAAGAGCATGAAACGAAATATCTTTACCAACACGGCATAGGAGTGCCTTGCCATGACTGTGGTCGGAAAGATAGGCAGTAGAGGAAGTCGGTCGTAAAGTGAAGAATTTAGTCCATTGTGCAGTCTGAAACTGAGCGTGGAAAGGGAGTGCAGGACGTGTTGATCTTTTCTGAGAAGGTGGAGAAGTATCATCAGCAGGTAACTGTCGTTGGCGTTTAGGCGTGGGACCAGAATTGGTCCGATGCGGAACGGGCCGGCGATTCGAAAATTGCCACACTGTAGAGGGAGAGGCCGGAAGCATAGTCAAAGGAGAGCGGAGGTCAGATAAATCAAAGGAGTCAGTCAAGACCTCAGTACCTGAAGCGGGTGAGGAAACAGCACCGGCAAGAGGTACAGAGGCATGAGGAGTGTCCAAAGAGTGGCCCAAAGACGAGGCGGGGTCAGAACGGGTGCGGTATCAAGAAGGGGCCCGGGGGAATCAGGTTCATGGACTAGGGCTGCCATGGTTAGGTTACTTCTTTCTTTTTGTTTTTAAGAAAAAAAAGAAAATAAAATAAAAATAAAAAAAAAAGAATAAAAAAAAGGGGGGACTGGGGAGGGATAGTTCCTAGGAGGAATGAAAGGGCCAGAAATCTCCCTCCGCGCCCAAGAGGACCTCAGCACAGCAAGTAGCGTAGATGCAGCATGGAACCTGTGCCATACCCTACCCATCATGCCAGTAAACTAGCAATCCGGGATAGCAACCTCACATCTGCCGAGCTACCTCGGTGGACAAAAGAGAGGGCGGCCGGATATCCGCCACAAAGCATACCTCCTTCAGCCACCACCCCCGGAATCCGAAAGGTGGCTTCCAGAGATACACCCGTTGCCCGAAAGACATCCAAAGCCACTCTCCGGGATACCGGAGAGGGATCGGGACATCCCCAGGCGATCCAGATTCCACGGCAAACTACGCTACCGCCAAGAACCTCAACGGAATGGGATGGACCCTGGTACCCTTTCCCCTACCTAGGAACTAGCGTGCCTGTGGGAAAAATCCCAAAGGCCAAAAAGAGGAAGGGCAAAAGGGAGGGGTGGGGAGGGGGAGGAGGAAAGGGAAAAGGGGAGGATAGGGAGGATGGGATAGGGAAGGGGGGATTGGGGGGTAATTAGGTTCGGTCTGAGGAAGGAGACTGACAGGTCTAATTCCTCAGACCAAGAGCCTCTTCGTATTTCAGATATATTGGCCCCTCAGCAGGTCTGTGACTCTTTGCCTTCATCTGTATGGGGAGCGTATCTCTCTAGTTTACATTTTTTTTTTTTAAAGGAATTTGCCTTGAGCAGATCTCAAGAACCACAGAGTTTATTTTTTCTAGGGAAAGGTTCGGATCCATGTTGTTTAGGATATCTTCCCCGCTTGTTTCATTTAGGCCATGGGTAAGAACACTAAATCTGAATGGGATCATACATCTAGGAAATGGGAGGCAATCAGGTTCAATCCAAGGAACTGGATTATTACATTCACGAGGGAGCATTAAAACAGTAGGGGTGATAAGGTGCCAGAGGATTATTATAATAAAATAAAGCACTAAACCAACAAAGGTCATGCAGAGCTGCAGGGCAGAAATTAGTACCAGGGTTACAAACAGCTAGGTGGAGAGGGATCAGAGGTGAGGGGAGAAAAGGGCTGGAAGGGATGCTAGGGTCTATGTGTCTAAGTTTGTTGGTGGTGCCAGGGGAATGGGTGGCAGACAGGGTCGATCCAAGGGAAGGCAGGTCCAGTTCCTTGTATCAAAAGCCCCTCATTGGCATCAAGAAAGAAGTCAGGCCCAATTCATTCCATGAAGAGCCTTTCACCAGCATTAAGGAACCTTCCTTAAGGTCTGGTGTGACAGGTAGCTGTTATTCCTTGGAAACCACTTGGTGTGTTATACGAGAATGATACCTTCAGAATTAACTGAACTAGTCTTAGCAAAACTGCCTGTTTAGACAAAAGCACAAATTGTGAAACTGTCTTTTAGTCACTAATAGTGGCAGACATACCAGAAAGAATGCCTGAAGTCCTATATCTTCAGTTGCCACTTCCAGATCCACAGGCAACCTCAGGTAGTACTTCTACCATCAGACGTCCTGCAAAATGGACACCCAATGTTTGACGAGATGGTTACCCATCATAGCATAAGATGGTCCAATTCCCATTAGGCAGAGTAGCAACTGCATACTTCAGCAAATTTACTTTAGAATAATTCACCCCTCAAGGAAGGTTCCTTGATACTGGTAAGGGGCTCTTGATCTAGGGAATTGGATTTGTGTTCCAGTTCCCCGAATTATGCCTGAATACCTTCCACATCCCCTCCCCTGCAGGTGCTTTATAATCCTATGGGTTTAGTGCCTCTCCCTTGATTATAATAATAATAATAATAATTTAGAACAAGGCTGATAGCAATTCTTTTCCTTATCTAAGAACTGGATTAAAAAAAAAAAAAAAAAAAAAAAAAAAAAGGATAAGTTTCTCACCAATGAGGCCAAAATGAGTGGGAGGATTGGGGATATTTATGGACTATTGAAGGAAGCTTACAACCGTCAAACAGAAGTTCAGTGATATTGCTCAAGCACTGCCATTGCCTGGACAGGAAATGTTACGAGATACTGATACGATGGTATTATGCATCACCCCACCAGATAGTGGATTATTATTATTATTATAATCAAGGGGAAGCGCTAAACCCGGAGGATTATACAGCGCCTGGGGGGGGGGGATGTGGAAGGCATTCAGGCTTAATTCGGGGAACTGGAGCACAGATCCAATTCCCTAAATCAAGAGCCCCTCACCAACATCAAGGAACCTTCCTTGAGGGGACCAGATAGTGGAAAGCAATGCAAAGTCAGCCAACTGAGTCAAGTGGGACCAGCACTGAACCTCCCATCTGACCTCTGTCCCTTTACCAAAGAAGTGTTGCCCACCTGCAGGCTCAACTATCAAGCAAGAGGAAACAAGTTTATGGGTCACCATGCATGGCAAATGCACAGGGAAGTATTTAGTAGTCTCTACCAATCATGACCACCATCCTTAGGGAGTGGGAGTGGAAGCCCACCCAGTATTGGCCATGATAGCAAAGTCCGTAATCTCTGCACCAGGTATACGTATATAAAGGACCTGCCATAAGGGGAATCATTAGAAAATTTTTCTATCATCTAAGACAATGCCAATAGCTTAAGGAATACCTTGACTAGGTGAAATAAAACTAAAGATCAGACTGGCATTTCATATTATGTACAAAAATCTACACTTTGTGACTAGGATGATTGGTTGGAGGGCATAATGCCAACAAATATGTAGACAAGGACAAAAGCATACAGAACAAACATTTGTTTGGGCAACATTTTTCTTTAAGTGGAACAATTCAAGTGATAACTTGAAAAAGCTCTACTTAAAAGCTAAATATTATACAAAGGCTTTTTCTATATGTCTGTCTTTGTATACAGTACTAGGATGATGATGTCATAAAGACAATGATAAAAATAATGAACAATAATTCAACACAACACTGGGAATTATGTATAAATCTTTGAGGAAGATACAGTACAAGAAATTTATTAAAGTTTGAATGAGGCAGAATTTACTTGGAGGTCTTTTGAATTACAAGAATTATGTAATTTTCATATAGCTAATTTATAATATTCAGCAATTTTCACAAAATTTTGTGTAGGGCACATGAACATACTATATTGTACCGGGATCTTAGCTAATTATACAGTGGACCCCCGGTTAACGATATTTTTTCAATCCAGAAGTATGTTCAGGTGCTAGTACTGACCGAATTTGTTCCCATAAGGAATATTGTGAAGTAGATTAGTCCATTTCAGACCCCCAAACATACACGTACAAACGCACTTACATAAATACACTTACATAATTGGTCGCATTCGGAGGTGATCGTTATGCGGGGGTCCACTGTATAATATAGTGATTCATTTGAAGTGTTAATAGCAAATGCATTATTAACACAGAATTAAAGTCTTGACTAAAGCCTCCACATCTACGCACTTAAACAGGAGGGAAGTGAATATATCATAGATTTCTAACACAAGAACATGTGGCTACCAATATATACCGACACACACTGAACTGCTAGTTCTCTCTTCTGAGGTAGTGACTTCAACTATATAGGAGCCATGACTTAGCTAAATGTTCCTAAATAATATGGCACAAACAAACCCACATGGAAATAAAAAAAAAACAGGAAATAAAGTTCTGTATACTTCAGCTTCATTTGCAGCTGTATTGCCTCCATGTGAGTTTGTATATGTCACAAATTATGCCCTTGCAACACCTAATAAAAATTCCATTGGGAAAACCTTGTGGTTACTAATTCTTGGTGTTTATCTTTCCTAGGATCTCTCTCATGTAAAGAATGTAAAGAAGTGATAAATAGTTTAGAAGCAAATTAACACACACATCTGTTTAACACAAATGTAAACCCATACTCCTGGGCCATTAGGGTCAACTTTGAAGTGCCCTGCATCATCCCTTCACTAAAGTCATGAAATGTTAAGGGGAACTGTGTAGCAAGGCACTCTGGACTGTAATGACACAGGCACATGGGTTCAAATTAAACATATTTATTCAATCATATGCTAATTGCTTCCTCACTCTACATAAGATTTTTGAGAGTACAATAACAGAAGGGACATCAGTTGTCCTACAGTGCCAAGTAATTATACAATACATTTAAAGTTTGGATCAACTCTTATGTTTCCTCTTCATCAGAAGAAAAGTATCCCTATCTTAGTTTACTGCTGTTGATCTATACAGTATTACTATGCATAGTTAGCCTCCCTTCAGTGAGATCATTCAATATTTAGTCCAAACATTATTTGGAAACCATACACAGTACATATATAACCTCCATGGTTATAATGTATTAAAATGCAGTTGAAGTATGTAAAATTTTTCAGTTAACTAAAATGCCCCTGCCAACATATTTCCTCATAAACTTTTAACATGAAGCACAGTTAATTTCTAGAAAAATAATATCACAAATTCAGCCACAACTTTCAATATAATATCTGTTGTTAAAGTGATACAAAATTTTATGTGCCAATTTTGATAAATTTGCAGATACAATAAAGCCTTACTTAGTGCAATAGTAACACTCCTAAAGTTCATCATGTAACCTAGACACATGTAATATCAACCCTGCCATATGTACATGTTATATTCATGGGGTAATGCTAAATCCATAAGGGTCATGCAACACTTGAGGCAGGGGACAAAATTTGGTTTGATACACTGAAAGGGAGGATAGCTCCAATTCCCTGAATCAAAAGCCTTCCACCAGCAACAAGGCACATCCCCCTGAAAGGCTTATAATACATAGAAAAATATGTTAAGATTCTAGACATATTAAAGATAACAGCCCTTCCCGAGCCGAGCTCCTCACAGCGGAGATCCAAGGAACTCTCACCAGACCCAACATAAGAGACTCTTGATAGGGTAAGTATGGAATGCACCCAAGCAAAACTGGACTCCAGGGTGGTGAACAGGGTTCAGCAAGTTCAGCAGAGAAAAACTGGTAAAGGAGTAGGTCTAGCTGTCATACTCCAGCCTGTAACAGCACAAGTCTGCATGCAGACAGAACAATGTCTACCAAACCACCCCCAGGTGCAATGGGAGAGCACCTAAGAGTGTCTAGTATGTACCTGTAGAGCATTCACTGTGAGTTTCTTTACATGACAGTGGTCAAAGAGCATAGATTTTATATTTAAAATTTTTCTTAAGGATGAATTATAGTTAATATTTTTCCTTGGTTGGATTTTTAACAAATAAATTCATACTTTGTGTGTTCATTTTATGCATGGATATAAAGCTCACATTTCTTTGCTGAAGATTGGTCTAGAAACAGATTTAATATTTATATTTTTTCTTAATTATGAATTGTAAATATAATTTTTCTCATTTTTTACCAAAAATGCATTTGTACCTTGCATATGTTAATTAATTCATGCATACAGAGCCCACATTTTTTGGTAGAGATTGGTCAGAAAAAGTAATTTATTATATATTTACAATGCATTAGTATATCAGTGACTGGTGTACAGGGAACTCAAGTCTGGCTAATCAGCTTCCCTCAGGGAAGTAATCTATCAGGGAAGGGGAAGGGGAAGGGGAAGGGGAATGAAGCAGGGCTCTTTTTCCAGGGCTTGTGCCTTTTGGAGACAACCTGTACTTGATTATAAAACTTAAGAATAGTGGAGCACTGCAGTTTTCTTAATGGCCCATGATAGGCAAGTCAAACTCACTCAACCACATGTACTCATGTACCAGACTAACCTATTTTTTAAAGCTATCCAAAGAGATTAAAGATTAGTAGAGTTGTGGGCAGGTGAAGCAAGATTCTTATGTCAGACCATACTGACCTCTCAGAGGGCTGGTTGCATTACTAAAGTGGATCTAAAACCTAGATAATTACTCCACATAGACAAATGTAAATTGTATTGATGAGAGGGACAAATGTAAGTTGAACTGATGAATGAAAAGTTCACATTTTTAAATATGGCCAGTGGATTTCAGCTATAAATATGGAGGATTACTGCAATAAGCCTACTGGCCCATGCTAGGCAGGTCTTTCTCAAGCCTAACCTATCTCACTCACATATTTCTCCAACCTATTTTGCTTAAGAAATTAAAATGGATTAAAGGACACAAATCCACATACTAAGGATACCTTACTTTAATATGTTTCAGTTCTGTGACCTTCCTTACTCCAAATGACACAAGAGAATGAGAGAACTTGTATATATAGTGGAGAAAGCATGTCACTGGTGAAGATCAGGTGAAAGCGTCAGGTCATCTAACTGCCATGTCCCGTGGCAGCAGGGATTCAGTAAGGTGCATTTGCCAGCTCTTTGTTCTATGGTGCTGGTAGTAAAAATTAACCCTCTCACTGTTGCAGCTCCCAAAATTAAAGTGCTGAGTGTCATGATTTTTAAAGAAAATAAATATATATACATTTTCTTCTTAAAAAAAAAAAAAAAATATTGAATGTAATGAAACCAACACAAGACTTTTACCGTAAGTACTTATTGAGATATGAATATGTGAATCTGAAGATCAAACCGACTCACTGATGGCAACATCGGCCATTGCTGTGTTCTGTATGTATTAGATTATAATCTAAATAGAAAAATAAAATAAAATAAATAATTATTTATTATTTTATTTTTTCCTGTTATTTTCTAATTCTTTACTTTTTCCAGTAACTTGTTTTGGCCTATGACACCCAAATCATGCACAATGTATGCAGGGCTAACCTTTGTATAAAACACAATAGTACTCACACTAACAATCTCAATAGTACATTGTTTACAAAACAATGATACACAACACAAACACACACACACATTCCATTCTTTCAGTCTGTTAAGTTCCTAAAACACAGATCCATATACGGCAGTGTTTTACACTCCTTAAACATAAAGCATGTAGCTCTGCTTTATTAGGTGCCTTAACATTTGTGTAGACACATAACATTTTTTGTTTGTAGCAAGAAGTGTAGTTAAAAAGTGATCACTGTACTTCAAATGAGAGCGCATTAGGTGATCAGTATGGCAGCACATGTGTTGTGACCTGGCATTTCTGTATTATTTGTCTGATGACAGCCAAACAAAAGTGGTTTCTGTCACTATCATTAATGCAGAGTGAACCGCAGGTTAGGGTATGCATAAGGGAGGGGGGTTATTTGCTAGTGAAAGTAGGAGGTAGAGAAGGATGCATGATGTCATCATGGCTGTTTAACATATTTATAGATGGGGTTGTCAAAGAAATGAATGCTAGGGTATTGGGAAGGGATGTGGGATTCAAAGATGTTGGATCCGATACAAAGGTGGGAGGGGATGTGGGATTCAAAGATGTTGGATCCGATACAAAGGTGGGAGGGGATGTGGGATTCAAAGATGTTGGATCCGATACAAAGGTGGGAGGGATGTGGGATTCAAAGATGTTGGATCCGATACAAAGGTGGAGTTATCCCAGTTGCTCTCTGCTCATGACACAGGTCTTTTAACCCCTAAACGGTCTAAACATATATATACATTCTCTCCCCCAGTGCCCCGAATATTTTGAAAAATAAAAAAATCTTTTTTTTATTGAAATAAAGAGAAAATTTTTCTAAGTGTTGTAGGATTAAAATAAAAAAATTAGGGTCAGTACTTACTGAGATATGAGGCTGCAAAGTTGGCACTTAATGCTCACCTGACGGCAATATCAATATCGAGTCCTGCTGCTTGCAGAAGTGTTGCCAATATACCATTTTTTCTCATTTTTATATTATTTTATATAATTTTTTTTTTTTAACAAGTCGGCTGTCTCCCACCAAGGCAGGGTGACCCAAAAAGAAAGAAAATCCCAAAAAAGAAAATACTTGCATCATCATTCAACGCTTTCACCTCACTCACACATAATCACTGATTTTGCAGAGGTGCTCAGAACACAACAGTTTAGAAGCATTACGTATAAAGATACACAACATATCCCTCCAAACTGCCAATATCCTGAAACCCCTCCTTTAGAGTGCAGGCATTGTACTTCCCATTTCCAGGACTCAAGTCTGGCTATA
The DNA here is from genome assembly GCF_026875155.1 of Cherax quadricarinatus. Classification (NCBI taxonomy): domain Eukaryota; kingdom Metazoa; phylum Arthropoda; class Malacostraca; order Decapoda; family Parastacidae; genus Cherax; species Cherax quadricarinatus. Next base: position 32,670,317 of record NC_069413.1, read on the forward strand.
TAAAAATAATCGGTTTGCCTGAATCCCTTCACTAAATATTACCCTGCTCACACTCCAACAGATCGCCAGGTCCCAAATACCATTCGTCTCCATTCACTCCTATCGAACACGCTCACGCACGCCAGCTGAAAGTCCAAGCCCCTCGCCCACAAAACCTCCCTTACCCCTTCCTTCCAACCTTTTTGAGGACGACGCCTACCCCGCCTTCCTTCCCCTACAGATTTATACGCTATCCATGTCATTCTACTTTGATCCATTCTCTCTAAATGACCAAACCACCTCAACAACCCCTCTTCAGCCCTCTGACTAATACTTTTATTAACTCCACACCCTCTCCTAATTTCCACACTCCGAATTTTCTGCATAATATTTACACCACACAATGCCCTTAGACAGGACATCTCCACTGCCTCCAACCGCCTCCTCGCTGCTGCATTCACAACCCAAGCTTCACACCCATATAAGAGTGTTGGTACTACTATACTTTCATACATTCCCTTCTTTGCCTCCATAGATAACGTTTTTTGTCTCCACATATACCTCAACGCACAACTCACCTTTTTTTCCCTCATCAATTCTATGATTAACCTCATCCTTCATAAATCCATCCGCCGACACATCAAATCCCAAGTATCTGAAAACATTCACTTCTTCCATACTCCTCCTCCCCAATTTGATATCCAATTTTTCTTTATCTAAATCATTTGATACCCTCATCACCTTACTCTTTTCTATGTTCACTTTCAACTTTCTACCTTTACACACACTCCCAAACTCGTCCACTAACCTTTGCAATTTTTCTTTAGAATCTCCCATAAGCACAGTATCATCAGCAAAAAGCAACTGTGTCAATTCCCATTTTGTATTTGATTCCCCATAATTTAATCCCACCCCTCTCCCGAACACCCTAGCATTTACTTCTTTTACAATCCCATCTATAAATATATTACACAACCATGGTGACATTACACATCCTTGTCTAAAACCTACTTTTACTTTTTAATTACAATTTATTGTAGTTCTTGTCATTTCATAGCCAATCTTTGTTCTGACTCTAATATTAGGTACTGAAATTGTACTCAAATTGTTACAAACACATTGACAGGTGGATATTTACACCTGCCTTGGTCATTTACTATTGTCTAGGAATATATACAAAGTATTTATAGGTCCCAGCAAAGTTCTGGATACATGGGAGTATAGAAGAAGAAGAAGGAAGGAGGAGGAAAGAAGAAGAAGTTCCCTTAAAGCAATGCATAAGACAAGTGTCAGTGACAAGCATCCAGGAGGGCAGTGATGAGATAAGCGATGACATCTGGTGGGCACCAGCGAGGGTGCAGAGATGAGGTGAGATAGTGCAGAGATAAGATAAAGGATGACATTTGATGGGCACCAGCGAGGGTGCAGAGATAAGGGGTGACATTTGATGAGCTGGTATCTCTGTCTCTGATTATCTGTCTCTCTGTCTGCTTGTCTCTTTCCATCTCTCTGCTTGTCTCTCTCTCTCTGTATCAGAGAGAGCCACTGTGAACCAACAAGTATTCTTATGCATTATATCTACAAGCACAGTATAGCACTTTGGATTTTTTTGGTTATCATAGGTAATTTAGAGTATGTAAAATTGAATTTGTGTGTATCTGTGAGACAGATAAAAATAGATAGAGACAGGTAGACAGACCCTAAACTTGGGGTTAATATCACTTTCCTCTTAAAAGGGGAGTGTTAATATGACATTACATCAGTGAATCCTTGGTGTTTGCCGCACTGTTTGCACTAGCTGGCGCTCAATTTAATTGGTGCTCCCACAAGGTACTAAGTGATCCCAGATTTTTTTAATATGGTGCACACCAAGTGTTAATATCCATTCTATGCTGACCAGGCATCTCAGGCCAATCATGCCAAATTTGGAGGCAGGAAAAATAAAACATATACATGTACATACGTTTGGGGCACTAGCAGTAAGAATGTATATATACGTTTGGACTGTTTAGGGGTTAAGGAATATATACTGGAGACAAATTATGAAGGTAGGTGGATGAATTTGGGAGAGCATGTAAAAGGAGAAAATTAAACATGAATGTAGAAAAGAGCAAGATGATGAGGGTAACAAAAAAAAAATCTAGGCCATGATAGATTGAATATTAGACTGGAGGGACAGAGTAAAAGGAAGTCAATGTATTTAGATGCTTGGGAGTGGGCATGTCAGAAGGATGGGTCTATATAACACAAAGTGAACCACAGAATAGACGAGAGAAAAAAAGTGGGTAGTATACTGAAGTACTGTACATGCAGAAAGAAAGAAGTTATCTAAGGAGGCCAAAAAGGGTAGAGTGGTACCAGCCCTTTTATATGTGTGTGAGGCATGAGTTTCTAAAGCTGCAGTGAGGAGGACAGAGGCAGTGAAGATGTCATGTTGGAGAGCAATGTGTAGTGTGAGTGTCATGCAGAGAATTCAAAGCATAGAAATTAAAAGGCAATGTGGGGTCACCAAGTATAAATCAGAGCCAAGGAGGGGTTGTTAAGGTGATTTGGGCATGTGGAGATGAACAAGGACAGGTTGACAAAGAGGGTGTATGAATTTGGGTTCGAAGGTAAGAGGGGAAAGGGTCATCCCAGGAATGGTTGCTAAAAAGAGGTAAAAGAGCCTTTGAATTTTAGGAGCTTGTGCATGCAGCAGACTTAAGTGAGCATGTTAGATGGGAGTGAATGGAGACAAGCAGTTTTTAATGGATATAGAGTTGGAGTGTGAACCAGATAACTTTTATGAAGGGATTAAGGGAAACTGGTTAGCCGGACTTGAGTCATGAAGGCAGTGCCTGCACTTTGCAGGAGTGGTGATGTTGAATTTGGAAGGTTATCTGAATGAATAAAGGTGAATGTTTTCTTCTTTGGGTTGCCCTTCCATTGGTGGAAGATGGCTACTGAGTTAAAAAAAAAAAAGTACATACATTACATACATATATACATACTAGGGTGCATCAAATGCCCTGAGGTTCAGTAATTTGATTGTTTGACTGTCCCTATTTAAAATTTTCCATTTCTTGTCAATACTGTTCCTGACAATTATTTTTTCAATCTGAATTTATTTAGGGGTCCACCTTAAGTATTAAGAATAATCAGTAGTGTGTAATTAAGAAATGCCTCTTTGCAATTATTCCAAATTATCATTGAAGTGCTCATTTTATAGTTTTTTATATTCACTTCTAGCAAGAACAAATCAAGTACAGATTAATTATTCAATGAGAAATTGACAGTTGAATTTGTTAAGATAGTGAAGCAAAATTGGTAATAATTTTATATATCTTAATAATATTTTATATATGTTCAATAAGCAAATTTATTACATGTGCATAATTTGCTGCAGTATTTTATTTGTCAAATTTGTTTATGATGGTTATACCAGAGCTTTCAAAAAAACCATAAAATTATATATAATTCCCAATATGTTGTCAGATCTGAGAAGACAGATGGATAATTTGGATAGCATTGCTTTATCTACTACACTATCACTAAATTTAATTGCTAAAAAGATTGCTATTGGCAGGGCAATCAGCAAAAATCACCATGAAAGAATCAACATAGGTCACAAGCTCATGGTCTTCCTGTGTGTCAGCAAGTGCTGTAATGATGCACCATATCCAAAAAGATGCATCAAGAAACTGCACAAGATGAGAGTCAGCCAAACTTGTGTTATTCAAGGTGTCAGAATTCTACCAAGAGGCACACACTACAATGATTACTGAACCCAAGACATGCAAAAAAGTTATAAAATTTCTTGATAGTACATATTTGACGGTGAGGGCCATACCCTCCAAAAGATCAATACCAGCCTCTCTCTTAAAAAGATAGATCATAACTGAGAAATAAGCTGAAATATTTATGCTGTGGCCTACCAATGCTGAACAGCTAATCAAGAATGTGGGGGACAGATTTCCTACAATCAATGAAGGTCAACTGGTCAGCCACATCCGGACTGTAAGGTAAGGTGCTGGGTGCAAAGGTACAGCAACAACAGATATATAAGCAATGAGAGGCAGAAAGATGCATAAAGATGCAGCAAGAAATGGCCAGTAAAAGCTCATGTATCCAGAGCATCAATGATTGTGCCAGTGATGAGGGTGGCATAAGTCAAGGAAAGTGAGCATATCCAGTGCTTGTACATTAACAAGTACTCCAAGAGGTCATTATTACACAGCCCATACTAGAATGGAGGTTTTCCCTGGGCATTGTTCTCTGACCAAAGATAGTTTCTCTAGCAGCTTGCCTGAAGGTGATGCCAACACAACAAGAAGTGTACACAGAAGCATTAGGAGATCCACATATTCTCAACATTGTACTCAACAGTATACAGGTCACAGCAACAGACTGAGGACATGATGGGAAAAACTTAGAGCAGTGGGTCACTCCAAAGCTTGCTTCTTTGCACTGGTATCCCAAACTTATGGTATCATTACCCAGTAAAAATACGACGAGGAACACCTAACTGTGTACTTGGAAATATGCATACGCTAAAGTTTCTCAGTGTTCCTTAGTATCTACTTGGCACTGATAAAGAATCTGGTGATATAAATGCCAATAAAATACATCAGAGCAGTATGTGATAATCCAGCAGAAGACTGTATGGAAACTTCTGTGGTCTGCCTACAGGCATCATGTTAAGGAGCCTTTCCCTCATGTTTTTAATGACCTACAGACTGAAGCCTCCCAAATGCCAGATTTCACCCCCTTTTTACCAGGATTTGCAAAAATTTTGATTTGCTGCCACACACCAGTGATCAGCCACTGTCACAAATCAACTTACCTTCATTCAGTAATGTAGTCCAAAGCAATTACTCCTGAGAGATGACTACCTGAAATTTGTTAACCTATATAGTGTTCCTTTATGAGCAAGTGGTTGAAAATGCAGTCACATTCAAAAACAAGGTCCACAACACAAGATCAGATGTAGGAAAAGCTGCTGTAATTAGTCAAAGTGTACTTGCTCTAGAAGCATATCAAGGTGTTGCCTCCTGGCACAATCACTACATAGAAGCAAGTCTCTGAAGTGAGGGACATTGTAACCTTTGCTACTCTCATCTACAGCATTTGGAATGACTTGCAATTCTGCTGAGGATGCCCAATGGAATGACCTTCTGCTTTAGTTTGAGGCTGTGAACAAACTGGTCTCCAGCAATGCAAGCCATATATTTCAGCTTAATGTCTGTTACTTGACTGCATTCTTCAGCAAGCAAGGTGCCTGCCCAAGCATGATGTGCTCTTGCTGATAGTCTGCTCTCAATCAAGCCAGACACAGATTATGTTACATCTTAAAAACAACATGGAATGGGTTTCAGGAAATCACTTCGGCAACAAAACAAACATGAGTGATTTGGTTGGACCAGATTCCTGGTAACATTTCACATTCTACAGTTGAACACAAAATTCCTTGAAGAACATTCTGAAGACTGAACACTATCAATTACTAACCGAACATCAATATTTAACGTGCAGGTTGTGAAAGTCATCAATGACTATACTGAATGCAGAATCCAGCTCTGTTGTGATTACTGATGAGCAGCTAACGGTGAAGAATATTAACAAAATGTAGAAAAGTTGTTGAACAAGATGGCAAGTAGTTGCCACAATTGCACAAGCAAAACTGAAAGGCAACTTGTAACTACTTTTATGAAAATGTGATTTTTTTTACATTCTTCCTCTACATAGAGAGACTTGCAGTCAAACACAGACAGGTTGTAAATAACTGGCTTTCATTTTCCTACTAGTAACATACATTTTTTGGAATGAACACCATACATTTCTGTCCATGACAGTATGAATGTGAAAATACATTATGATTTTAGTACAGTATTTCTATATTTGTCTGCTTTTTTTTTCTTGGGTTTTAATTCAAGCTTTATTTACTTAGTAGACAACAATGATAAAGTGGAAACTTTTCCCAATTTTTGCAGGGAATGATTTTTAAAGAAATAAAAAAAAAAGGATAAAAAGTTCCCTCCGAATTTAGAAATAATGGGGCATTTGATGCACCCTAATACATACATACATATACAGTGGACCCCCGGTTAACGATATTTTTTCACTCCAGAAGTATGTTCAGGTGCCAGTACTGACCGAATTTGTTCCCATAAGGAATATTGTGAAGTAGATTAGTCCATTTCAGACCCCCAAACATACACGTGCAAACGCACTTACATAAATACACTTACATAATTGGTCGCATTCGGAGGTGATCGTTATGCGGGGGTCCACTGTACATAGTTTTTATAAGCTAGAGTATGTTTATATATTTATCACCAACAGAGATCACTGGCAGAGAACAGTACCTTGCCAAACTTTTGTCAAGTTATTTTTTGTATTTTGAGTTTCATGAACCACTGGAGTGGATAATATTTTCAAACATGTCAAGTAGACGCCTCACCTCCTTACTGAAATCAAAGTTAAGGATTTTTTTTAATATCAAAATATGAATCTGGTAAATATCTACAAAATGCAGATTTTACCTTCAAATCTTTTTAAGTAAAAATTTTAAGTATCATCTGTATCTTGCACACTTTCTTTTTTGTTGTAAAAAATTTCCAATAATACTATTATAATAACAGAGAAGGAGTCACAATTCAGTGGCTGGAATAATTCAGAATCCACATTTTTCTTCACTAAATTATAACTTAATACTGAAAACTGTGTTAATAATACCATACTGACAAAATAACTACCCTATAAGGGTCACTCAACACTACAGGATAAAGGGGAACAAACTGGAAGAAAAAAGTAACAAAAGTAGGATATAGAAGCAATTTGAAAGGAAAATAAAACAGTGCAAGAATGCAACAGTCTACATCAGAATAACAGGACAACCATGAGATTAACAATACCAGAAAGTACACAATGTTAATACAGGTCGGCCATCACTAATCCGACACTCAGTTGTCTGGTTCCATCAGTAATCTGGTACTAATTTCAGCTAGAATAATTTCAAATTTCATCATTATACCAACTCAAATTTCACCATTATACTGATTCGGAAATTGTGCAGATGGTTGTAAATCCACAGCAGCAAGCCAGTGGAGGAGAAAGCAGTGATGAAAATGAGGAAGATGTAGCAGAAAGTCTCTATTGATATGCTAATTAACTGTATTCTAAACCACTCTGTAATCTGGCAAACTCACTAATCCGGCACACTACAGGTCCCAGTGATGCCGGATTAGTGATGGCCGACCTGTACAGCAGAGTACAGTAAACTCTCGATAAGAAGGACTAATAATGGGGGAGCGTCTGACCATCTGTTAACCCTTCACTATCGAGGGACCCTAAATTAAAGGTTGCTTCTGTGTAACAATATAAAAAAAAATTCTTATGAACACGAAGAGCTTAATTTTACATAGGTAATAAAAGAAAGCGAATTAAAATTGGGTCAGTACTTCAAGAAATATAAAGGTGTCAAACTGAAGATCATTGATCCTGTCATGGCAACAAGTACTGTCACACACTTCTTATAAAAATATTTTGCTTGTTTTTTCCTTTTGCATTTTCATTTTTTTTTAGTTTGGTGGTATTGATGTGGCTAGAACTTTCTTTTAATGGCCAATGTCTTTTTATACATAAAAATAGTTGCACTAAAAGTGTCATCAGTATATCAAGTCAGTACCTGACCAACCGGGCTGTGGTTCATACATCAGTTTGCATGCAGCCAGCAGTAACAGTCTGGTTGATCAGACCCTGATCTACCATGAGGCCTGGTCTCGGACCAAGCTGCAAGGACGTTGACCCCCGAAACCCTCTCCAGGTAAACTCCAGGGATATATACACTTTTCATGCAAATGTAGTATATACACTCTTCCATTTGCTTCAGTTTTCTACTGTTTTAAATAATTTTTGTTTTTTAACACACCGGCTGTCTCCCACTGAGGCAGGGTGACCAAAGAGAAACACCATCATTTACACTATCACTGTCTTGCCAGAGGTGCACACATATGACAGTTTACACGTCACTCTAAACAGCAAATACCCCAAACCCCTCCTTTAGAGTGCAGGCATTGTGCTTCCCACATCCAGGACTCAAGCCTGGCTAACTGGTTTTCCTGAATCCTTTCACATATGAACACATATATGACAGACACTAACAATCTTATTATAACTTGAAAGTGTATGGCACTCCCTGATGCACAGCTGTACACACAGTGGTGTTTCACATTACTCAAACATAAGCCGTAGATCTCTGTTCTTAGCAGGTTATTTTGTAGTGTGAGCACACACATAAAATCTCTTCTGAGCCTATTTTTCCTTGCAAGTAACAGAAAGTTCAGTTAGAAAGTGATTACCACGACTCAAACGAGTGGGTATTTGATGTGTGTTGTGCTGCTGTGACAAAATAGACTACGTATTATTTGTCTAATGACAGATAAAGAGTGTTTCCGGTCTTAACCTGGTACATACTGTAGACATTCAGCACTGCAATGTCTACAAGACAGACAGTTATATGTACCACTGCTAACTCTTCTGCACACAATCAACATACCTAGTCTGCAGGTCACATTTGTTCACCAAATGAATATTATTTAGATAATCCATGAAAGCAGCTGGTCTCACTATGAGTTCACTCATTTTTGTCTACCTTTCCTGTCTGCTTGATTTTGTTCTGGTGGATGGATGTCAACAGTGTCACATCATATCTGTCATGCCACTGAAATGCCAAGTCATCAGCCTGAAATACCTGCACTTCACCACCAATGCCTGAGTTGAGCCTGGGCATATGTCTTCACATTCCATGCACTGTAGCACACACATGACTGTTTTGTTTACTGACAAAAAATTACTGAGTAAAGGGCTTGTGTAACAGTTATCAGTGTATAATGTATGCCCTTACCAAGATACGGTTCCATCATTTTCTTGATCACATCACCCAAGATTCCCAATAACTTCCTAGTATCTTCCAATGTTTTGTTTATTGCATAAACAATCAAATCTAATACCAAGCCACTGTCACAGCCATACAGAACTAACAATTTGATGCCAAAGTGTTTTACTTTTTCTTGGTAAATATTGTTTGAGCAATAGTCAGCCTTTTAAAAGGATGAGAGACTCGTCAATAACAAGGTTCTAGGAGGGATAAAAGAACTCCCTGACCTTATTTTTCAGGTACATAAAGACATTCCTAATCTTGCATCGCATGTCATTTTTGTCAGGGTTACTTTTGTCTGAAAATGGAGCATCTGCAGCACAAAACAAATCTGTTGATAAGGATGAGATCACTGAATGCAAGGTACATACTAGAAGGTCTGTCAACCAATACATTGCACTGTTGTGCTTATACATGCATACCATAGGCATGCATGATTATGGCAAAGAAGAGATATGTGTCAGCCACACTTGTCTTTCCATTTAGAAAGCCACAGATAAGATATAAGATTTTGTTCCGATTTTTAACTCCGGAGGGTTAGCCACCCAGGATAACCCAAGAAAGTCAGTGCGTCATCGAGGACTGTCTAACTTATTTCCATTGGGGTCCTTAATCTTGTCCCCCAGGATGCGACCCACACCAATCGACTAACACCCAGGTCCCTATTTGCTGCTAGGTGAACAGGACAACAGGTGTAAGGAAACGTGTCGAAATGTTTCCACCCGCCGGGAATCGAACCCGGGCCCTCCATGTGTGAAGCGGGAGCTTTAGCCACCAGACCACAGCCATACTGCAACATCAGTGTTTGCTATTGTATACTAGTAATACCTGTTGGACTGCATCACTTATTTTGATAAGTGATTCATCAAAATTCAGTTCATCTGAATCACCATTCACAGTACAATTCAGCAAGATTCCATTGTGTGTCTCATCAAATCGATGGGAGCTGGCATAAAATTTGCATCCTCTTGCCAATCCCAGATGCAATCTAATGGAGGTTGCTAATGTGTGTGATTGGTTGTAGTGGTGGTAGTTGTGGTTGTTATATGTGTGGGGTGGCTGCTGCCAATGGTATTTCGGATATGGGACATGCGTCTCTACTAGGACTGGTGCTGATGCCACATGCATCTTTGTCCTAACACCCAGTGCTGCATGTGTGGCTGGCATTGCCTGCAGTCTTTTATGTCAATGGAAGCATCACCATAATCACTATCAATGGCTGATAGTGAGCCCCATGAGCCTCTGGAGATAGTCCTAGCCATGCTACTAGACCATGTACAGTGAAATATATATTGACACTCAGTGTTATGTTGACTCTGATAACTGACAGAAGCAAAATTCCAACACACTCAAACCTGGCATTACATGTCCATCCAACAGTCCCTAAGCCACTCTGCTCAAGCTGGTTTATAAGCCAAGTTCTAGGGACTGATGTCTGTGTGTTATTTCCCATACCCATAATGAAACTCATGAGGTAAAACTCATGTTGTCTGAGCTCCACAATTTTGTGTAGAGCTTCTAAATTCATAGATAATATAATGAAAGTGCCTGACTTATTCTTAACCTCTCTCTCTGACCTCATCACATGTATAGACAAAGTGAAGCACAAATGACTAATCCAGTAGATCCTCAAGTATCTGTGGAAGGCAAGCACAGTAAAGGGTATCTTCAGAGCCCCTGATGTAGATTTTCTATACAACTTTGTTATTCACAATGATGTCCTGCCCCAATTAGATGCAGCCCAGCACCAGCTACAGGATACCAAAATTCACAGGCTTGATAAACTTCTATCACACATTCATCCCACACTGCACTTTGGCGCTCACACCATTAACCTCACTCATTACCTCAGCTGCTTGGTACCAGTACTCATAGTTTGGACACATGACATCAAAGGGGATTTCCAAGAGATAAAAACATAGATACTGAAGTTACTCACTTAGACCTCTCTAGCCTAGATGTCTTCCTCAACACAGCAGATGTCTAAAATTCTACTGGTTGAGTTTATCCTGCAGCAGCAGTGAACGAGTGGACATAGGCATATAATGGTCTACTATTTGAAGAAGTTAAACACAGGGCAATAGGCAAGGGTTCTCCTGGTGGTGCTCTAGGAAGTCCAAGCAGCACTCATATAAAACAATGGTTGTTTGGCTGTAGAGGTGGTGTTTAAAATCAAACTTAACCTGCCAGGAAAATTCCTTTACTTGGCACCCAATCATGACTTGGTGGACCCAGTTGCCTACATCAGGTCAAGCGATGAGGGAGCCAAGATCAATAGTGGTCCAAAAGCAGTTGTTCTTGTCAACTTCCATAGAGAAGTACACACATGGACACTGAGACCATCTACACTTTCTACTTGGGCACCTTCCGAGACATCCAGAGGTAGCTAGAACCCCCCTTTTCATTTTTTTTTGAAAAAAAAAAAAAAAAAAAAAAAAAAAAAAAAAAAAAAAAAAAAAAAAAAAAAAGAGCAGCAAGAGCACAGAGTGGTAGAATATAAAAAGCCTACTTCCTGGAAGCCATCAGTACATCCACAAAAGATGGCCTAGATGTCCAGATCATTCACAGATAACTGGCCAAAAACGAAGATGTCCTCCCAGGCAGTACTTCACCTTCAGTATCACCCACAGCACTGAGTGCAGAACTGCAGAGATCTATCAGTGTTACTGACACTTAGGTTACATAAGGTGACCTGATGCCTGGTCTGAAAGGTCAGCTCACAAACTAACTGCACTGCCTGCTTCTTGGAGATACAAAATTAAAACAGATATCTCACACATTCCTTAGAAAGGTCTAGCTTTAAACATACAAAAATTGTGGACCCTCATTTTTCGTAATTAATCCGTTCCAGAGAGTGTGACTAACAATGAAATTAACGATTTGTGAAACCATTTTCCCCGTAAGAAATAATGTAAATCCAATTAATCCATTCCAGACACCCAAAAGTATTAAAACAAAACAATTTTTTTACATGAAATATAGATGGACTTCCAGCAGGCGTGCGTGAGCGTGTTCGATAGGAGTGAATGGAGACGAATGGTATTTGGGACCTGATGATCTGTTGGAGTGTGAGCAGGGTAATATTTAGTGAAGGGATTCAGGGAAACCGGTTATTTTTATATACCTGGACTTGAGTCCTGGAAATGGGAAGTACAATGCCTGCACTCTAAAGGAGGGGTTCGGGATATTGGCAGTTTGGAGGGGTATATTGTGTATCTTTATACGTATATACTTCTAAACTGTTGTATTCTGGGCACCTCTGCAAAAACAGTGATTATGTGTGAGTGAGGTGAAAGAGTTGAATGATGAAAGTATTTTCTTTTTGAGGATTTTCTTTCATTTTTTGGGTCACCCTGCCTCGGTGGGAGACAGCCGACTTGTTAAAAAAAAAAAAAAAATAGATGTACATACACAGAAAACAATGAGACATGAAGAATGAAACAATAATATCATAACACTTACCTTTATTGATGATTCTTCTTAGTATATGGAAGACGGGAGGAGGGGAGAGGATGGATTAATTACTGTTTGGAAGGGGAATCCCCTTCCATAAAGTCTTCAGGTACCAAGTGCTTTTCTGGGGTTACTTCCCTTCTTTGTTTTTTAATGCCACTATTACGAGCTTGAGAGTCACTGCATACCTGTGGCACTAAATATCTGTCCAGAGAGCTCTGTTTCTGGCATCTCTTTAAAATTTCCCTAAAATGTGACAAGACATTGTCATTGTATATATTGCCGACACAGCTTGCAAGAGTTTTGTCAGGGTGATATTCCTCCTCAAATCTTTCCATCCTACTCCACACAGCACAAATCTCCTTAATCTCTGAAGAAGGCACCTTCTTCCATGTCTCTCCCTCCTCCTCTAAAGCAATTTCCTGAGCTGTGGTCTGTTGCTGCTGCAGATAAAGCTATTGCAGCTCTTCAGTGTTTAGCTCTTCATTGTGGTCCTCTACCAACTCTTTCACATCCTCGCTACTCACATCCAACCCCATGGAATTCCCCAATGCCACAACAGATTCCACAACTGGCATAGGGTCCTCAGGGTCAGCCCCAAACTCTTCAAAATCCTTTTTTTGGACACAATCTGGCCACAATTTTTTCCAAGCAGAGTTCAAAGTCCTGGAAGTCACTCCCTCCCAAGCCTTACCTAAAAGGTTTATGCAATGCAGGATACTGAAGTGATCTTTCCAAAACTTTCTTAGGGTCAATTGGGTGCCTGAGGTCACATCAAAGCACCTCTGAAACATTGCTTTGGTGTAAAGCTTTTTGAAGTTTGAAATGATCTGCTGGTCCATGGGCTGGATGAGAGGAGTGGTATTAGGGGGCAAGAACTTCACTGTGATGAAACAAAACTCCTCCACAATTTGGTCATCCAAGTCTGGAGGATGAGCAGGTGCATTGCCCATTACCAGGAGGCACTTGAGTTCCAATTTATTTTGCAGGAGGTATTTCTTCACACTGGGGCCAAACATTTCATTGAACCAATCAAGGAAAATTTCGTTTGTGACCCCTTACTGTTAGCCTTCCACACCACACACAATTCACTCTTCACAACACTGTTTTTCTTGAACACTCTGGGATTTTCAGAGTGATACACTAGTAAAGGCTTCACTTTGAAATCCCCACTAGCATTACTACAGGACAAAAGTGTAAGCCTGTCTTTCATAGGCTTGTGTACTGGCAGTGCCTTTTCCTCCTGTGTGATGTAGGTCCTCTTTGGCATTTTTTCCAAAAGAGGCCTGTTTCGTCACAACTGAACACTTGTTGGGATTTGAATTCTTCAGCCTCTACGCACCCCTTGAATTCACGCATGTTTTTCAGCTGCATATTTGTCAGAACTGGCATCATCATCATGCCTTACAACACTGTGTATGCCACTACGCTTCTTAAATCTCTCAAACCAGCCTTTGCTGGCCTTAAATTCACTAACATCAGCACTCGTTGCAGGCATTTTCTTTACGAGATCATCAAGCAACTGCCTTGCCTATTCACAAATTATCAACTGCATAACACTATCTCCTGCTAATTGTTTCTCGTTGATCCATACCAACAATAACTTGTCAACATCTTCAAGTACTTGAGATCTCATTTTTGTGAGCATATTTACCCCTTTTGTAGGTAGTAGGTTGGTAGACAGCAACCATCCAGAGGGGTACTACCATTCTGCCAAGTGAGTGTAAAACGAAAGCCTGCAATTGTTTTACATGATGGTAGGATTGCTAGTGTCTTTTGTCTGTCTCATAAATATGCAAGATTACAGGTACGTCTTGCTACTTCTTCTTACACTTAGGTCACACTACACATACATGTACAAGCATATATATACACACCCCTCTGGGTTTTCTTCTATTTTCTTTCTAGTTCTTGTTCTTGTTTATTTCCTCTTATCTCCATGGGGAAGGGGAACAGAATTCTTCCTCTGTAAGCCATGCGTGTTGTAAAAGGCAACTAAAATGCCGGGAGCAAGGGGCTAGTAACCCCTTCTCCTGTATATATTACTAAATGTAAAAGGAGAAGCTTTCGTTTTTCCTTTTGGGCCACCCCACCTCAGTGGGATATGGCCGGTGTGTTGAAAGAAGAAAGAATTTAACCCTTTTGCAACAACAGCTTCCTTGATTTCCTTTTTCTTGGCCACGATGGAAGCAATGGCTGCATGGGGTTTCACATACAGCCTGGCAAGTTATGCCATACGCATTCCACTTTCATATTTTTCAACGATGTCTATCGTGTATCTCACCTTCTTTACCAAAGTCCTGGCTCACGAAATCGTAATGACACGATTGCAAACAAACCATACCACAGGCGGGTTTGAACTCGCGGTCAGAGAGTCTCAAAACTCCAGACCATCGCGTTAGCCACTAGACCAGCTAGCCACAATAAGATTCGTCCAACTAGGTATATTTCTACAACATAGGAAGGTTACCATAGGCACCACTGTGACCACAAATGCAAGTTTTTACAGATGAATCTCCAGCTAGTGTGGCCGTGACGAACTCTAGCTCAAGTCCCCTCAATGTCGTCAACATGACTCACGAAATCGTAATGACACGATTGCATTTGTGGTCACAGTGGTGCCTATGCTAACCTTCCTATGGTGTAGAAATATACCTAGTTGGACGAATCTTATTGTGGCTAGCTGGTCCAGTGGCTAACGCGACGGTCTGGAGTTTTGAGACTCTCTGACCTCGGGTTCAATCCCGCCCGTGGTATGGCAAAGTCCTGGCACTAGGAGCTTTCTTTGCAGCCATGGTGGCTTATTTAGCAGTTGAAAGCACTAAAATGAATGGAATATTATGAAATGTATC
The DNA here is from genome assembly GCF_026875155.1 of Cherax quadricarinatus. NCBI lineage: Eukaryota > Metazoa > Arthropoda > Malacostraca > Decapoda > Parastacidae > Cherax > Cherax quadricarinatus. The sequence goes on from NC_069413.1 coordinate 32,685,518, forward strand.
GTATGAATGCATGAGATTGTCCTCACTCGCTGATAAACAATGGCACACTGGCTGAGAATGGAGTATGGGGCCACTCGGGGCTGTGTACATGTATCTGGGATGAACGACTATTTGCGAGTCAAACGATGATTCGCGAGTCAATGTTTTGATAAAAAAAGTCACGATTTCTGAAAACTACAACTTCCGATGCTACGAAAAACAAGGGTCCAATGTACAAACATAAACACACACATCACTAAGCTAAGGGCAAAGGAAGCAACAACAGAAAACACACATCTAACTGGAGATGACATTACACTGCAATAGAGTCACAAGTGTCAGCAGAAATGGTGTATTTCTAGCAAGAATGAAGACAAAGATACAGTGGTCCCTCGTGGCTAACACGACGGTCTGGAGTTTTGAGACACTCTGACCGCGGGTTCAATCCCGCCCGTGGTATGGCAAAGTCCTGGCACTAGGAGCTTTCTTTGGAGCCATGGTGGCTTATTTAGCAGTTGAAAGCACTAAAATGAATGGAATATTATGAAATGTATCGTATGAACGCATGAGATTGTCCTCACTCGCTGATAAACAATGGCACACTGGCTGAGAATGGAGTATGGGGCCACTCGGGGCTGTGTATATGCATCTGGGATGAACGACTATTTGCGAGTCAAACGATGATTCGCGAGTCAATGTTTTGATAAAAAAAGTCACGATTTCTGAAAACTACGACTTCCGATGCTTACGAAAAACAAGGGTCCAATGTACAAACATAAACACACACATCACTAAGCTAAGGGCAAAGGAAGCAACAAAAGAAAACACACATCTAACTGGAGATGACATTACACTGCAATAGAGTCTTTGTCACTGTACATGTTGCCAATATGGCTTGCAACAACCTTGTTAGGGTTATGTTTTTCCATAAAGCTTTCCATCTTACCCCACATAGTAAAAATCTCTTTAATTTCTGAAGAAGGCACCTTCTTCCATCTCTCTTCCTCCTCCTCTGCAGCAAGATTCTGAGCTGCGATGTGTTGCTCTTCCTGCTGAAGCTCTTGCAGCTCCTCAGTGGTGAGCTCTTCATTGTGGTCTTCCACCATTCCCCTCCAAACTCACATCCAACCCCATGGAACTCCCCAGTGCCACAATTGATTTTACAACAGACCTAGGCTCATTAGGGTCAGTCCCAAATCCTTCAAAATCCCTCTTGTAAACACAATCTGGCCACAATTTTCTCCAGGCAGAGTTCAAAGTCCTGGTAGTCACTCCCTCCCAAGCCATACCTATAAGGGTTATGCTGTGGAGGATGCTGAAGTGTTCTCTCCAAAATTCCCTTAGGGTCAAGTGAGTGTCTGTGGTCACAGTCAAGCACCTGTGAAACATTGCTTTTGTGTAGAATTTTTTAAAGTTTGCAATAACCTGCTGGTCCATGGGTTGGAGGAGAGGAGTGGTATTTGGGGGCAAGAACTTTACTGTGATGAACCCAAACTCCTCGAAAATTAGGTCATCCAAGTTTGGAGGATGAGCAGGTGCATTGTCCATTACTAGCAGGCACTTGAGATCCAATTTCTTTTCCAGGAGATACTCCTTCACACTAGGGCCAAACACTTCATTGAACCACTCGACGAAAATTTCCCTCGTGACCCATGCCTTACTATTAGATTTCCAAAACACACAATTTACTCTTCATAACATTATTTTTCCTGAACACTCTGGGATTTTCAGAATGGTACACTAGTAATGGCTTCACTTTGAAATCCCCACTAGCATTAGCACAGAACATTAGTGTCAGCCTGTCTTTCATAGGCTTGTGTCCTGGCATTGCCTTTTCCTCTTGTGTAATGAAGGTCCTCTTTGGCATTTTCTTCCAAAAGAGGCCTGTTTCGTCACAAGTGAACACTTGTTCAGGTTTCAGTCCTTCAGCCTCTATGTACTCCTGGAACTCATGCACATATTTTTCAGCCTCCTTGTGGTCCGAACTGGCAGCCTCACCATGCCTTACCACTAGTATGCCAGTACGGTTCTTAAATCTCTCAAACCAGCCTTTGCTGGCCTTAAATTCACTCACTTCACCACTATTTGCAGGCAATTTCTTTACCAAATCTTCATGCAACTGCCTAGCCTTTTCACAAATAATCAAAGTCATAAGAGTATCTCCTGCTAATTGTTTCTCATTTATCCACACCAATAATAACTTCTCAACCTCTTCTAGTACTGGTGATCTCATTTTTGTCAGCATAGTTACTCCCTTCGCAACAACAGCATCCTTTATTTCCTTTTTCTTGGCCACTATGGAACATAAGGTTGTGTAGGGCTTCTTATACATCCTGGACAGTTCGGCCACACTTGTACCACTTTCATATTGTTCAATGATGGTTTTCTTAAATTCAATCGTATTTCTCACCTTCTTTACCACAGGCTTAGCACTAGGAGTTTTCTTTGGAGCCGTGGTAGCTTATTTAGTACTTGCAAGCACTAAAATAAATGGAATATTATGAAATATTTCGCTGGAGCACATGAGGGGACCTTCGCTCACTGGTAAACAATGCCAGACTGGCTGCCGCCCCGGCTCACGCTGTGGGTACGCGTCCCGGACGAACTACAACTCGCGAGTCAACCTATGAAAAGCAAGTCCATGTTTATATGAAAATACCCCTATGATTGGCGAATTTTACGACTGCCAGGAACTACGAAAAGCGGGGGACCACTGTATAGAACAAGCATTTATTTGAAGACAAAGACATAGAACATGCTTTTATTGTGACAAAGTTACAGTATGTTCTATGTAGTTTAACCTTTTAAGGGTTTCTGCCGTACTAGTACAGCTTACGACCCAGGGTTTTTGACGTACTAGTACGCCTAAATTCTAGCACCCTCAAATCTAGTGGGAGAAAGCTGGTAGGCCTACATATGAAAGAATGGGTCTATGTGGTCAGTGTGCATAGTATAAAAAAAAGTCCTGCAGCACACAGTGCATAATGAGAAAAAAAAACTTTGACCATTTTTTTGGAATAAAACAGCGACTTTGCACTGTATTTTCGTATGGTATTTATTGTTGTATTCTAGTTTTCTTGGTCTCATTTAATAGAAAGGAAGACATATTACAGAAATTGAGATGATTTTGACTGGTTTTACAATGAAAAGTACCTTGAAATTGAGCTCAAAGTAGCAGAAATGTTCGATTTTTACCAAAGTTCAAAAGTAAACAAATCATGCCAAGCATCCAATACACGTCAACTGGCGAGTCTAATATTCTTTCACAGGTGTGCCAATATTATTTATACCATTTTTTACACTAACGCAGTAGTCTGCATAACAGTAAATCTTCTATTTTTTGAGAATAAAAAATTCAAAGTGGAAAGCAAAAGAATGTAAGAGGGGCCTTGAGATGTGACTAATGAACAGAGGAAATGTCATTTTAGTGCCAGGAGTGTCTTTCTTGTTTATTCTGGACCCTATTCAGAAATTGGCATCTTTTGAATTTGTGTGATATTGGCAAAATTGCTAAATTCTGACCACTGTACTGGATAGTTGAAATTAGTAAATGGGTGGTTTCTTGCACTCATTCGATAGAAAAATGGAGTTCTAGTGAAATATTCATGTTTTTGTCGACTAGTGCAGTGCAACTGGCCGAAGATGGGGCTCAAAGTGGGCAAAATCGCCGATGCATAAACATCGCCGAGACCGCTAACTTCGCGAGAGCATAATTCCGTAAGTTTTCCATTAAATTTCATACTTTTGGTGTCGTTATTATCGGGAAAAGATTCTCCATCTTTTCATAAGATTTTTTTTTTTTTTTTTTAAATTTGGCTGACCCTGAGAACGAGTCTCGGAGAGGGCCTGTCGACCCTCAAAGGGTCAATAAAGTAAGACTTGATAAGTATCTCCCCAAGAAAAACATTGTCCCTATCAAAGTTTGTTTTAAAACTTGTCTTTGCCTTCATGTCAAAAGCGTCAGTGACTCTCACATCATATATGGCATCACTGTTGCTGCCTCTAACAAGAAACAGTAGCCATACCTATAGTGCCTATAAGAAATATTTTCTTGTAAAATTCTATAATCAACACGAACATTTTTCTTCACTACAAAGAATGTATCCTTATTAACTTAAAAAAACATTCAATAAAAACTGTTCTCAAATCACTAAGCTATTTGTAAACATATGAGTATAAAAGGATACATTTGTTCTTGGAGTTTGTAAATAGGTTTCATCGATTTGCTCAGTTCTTCTGTTTTGGCCATCAGCTGATACATGGACTGGAACAAGGAAGTGCATACTTTATAGGTATTTAGTGATGGTAAAGTGCTACGTTCATAGTGAATACTAAATCATCAATCAATATGAAATATTTTAGAGATAAATGAGAGTAGTTGGAGCATTGCCATGAGCTGAAAAATGGTTAAAAAAAGACAAGTATAGCAAAAGCAGAACTTATATTATGACATTTTGCCTACAAGAGGCTTTAATAAGCAAAAACAGAAAATATAACATACTACACATAATACAATTTTTTTTTAACACGTCGGCCATTTCCTACCGAGGCAGGGTAACCCAAAAAGAAAGAAAAGCCAAAAAAGAAAGAAAAAACTTTTATCATCATTCAACACTTTCACCATCACTCATACATAATCAGTCTTTACAGAGGTGCTCAGATATGACAGTTTAGATGTCCCTCCAAACTGCCAATATCCCAAACCCCTCCTTTAAAGTGCAGGTATTGTACTTCCCATTTCCAGGACTCAAGTCCGGCTAACCAGTTTCCCTGAACCCCTTCACAAAATATTACCCTGCTCACACTCCAACAGCTCATCAGGCCCCAAAAACCATTTACTCCTATCTAACGCTCATGCATGCTTGCTGGAAGTCCAAGCCCCTCGCCCACAAAACCTCCTTTACCCCCTCCCTCCAACCTTTTCGAGGAGGATCCCTACCCCACCTTCCTTCCCCTACAGATTTACACATTCTCCAAATCATTCTTTGTTCCATTCTCTCTAAATGACCAAACCACCTCAACAACCCCTCTTCAGCCCTCTAATACTTTTAGTAACTCCACACCTCCTCCTAATTTCCACACTACAAATTCTCTGCTTAATATTTACACCACGCATTGCCCTTAGACACGACATCTCCACTGCCTTGAGCCTCCTCCTCACTGCAGCATTTACAACCCATGCTTCACACCCATATAAGTGCTGGTACCACTATAATACAAAATATAATATAAAAAAAATAGATGAGGTGTTCTGTCAGGGGTAAATGACGAGCCAAGTCATGGAGGTCAGACAGTGTTGGGTGAGGTCTGGGCTGAGGGTTAGGTTCAGGTAATCTGCTTCCTGTGATGCTCTAAAATAATCAAACCTTTTCTCAAGTGCACTATACCATTTTCCCTTAGACAACCACCCACAACAATTGATTAACACCTACTTATTGCTAGGCAAACAAAGGCAGCATGCAAAAAGAGATCTGCCCATAGACCCAACTCACCAAAGATCGAAACGGGGCTTTTCAGTTGTCAGTTGAAGGCCCTACCACTGGAAATAATTTTTTAGATTGTTCCAAAAATTATGCTGCTCATTTTATGCTGAAATGTATGAAATGTAATGGCAAGATATGTGAAAATATTACAGCAGCTTACCTTAATATTTGCATCAACAGCATCACAGGTTTTACAAACAGCATCTCGGTATGTTTCAACACAATCCACAGTCAGAGCTGAAATCTATAAATTAGTTTTAGAATGAATAATTTTCAATATTAAGGAATATCATGCCATCATATCTTAAGTCATTTTCCGTTTGCATTTGTTATACAGCAAACTAGATACAAAACAACCAAATAAAAAAAAGGCCTCATAATTACACTATGGAGAGTCCCAGTGAGATTTTCAATAAGTGTGTCAACAGATGTAGCAATATGCCTTGCATGTGTCTCAATATCATTGATAATGGTTGGATCTATAGGTGGCACTTGAGGGGCTAGTGCTGTCCGTAACAAACTTGGGGTCGAACTTCGAGATCCAGGGAAGGACGCCAATGCTGAAACAATTATGAGAAGCCTAACTAACAAGTTAAGGCTTGGCAAACTAATAATCAAGATTTCCCCCATAAAAGAGATAAATTGAGTCATAAAGCTTTAAAGTTTAGCAGAGTGGTGTGTATTAAGGAATTTCCAAAACTGATTACTTACATCTTAAAGATTTAAAAGTGCCGAAATTAAAAGATCATATCCCACTTAGAAAAAGATTCTGTGATAATAATTTAATTTTTATTAACAAACTGTATTGGACTTCCAGCAAGCGTGCATGAGCATGTTTGATAGGAGTGAATGGAGACGAATGGTATTTGGGACCTGACGAGCTGTTGGAGTGTGGGTAGGGTAATATTTAGTGAAGGGATTCAGGGAAACCGGTTATTTTTATATACCCGGACTTGAGTCCTGGAAATGGGAAGTACAATGCCTGCACTCTAAAGGAGGGGTTTGGGATATTGGCGGTTTGGAAGGATATGTTGCGTATCTTTATACGTACATGCTTCTAGACTGTTGTATTCTGGGAACCTCTGCAAAAACAGTGATTATGTGTGAGTGAGATGAAAGTGTTGAATGATGATGAAAGTATTTTCTTTTTGGGGATTTTCTATCTTTTTGGGTCACCCTGCCTCGGTGGGAGACGGCCGACTTGTGGAGAAAAAAAAAATGTATATCCAAAACTTTCAATAACACTTCATCACTAATAAATATTCTGATTATTTAAGAAGAAGGTAGGTACCATTTTTCTTATGAACCTTTCCGTTGGCTGTCACGCCACTGAGGCCAGGGTCCGCTCGTGTAGTTCCACGACATAAGCTCAGCTCACTTGGATAAGCTGTGAGCAGTAAGTTATGACCTAGATATGAGAGAATGGTTCTGTGCAGTGAGTATGAACTATACAAAAAAAACCTGCCTCACGTGGTGCATGTTGGAAAAAACAAAACTGTGACCAAGTGTATGGATTAAAATAGTGTTTTGCGGTGTTTTATCAGATGGTTTTCACAGTTTTACAGTAGTCCCATCCCCCCGGTATCCATGAATATGTTCCAAGACCTACCTTGGATACTCAAAACCGTGGATAGTAGAAAACCCTATGTATAAGTCATTTTTCGTTTATAGACATACCTATGATACAATTTAATTGACAAATTACGCACAATAAGTGAAGAATTATCACTTTTTTACAGATGGGAAGCACTTCACGGCTTCTCTTACACTTTGAAGAATTCCCACCATCACTACTTTTTGCTTTGGTTGTTTTTTGATTTCCTCTATTCTGTGTATTACAATATACAGTACACTACCGCATGAACATTTAAAATACTAAAAATGTTATAAATAGTGTATAAGTGATGTTAAAATAATATCAAAGATGGTTGACATAAACCCACTACCATTATAGTATGTTCCTCAATTAGTGACAAATTTGTTTCCCGACGTGGTCTTAGGAACAGAATTCCATCGTTAAGTGAGGAGAGGCTGTATTTGATTTTTGTCGATATTTCTGAGGACGGGTAAGGCTCTCCTACAACATCCAGTCTGTTTTATGGATTTTTAATAGATCTGATTCAATTACTAGGATACTGTAAATCATAAATAATTTTTCCTGGTTATATATTATTATCTGAGAAATAGAGCTCATCTTCTATTTGTGTGTGAAAAGAATTCAAAACAGAAAGTAAGTGTAATATAGGAGAGGCCTGGAGGCATAACTAATGAACAGAGGAATGTCTAAATTGTTTATTATTTTTTTTTTTAATTTTGTGTGAAATTGATCACATTACTACATGGTAGTTGAAATTGTTGAATGGGTGGTTTCTTGTGCTCAATCAATAGAATGGAAGGCATGCTAGCAAAATAGCTAAAGAATTGGTCACCTGGAATGGTGAAAGTGGCCTAAAATAGGAATGAAAGTGGGTGAAATCACCAATGCGTAAAATGTACCAAGACTGCTAACTTTGCGCCAGCATAATTCCATGAGTTTTTCATCAAATTTTGTACTTTTGATGTCATTACCTTTGGAAAAAAGATTCTTTACCATTTCATAAGATTTTTTTTTTTTTTTGGGGGGGGGGGGGGGATTCTTTTTTTAGGAAATTGAATACAAATTTCAAATTGGGGGTCTGGACAGTGAAAGGTTTAAACTAAATTTGTCTTTTTTTTTTTTTCCATTTATATACGTATCTGTTTAATGATGTAGAATCTCTGAGAGATATTTCAACTACCTTCAAGTGTTAAGGCTTGTTTATTTCCATTATATTAATGTTCATTTATAAGGAACTCCTAAACCCACATAGGTCAGAACTGGAAATCTGAAGTAAGATTTCTCCCTTTGGCTGTTTTGATAGTACAGTGGACCCCCGGTTAACGATTTTAATCCGTGCAAGAGGGCTCATCGTTATGCGAAATAATCGTTATGCGAATGAATTTTCCCCATAAGAAATAATGGAAATAAAATTAATCCGTGCAAGACGCCCAAAAGTATGAAAAAAATTTTTTTTTACCACATGAAATGTTAATTTTAATACACACAAACTGAAAAAGGCATGCACAATTAAATGACACTTACTTTTATTGAAGATCTGGTGATGATTGATGGGATGGGAGGAGGGGAGAGCATTATCTTCTTACTGTTTAGAAGGGGAATCCCCTTCCATTAGGACTTGAGGTAGCAAGTCCTTTTCTGGGTTACTTCCCTTCTTCTTTTAATGCCACTAGGACCAGCTTGAGAGTCACTGGACCTCTGTCGCACAACAAATCTGTCCATAGAGCTCTGTACCTCCCGTTCCTTCAAGACTTTCCTAAAATGGGCCATAACATTGTCATTGAAATAGTCACCAGCACGGCTTGCAAACAGCTGTGTCAGGGTGATTTTCATCTATAAGGTTTGCAGTTCAACCCACTGTGCACACATTTCCTTAATCTTTGAAGTAGGCACAATGGATTCCACAACTGGCATAGGCTTCTCAGGGTTAGCCCAAACCCTTCAAAATCTTTCTTAATTTCCATACTAATTCTCACCCTTTTTACCACAGGGTTGGCACTAGAAGCTTTCTTGGGGCCCATGGTCACTTATTTTCCAGAAACAGCACCGAAAACACTGTAATAATACGAAATATTCCGAGTGTATGCTTGGATGTTACCGCGGAGGCTGGCTGGTAAACAATGGGACGGCCGGCACATGTGAGGGCACATTGGACGCGTCTCGGACGAAAATCGGTAAGCGGGTTTTTAATCGGTATGCGCGGCAAAAATTTTGCGATAAAAGTAATCGGTATGCGGAAAAATCGCTATGTGATGCCATCGTTATGCGGGGGTCCACTGTACATATACGTCTTACGAGCCAATGTGTTTGACGTATATATACTCAAAAATTCTAGTGGCTTCAAATTAAGCAGGAGAAAGCTGGTAGGCCCACATGTGAGAGAATGTGTCTGTGTGGTCAGTGTGCACAGTATAAAAAAATCCTGCAGCACGCAGTGCATAATGGGAAAAAAAAAACTCCGACCGTGTTTTTGGATTAAAATGCCGACTTTGAGGTGTATTTTCGTATAGTATTTATCGGTGTATTCTTGTTTTCTTGGTCTCATTTGATAGAATGGAAAATATATTATAAAAATGGAATGATTTTGATTGGTTTTGCTATGAAAAGGAACTTGAAATGGAGCTCAAATTGGCAGAAATGTTTGATTTTTTGCCAATGTCATTGTCCAATAAATGTCCAACTAACCATTCTAATATGCAGCCACGAATGGGTTGACATTATTTATACAATTATTACAATATCGCAGTAGTCTGCATAACAGTAAATCTTCTATTTTTTGTGTGAATAAAAATTCAAAATAGAAAGCAAGAGTATTATAACAGAGGACTGGAGACATTGATGAACAGAGAAAATGTTATTTTAGTGCCAAGAATGTCTACATTGTTCATTCTGGACCCTATTTTGAAATTGATATATTTTTTAATTTGCATGAAATTGACCAAATTGCCAATTTCTGACCACTTTATTGGGTAGTTGAACTCTGTAAATGGGCAGTTTCTTGCACTCAATCAATAGAACAAATGGAATTCTAAAGAAATAGGTATGAGTTTGGTGTACTGGAACAATGGAATTGGCCAAAAATAGGGCTCAAAGTGGGCGAAATCACCGATGTGTAAATGTCACCGAGGTTGCTAACTTTGCGAAAGCGTAATTCTGTAAGTTTTCCATAAAATTTTGTACTTTTGGTGTCATTATCATCGGGAAAAGATTATCATTTCATAGGAATTTTTTTTTTTCAAATAATTTGCGACACCAGGAGACACTTCAGGATTTGGGGTTGCGACAGTCAAAGGGTTAAAATGTTTGCAAAGAATTCCTACACATGGTGGTGCCGGTATATACAGTACAAATGTAGTAGTCATCATTGGCTTATACTGAAAATCAAGAATGTGTATAATGAATAAAAACTGCCTCAGCAGGCATATACAGACCAGAGAGGAAAAAAGAAAACTCTAAATCAATTTATCTAGACAAGACAAACATACAACTTCAAATCTCCTGGACAACTTTTAAAACTGCAAGTATCAGACAATACTACTGACACAGTACTGAAGTCAGAACATGAGAGTGAAGAGTAACTTTACAACACTCTTACACTTACTTTTAGACAGTGGACTTGAAAGTTTTATTTTATTATGTAGATCATCTGCCACAAATGATATGATGTCTCCATGACGGGTGACCATTCCAGCACCCTGCAGGGCCGACTCTGCTTGATCTGGACTGCATCTCCCTACTTGAAGAGTCCAAGGTCGCCCCTAATCACAAATAATGAAATAATTAAAAATTTAATATGCATCATTTAAGGAATTTCAATTGTATGCCAAAATCGGAAGGGGTGCCCCATTGTCCAAGAAATTTTGAAAAAAAAAAAAAAAAAAAAAAAAAAAAAAAAAAAAACTTACAGAATTAAAGATAATATTTTTGTGAAGGTAGTAAAACAAAACAAAAAATTCTGATCAGTACTTACCGAGATATAGTGGCAGGAAGTTGACCCAAAATGACCGGGTGGCGGCAACTTCAGTGACTTCCGCAAAATTGCATTTTTTTATTTTACGTTTTTTATACTTTTTCTTTTCTTTTCTAATTTTTTTTTTCTAATAACATTTGTGGCCTGTGAGACCAATATAATGTATATTGTACAAGTGTACACTCATTGTATTCAACACATAACTACACTAATTTGTTTATCATTATATTGCTTACAAAACTTGTTTACAAGTTTCATTGTAAACAAAATGCAAATATTAGTGTGTTTATTGTGTTGAATACAACAGTACCATATAGTACCATATGGTACAATGGTGCCATTGGGTGCAATGGTACCATATAGTACATATGGTACAATGGTACCATATGGTACAATGGCACATGATACAATGGTACCATATGATACAATGGTACCATAGGGTAGAATATGGTACAATGGCACCATTTGGTACAATGGCACCATATGATACAATGGTACCATATGGTGCAATGGTACCTTATGGTACCATATGGTACCATATGATGCAATGGTACCATATGGTACATTGTACCATACAGTACAGTGATACCATATGGTTCATTGTACCATATGGTACTATATGGTACTGTTGAATTCAACACAATAAACACACTAATATTTTCATCATTACAGTGGACCCCCGGTTAACGATATTTTTTTCACTCCAGAAGTATGCTCAGGTGCCAGTACTAACCGAATTTGTTCCCATAAGGAATATTGTGAAGTTGATTAGTCCATTTCAGATCCCAAACATACACGTACAAACGCACTTGCATAAATACACTTACATAATTGGTCGCATTCAGAGGTGATCGTTATGCGGGGATCCACTGTATTTTGTTTACAATAGTTGTTTACAACAAAATATGCAAAAATGTTGTACATTAGTAATGTCCTATTATATATTTACAAATGTACAGGAACTCGACATGTTCCTTGAGGTGGATGACAAAGCGCTTTGTCTCAGAAACTGCGGAGTCAGTAGCTAGCTTGTGTCTCCACTCAGTCTTGGCTGGTGTCTCATGCCACCAACACCTATTGACCATATGGTACACAGTATCATGTGTTACAGGGTACCATATGGTACATTGTACTATATGGTATAGGGTACCATGCAGTACAGGATAACATATGGTATAGATACGGATCCCTATGGAAATAAGTCACCCTGACTTTTTTGGGTTATCCCTGGATTTTATACATATGCTGCTATGTATGATAATCTATGTAATTGTATTTCTGTACACCGAATAAACTTACTCAAGCGCATGTGGCATCATAAGTAAGTTTATTTAGGTATACACAAATAAAGTTACATAGAATATCATACTTAGCAGCATATGTTTAGAGAACCTAGGATAACCCAAAAAAGTCAGACTTATTTCCATTAGGGTATCTGTACCCTGTACCATATGGTATAATGTACCATATGGTATAATGTACCATATGGTACAATGTACTATATGGTACACTGTACCATATGGTACCATTGTACCATATGGCACAATGGTACCATATGCTTCAAAACCATAGAATTCCTCTTCAGCTCCACTTCCATTAGTCTGAGAACTGTAAGTTGTGAAGAGGAGAGTCAAAATTCACCCAGAGTGTGAGTGGGGAGTGAGAGCTTCCTTGCCGCCAGGCACGATGAACAAAGCTACTTTGCTGGCATTCCCACAATGCCATGCGGGCTTCCAGATTTTTTCTATAGTGAGCACACTGACCACCCAGACCTATTCTCTCAGATGTAGGCCTACCAGCCTTCTCGCGCTAAATTTGACGCCACTAGAATTTTGGCGAAGATCTATGGTTTGGACTCTGAACGTAAAGCCGTAGATCTACGGGACGGACCCTGAAAGGGTTAAAGTTGTGCTGCACCAAGCCATTGTTTTAATTACAATTTTATTGTATGTATAATAATGACTAAAAAATATGGTAATAACTTTTAAAGAATTTAAATAATTTCCTATTCAAATTAACCCTTTGAGGGTTTCGGACGTACTAGTATGGCTTATGCGCAGGGGTTTTTGACATACTAGTACGCATAAATTCTAGCGCCGTCAAATCTCGCGGGAAAAGGCTGGTAGGTCTAGATGTGAGAGAATGGGTCTGTGTGGTCGGTGTGCACAGTAGAAAAAAACCTGGGACCCAGTGGTGCATTGTGGGAACGCCATCTTAGTGCACAATGTCCACCATGCCTCGCGGTAAGAAGTTCCTCACTCCTCGGCGTATTGGGACACTTTTGTTCCCCAGTGACAGTTCTAATACAGATGGAAGTGCCAGTGAAGATGAGTTTCAAGGTTTTGGTGAGGTTTTGACCGAAACTAATGACCATAATATCGGTAATAGTGAGGAAAACCCAGACGACCCTCAGCCTTCCACCTCTGCTGCTGGGCCATCTTGTTCACGTTCAGTTGTACCAGAATCAAAGAGGAAACTCCAATTTTCCCAAATCCCAGACTCAGATGTGAGCATTTGTGATTATAGTGATAGTGATTATGAACTACAAGCTCTTGAAAACAGTTCCAGTAGTGATAGTGAAGTGCAATATTCCCCAGTGAAGCATCAGTATATACGATGATATATGCGCTCTGTTAGTGTGCCATATGCTATTCCAAGGAGAAGGAGTACATCCCGTGGCTGTACAACAGGAACAGACAGTGAAAATGACGATGATAGTGTTGCAATTGGGATGGAAAATGTGCATGGTGGTGGTAGTGGTGGTGACGGCCGTGAGGCACCAGCAGTGGGCCATGCTGCCACCCACGCCGCTGCCTCAGCTGATCTACAACAAAGGCCACCATCCCCCACCCACCCACCACACCAGCCTCCACAACCACAACCACCTGTCATTGTCCAGTACCCACCAGCAGACCGCACCTGGGATGGGCAGGAAACTGTCAATTTTGTTCCAAATGCCCACCAGTTTGATGACAGCCAAAGTGGAATACGGCCATCTTGTACACTTGGGAACAATGCCACTGAACTGGAATGTTTTGAGTTATTCTTTGATGAACCCCTGATCGAAAGTACAGTGGACCCCCGCATAACGATCACCTCTGAATGCGACCAATTATGTAAGTATATTTATGTAAGTGCGTTTGTATGTGTATGTTTTGGGGTCTGAAATGGACTAATCTACTTCACAATATTCCTTATGGGAACAAATTCGGTTAGTACTGGCACCTGAACATACTTCTGGATTGAAAAAATATCGTTAACCGTGGGTCCACTGTATTGTCATGGAAAGCAACACATACTACAAGTACACCATGGCAAACACAATACTTTCACCAAAAGCATGTCTACACCAGTGGAAGGAGGCAACTGTGGCTGAGATGTATCTTTTCTTTGCCATAATAATACTTATGCCACATGTGTATAAGCACAAAGTGAAATAATACTGGTCAACAGACCGCCTGATTGCAACCCCAGGTTTCAGTGATATAATGCCAGTGAATCGATTTGTGCTACTGTTATGTATGCTTCACTTCTCAGACAAAACCAGGTCTGACAGAAACGACAGGTTATATAAGATTAGGCATGTGTTTGTGTATCTGAAAGAGAAACTCAGTATGTATTTTTATCCCTTCAGGAAGCTTATAATTGACGAGTCTTTGATTCTGTTCAAAGGAAGACTCTTTCAAGCAGTACATACCAACCAAGAGGAAATGCTTTGGTATAAAGTTGTTTGTGCTTTGTGATTGTTACAGTGGTCTGGTATTGGATATTATTGTGTACACTGGAAGTTATACATTGCAAAATACCAGGAAGTTATTGGGCATCTCTGATGATGTGGTTAGAACAATGATAGAACCATACCTTGGTAAGGGGCATATATTATATACTGACAACTGGTACACAAGCCCCTCACTCAGTGATTTTTTGCGAGTGAACATGACAGATGTGTGTGGCACAGTGCGTGTAAATCAGAAACATATGCCCAGGTTTGACGCTGGCACTTGTAGAGGTGAGGTGCAGGCGTTTGCTGCCAATGACATCATGGCATTTCGGTGGCATGACAAATGAAATGTGACACTGTTGTCATCAGTTCACCTTAATGAAATGGCAGACACTGGCAGGCAGCATAGAGAGAGCAATGAGCCCATTCTAAAACCTGCAGCTGTGATTGATTACACCTTCAATATGCATTCAGTGAACAAATGTGACATGCAGATTGGGTTTGCTGATTGTGTTCGCAAGAGTTATAAGTGGTACATAAAACTCTTTTTCCATCTTCTGGACATTTCCATGCTCAATGCTTATAATATGTATAAGATGAGGATCAGAAACAAACCACAATATGGCGAATTCTGTTTGTCTGTCATCAGACAAATAGTATTCAAGTACCAAGGAAGAACACCTGCAGTAGACCGCCCACCAAATTATCAACAACTACCTTCTAGTCTGAAGCATGGTGATCACTTCCTGGTAAAACTGTCTGCTACTGCTTTCAAGAAAAAGGCTCAGAAGAGGTGTTACGTCTGTGCACATACAAAAAAACACCCACAACAACGCAGAGACACTCGTTTTATGTGAGAGGAGTGTAAAACACCACTGTGCATGACACCATGTTTCAAAGAGTTCCACAGGCTGCAGAACTTCTAGAAACATTCCCTGTGACTGTATATGTGTATATAAAATATAGAAAAATAGTAATAAACAACATTTCATATCGTTCGTTTGTGTAAATATTTTTTATAAACAAAACAATGACAACAGTGTTTATGCCCTTATTGTGTAGTATTGAAAAAGAAAAAACCTACAGAATACTGATCATATTGGTCTCACAGACCATAAAAGTTACTTGGAAAAAGAAAAATTAAAAAATAGTAGAAATTAGTACATAAGAAAGTAAATAAAAGAATACCAGGAGACAGCAGTCGGCGATGTTGCCACATTGTCCCCCTTTTTCATCAACTTCACACCTCCATATCTCAGTAGGTATTGATGGTAAAATTTTTTGTTTAGCCTATAATATTTAAAAAAAAAAACTATTTTTTCATAAGAAAAAATATTTTTTTTTTTTTTTGAAATTTGGCCGACCCTGAGAACGAGTCTCTGAGAGGACCTGTCGACCCTCAAAGGGTTAACAACGGTTGTTTTACTTTCCACTGGCTCCTTAATTAATGTTATGCCACAGAACCTACACAAAATGATCTCAACAAACAACCATATATTTCATTAAAGAACTGCAGTTAAAATAACTTCAGACAGTAACCAGTAACAACTAATGCTGAAATTTTCACAGTATCAATATTTATTCTTCTGAGTTATCATTTACACAAAGCTTATTAAATTCCCTAAAATTTAATTGAGAAAAGTCTTATTTTAACATTAGTGCAATATCTAGTAAAGTGCTTCTCAACTACTTGCCACCTAACTCACTATCACATGCTTTATGTCCCATAGAGAATTCAAATATTCTAGAACTCAAGATACATTTGCACAAGTTCAGCAATCAGGAATGGTTACTAATGTTTTATGGTTTAAGAATCATAACAAATGAGAATAGAGTTTTAAATAATATTTAGCACAACACATGAATGTATGATTTAAATTAAAGGTGACCCTTACTTTATGCTTTAGATGCATTTCAGGCTCATGGCAGCTGTACTAAGTTCAAATGGGCCATCAACATTTAAATCCTCATTATAAAAGCTTTCAATACGCTTTGCATAATGAATGTATATATGCACATGGTGAATGTATATCATGCATGCAGACTTAGCGACAGAAACAGGTCCTCGCATAACAGTAAATTTACAAAAGAAATCTTTCTTTCAACACACCGACCGTATCCCACCGAGGCAGGGTGGCCCAAAAGGAAAAACGAAAGTTTCTCCTTTTACATTTAGTAATATATACAGGAGAAGGGGTTACTAGCCCCTTGCTCACAAAAGAAATCTATATAGAGCAAAAGAAAAATACTATATATTCAAACAATTTTATGGCTAATGTTCTAATGCATCAAGCTTTTGTCTTTAATTCTTTATTTTTCCAACAATAAGTCTTGAAAATATGAGTAAAAAAAATTTTTTTTTTAACACACTGGCCATTTCCCACAGAGGCAGGGCAACCCAAAAAAGAAGAAACACTTTCATCATCACTCATTCCATCACTGCCTTGACAAAGGCATGCCGATACTGGAGCTCAAAAACTGCAACATATCTCCACCCCTCCTTCAGAGTGCAGGCACTGTACTTCTCACCTCCAGAGCTCAAGTCTGGCCAACCAGTTTCCTCTGTATCCTTTCATAAATGTTGCTCTGTTTCACACTTCAATAGCAAGTTAATTCATAAAACCCATTTACCTCCACTAGCTCCTATCTACCATGCTTATGCACACATAATGTTCAAGCCCCTTGTACACAAAACCTACTTTACCCCCTCTCTCCAACCTTTCCTAGGGCAACCCTTACACTGCCTTCCTATATTCAAACTACCTCAATAATCCTCTAGATAATACAGTGGACCCCCGCATAACGGACGCCTTGCATAGCGGACAATCCGCATAGCGGACGCTTTGATCGCTAAAATTTTGCCCCGCATAGTGGACAAAAACCCGCTCAGCGGCCTTCGTCCGAGACGCGTCCAATGTGCGCCCTCAGCCAGCCTCACATGTGCCGCCTGTGCCATTGTTTACCAGCCAGCCTCCGCGGTAACATCCAAGCATACACTCGGAATATTTCGTATTATTACAGTGTTTTCGGTGCTGTTTCTGGAAAATAAGTGACCATGGGCCCCAAGAAAGCTTCTAGTTCCAACCCTACAGCAATAAGGGTTAGGATTCCTATTGAAATGAATAAAGAGATCATTGATAAGTATGAAAGTGGAGTACGTATCACCGACCTGGTCAGGTTGTACAAGAAACCCAAATCAACCATCTCTTCTATTGTGGGCAAGAAAACGGCAATCAAGGAAGCTGTTGTTGCCAAAGGTTTAACTGTGTTTTCGAAACAAAGATCGCAAGTGATGGAAGATGTTGAGAGACTCTTATTGGTGTGGATAAATGAAAAACAGCTAGCAGGAGATAGCGTCTCTCAAGCGATCATATGTGAAAAGGCTAGGAAGTTGCATGACGATTTAATTAAAAAAATGCCTGCAACTAGTGATGATGTGAGTGAATTTAAGGCCAGCAAAGGTTGGTTTGAGAGATTTAAGAAGCGTAGTGGCATCCATAGTGTGATACGGCATGGTGAGGCTGCCAGTTCGGACCACAAAGCGGCTGAAAAATATGTGCATGAATTCAAGGAGTACATAGAAACTGAAGGACTGAAACCTGAACAAGTGTTTAATTGTGATGAAACAGGCCTGTTCTGGAAGAAAATGCCAAGCAGGACCTACATTACTCAGGAGGAAAAGGCACTCCCAGGATATAAGCCTATGAAAGACAGGCTTACTTTGTTGATGTGTGCCAATGCTAGTGGTGATTGCAAAGTTAAGCCTTTATTAGTGTATCACTCTGAAACTCCCAGAGCGTTCAGGCAAAAGAATGTCCTCAAGGATAATTTGTGTGTGCTGTGGAGGGCAAACAGTAAGGCATGGGTCACTAGGGAATTTTTCTATAACTGGTTACACCATGCATTTGCCCCCAATGTGAAAGATTACCTAACTGAAAAGAAATTAGACCTTAAGTGCCTCCTGGTGTTAGACAATGCCCCTGGTCATCCTACAGACGTGGCAGAGCGACTTTATGGGGACATGAGCTTCATTAAGGTGAAGTTTTTGCCTCCTAATACCACTCCTCTCCTGCAGCCCATGGACCAGCAGGTCATTTCCAACTTCGAAGAACTGTACACAAAAGCTCTGTTTCAAAAGTGCTTTGAAGTGACCACAGACACTCGATTGACTCTAAAAGAGTTTTGGAAGGATCACTTTAATATCCTCAATTGTGTAAACCTTATAGGTAAGGCTTGGGAGGGAGTGACTAAGAGAACCTTGAACTCTGCTTGGAAGAAACTGTGGCCAGAATGTGTAGACAAAAGGGATTTTGAAGGGTTTGAGGCTAACCCTGAGAGGAGTATACCAGTTGAGGAATCAATTGTGGCATTGGGGAAGTCCTTGGGGTTGGAGGTTAGTGGGGATGATGTGGAAGAGTTGGTGGAGGAGGACAATGAAGAACTCACCACTGATGAGCTGATAGATCAACTTCAAGAGCAAGAGGCCAGACCTGGGGAAACTGGTTCAAAGGAGGGGAGAGAGAAATTGAAGGAATTGCCTACTTCAAAGATTAAGGAAATGTGTGCAAAATGGCTTGAAGTGCAAACCTTTTTTGATGAAAATCACCCTCACACAGCTATTGCAAGCCGTGCTGGTGACTGTTACAATGACAGTGTTGTGAACCACTTTAGACAAATCATAAAGGAACAAGAGGTACAGGCCACTATGGACAGATATGTTGTGCGAAAGAAGTCCAGTGACTCTGAAGCTGGTCCTAGTGGCATTAAAAGAAGAAGGGAAGTAACCCCAGAAAAGGACTTGCCTCCTCAAGTCTTAATGGAAGGGGATTCCCCTTCTAAACACTAACACTCTCTCTCCCCTCCTCCCATCCCATCAATCATCACCAGATCTTCAATAAAAGTAAGTGTCATGTAATTGTGCATGCCTTTTTCAGTTTGTGTGTACTAAAATTAACAATTTTTTGTGGTAAAAAATTTTTTTTTTCATACTTTTGGGTGTCTTGCACGGATTAATTTTATTTCCATTATTTCTTATGGGGAAAATTCATTCGCATAGCGAACATTTCGCATAACAGCCAGCCCTCTTGCACGGATTAAGGTCGCTATGCGGGGGTCCACTGTACTTTAATAACCCCGCACCGCATTCTAGTCTCAAAGCTACAGGATTTCCTGCATAATATTCACACCACACATTGCCTCCAGCCTTTTTCTTGTTGCAACATTCACTACCCATGCTTCATACACATATAAGAGCATTGGTATACCTGGAAAAGGTTTCAGGTGTCAATGCCCCCGCAGTCCGGTCTGTGACCACGCCTTGTTTCGTTTGGTATAATAAATTGCCAGGATCACATTAAGGTAAGGTGTTTTTTAATAGTAGCTTTGAAGTGGCTGGCAGACAGGGAACATATGGAATCTTCAAGTAGAGTGTTTCAGATTTTAGGTCCTCTTATGAGCATTGAGTTTTTACACAGGCTGAGTTGGACATGGGGAATATCGTAGATATTTTTGTATCTGCTATCATGCCAATGAGTTCTATTGCAACTATCAAAAAAAGTTTTAGGACAGGATTAATATTAGAATTGATTTTCCAGTATACGTAGTATGCACAGAAGTGTGAGTAAATTTTATGTAGTACAGTAGGGTCCCGCATTACGGTGTTTCGCTTTACGGTGTTCCACTAATACAGTGGACCCCCGCATAACGATTACCTCCGAATGCGACCAATTATGTAAGTGTATTTATGTAAGTGCGTTTGTACGTGTATGTTTGGGGGTCTGAAATGGACTAATCTACTTCACAATATTTCTTATGGGAATAAATTCGGTCAGTACTGGCACCTGAACATACTTCTGGAGTGAAAAAATATCGTTAACCGGGGGTCCACTGTACTGTGATTTCAAATTATGACCAAAACTTTCTATACGGTTCCCCCCATCTGACATTCTAATATGGTCATTGAGCCCCACCCAGTTTGTTTACATTCTCTGTGAGCTCCATAAGCACTACGTCTCTTTGTTATGTCTTGAAACTCCAAAATTTCAAGAGTTTTTAAGTTATTTCATATTTTACATATTTTTTTTTTCAACAAGTCGGCCGTCTCCCACCGAGGCAGGGTGACCCAAAAAGAAAGAAAATCCCCCAAAAGAAAATACTTTCATCATCATTCAACATTTTCACCTCACTCACACATAATCACTGTTTTTGCAGAGGTGCCCAGAATACAACAGTTTAGAAGTACATGTATATACATATAAAAATACACAATATATCCCTACAAACTGCCAATATCTCAAACCTCTCCTTTAGAGTGCAGGCATTGTACTTCCCATTTCCAGGACTCAAGTCCGACTATATGAAAATAACCGGTTTCCCTGAATCCCTTCACTAAATATTACCCTGCTCACACTCCAACAGATCGTCAGGTCCCAAGTACCATTCGTCTCCATTCACTCCTATCTAACACGCTCATGCATGCTTACTGGAAGTCCAAGCCCTTGCCCACAAAACCTCCTTTACCCCCTCTCTCCAACCCTTTCGAGGATGACCCCTACCCCTCCTTCCTTCCCCTATAGATTTATATGCTTTCCATGTCATTCTACTTTGATCCATTCTCTCTAAATGATCAAACCACCTCAACAACCCCTCTTCTGCCCTCTGACTAATACTTTTATTAACTCCACACCTTTTCCTAATCTCCACACTCCGAATTTTCTGCATAATATTTACACCACACATTGCCCTTAAACAGCACATCTCCACTGCCTCCAACCATCTCCTCGCTGCTGCATTTACCACCCAAGCTTCACACCCATATAAGAGTGTTGGTACTACTATACTTTCATACATTCCCTTCTTTGCCTCCATAGATAACGTTTTTTGACTCCACATATACCTCAACGCACCACTCACCTTTTTTCCCTCATCAATTCTATGATTAACCTCATCCTTCATAAATCCATCCGCCGTCACGTCAACTCCCAAGTATCTGAAAACATTCACTTCTTCCATACTCCTCCTCCCCAATTTGATATCCATTTTTTCTTTATCTAAATCATTTGATACCCTCATCACCTTACTCTTTTCTATGTTCACTTTCAACTTTCTACCTTTACACACATTCCCAAACTCATCCACTAACCTTCGCAATTTTTCTTTAGAATCTCCCATAAGCACAGTATCATCAGCAAAAAGTAACTGTGTCAATTCCCATTTTGAATTTGATTCCCCAAAATTTAATCCCACCCCTCTCCCAAACACCCTAGCATTTACTTCCTTTACAACCCCATCTATAAATATATTAAACAACCATGGTGACATTACACATCCCTGTCTAAGACCTACTTTTACCGAGAAGTAGTCTCCCTCTCTTCTACACACCCTAACCTGAGCCTCACTATCCTCATAAAAACTCTTTACAGCATTTAATAACTTACCACCTATTCCATATACTTGCAACATCTGCCACATTGCTCCTTTATCCACTCTATCATATGCCTTTTCTAAATCCATAAATGCAATAAAAACTTCCCTACCTTTATCTAAATACTGTTCACACATATATGCTTCAATGTAAACATTTGATCCACACATCCCCTACCCACTCTGAAACCTCCTTGCTCATCTGCAATCCTACATTCTGTCTTACCTCTAATTCTTTCAATTATAACCCTACCATACACTTTTCCTGGTATACTCAGTAAACTTATTCCTCTATAATTTTTACAGACTCTTTTGTCCCCTTTCCCTTTATATAGAGGGACTATACATGCTCTCCGCCAATCCCTAGGTACCTTCCCCTCTTTCATACATTTATTAAACAAAAGTACCAACCGCTCCAACACTATATCCCCCCCCTGCTTTTAACATTTCTGTCATGATCCCATCAGTTCCAGCTGCTTTACCCCCTTTCATTCTACGTAATGCCTCACGTACCTCCCCCACACTTACATTCTGCTCTTCTTCACTCCTAAAAGATGGTATACCTCCCTGACCAGTGCATGAAATTACTGCCTCTCTTTCTTCCTTAACATTTAAAAGTTCCTCAAAATATTCTCGCCATCTACCTAATACCTCCATCTCCCCATCTACTAACTCCCCTACTCTGTTTTTAACTGACAAATCCATACTTTCCCTAGGCTTTCTTAACTTTTTTAATTTTTTTCTTATTTTCATTAAAATTTCTTGACAGTGCCTCTCCCACTCTATCATCTGCTCTCCTTTTGCACTCTCTCACCACTCTCTTTACCTTTCTTTTACTCTCCATATACTCTGCTCTTCTTATAACACTTCTGCTTTGTAAAAACCTTTCATAAGCTACCTTTTTCTCTTTTATCACACCCTTTATTTCATCATTCCACCAATCACTCCTCTTTCCTCCTGCTCCCACCCTCCTATAACCACAAACTTCTGCCCCACATTCTAATACTGCATTTTTAAAACTATTCCAACCCTCTTCAACCCCCCCACTACTCATCTTTGTACTAGCCCACCTTTCTGCCAATAATCGCTTATATCTCACCCGAACTTCCTCCTCCCTTAGTTTATACACTTTCACCTCCCTCTTACTTGTTGTTGCCACCTTCCTCTTTTCCCATGTACCTCTTACTCTAACTGTAGCTACAACTAAATAATGATCCGATATATCAGTTGCCCCTCTATAAACATGTACATCCTGGAGCCTACCCATCAACCTTTTATCCACCAATACATAATCTAATAAACTACTTTCATTACGTGCTACATCATACCTTGTATATTTATTTATCCTCTTTTTCATAAAATATGTATTACTTATTACCAAATCTCTTTCTACACATAGCTCAATTAAAGGCTCCCCATTTACATTTACCCCTGGCACCCCAAATTTACCTACTACTCCCTCCATAACATTTTTACCCACTTTAGCATTGAAATCCCCAACCACCATTACTCTCACACTTGATTCAAAACTCCCCACGCATTCACACAACATTTCCCAAAATCTCTCTCTCTCCTCTACACTTCTCTCTTCTCCAGGTGCATACACGCTTATTATAACCCACTTTTCACATCCAACCTTTATTTTACTCCACATAATCCTTGAATTAATACATTTATAGTCCCTCTTTTCCTGCCATAGCTTATCCTTCAACATTATTGCTACTCCTTCTTTAGCTCTAACTCTATTTGAAACCCCTGATCTAATGCCATTTATTCCTCTCCATTGAAACTCTCCCACACCCTTCAGCTTTGTTTCACTTAAAGCCAGGACATCCAGCTACTTCTCATTCATAACATCCACAATCATCTCTTTCTTTCATTTGCACAACATCCACGCACATTCAAACTTCCCACTTTGACAATTTTCTTCTTCTTATTCTTTTTAGTAATCTTTACAGGAAAAGGGGTTACTAGCCCATTGTTCCCAGCATTTTAGTTGACTTTTACAACACGCATGGCTTACGGAGGAAAGATTCTTATTCCACTTCCCCATGGATTATATATATATATATATATATATATATATAATATAATATATATTTTATTTATTACAATATTCATATATAAATAAATTATATATATATATTTTCACAAGTCGGCCATCTCCCACCGAGGCAGGGTGACCCAAAAAAGAAAGAAAATCCCCAAAAAGAAAATACTTTCATCATCATTCAACACTTTCACCACACTCACACATTATCACTGTTTTTGCAGAGGTGCTCAGAATACAACAGTTTAGAAGCATACACATATAAAGATACATAACATAGCCTTCCAAACTGCCAATATCTCAAACCCCTCCTTTAAAGTGCAGGCATTGTATTTCCCATTTCCAGGACTCAAGTCCGACTATATGAAAATAACCGGTTTCCCTGAATCCCTTCACTAAATATTACCCTGCTCACACTCCAACAGATCGTCAGGTCCCAAGTACCATTCGTCTCCATTCACTCCTATCTAACACGCTCACCAAAAGTACGAAATTTGATGGAACACTTACGGAATTACGCTCTTGCTAAGTTAGCGACCTCGGCGACATTTATGCATTGGCGATTTTGCCCACTTTGAGCCCTATTTTTGGCCAATTCTATTGTTCCAGTCCCTAAAGCTCACAGCTATTTCTTTAGAATTCCATTTGTTCTATCAATTGAGTACAAGAAACTGCCCATTTACCGATTTCAGCTACCCAATAAAGTGGTCAGAAATTGGCAATTTTGCCAATTTCATACAAATTAAAAAAAATGTCAATTTCAAAATAGGGTCCAGAATGAACAGTGTAGACATTCTTGGCACTAAAATAACATTTTCTCTGTTCATCAGTCATGTCTCCAGGCCCCTGTTATAATACTCTTGCTTTCTATTTTGAATTTTTATTCACACACAAAAAGAAGATTTACTGTTATGCAGACTACTGCAATATTGTAATAATTGTATAAATAATGTCAACCCATTCATGGCTGCATATTAGAATGGTTAATTGGACATTTATTGGACAATGGCATCTTTTATTTACTCTTGAACATCGGCAAAAATTGAAAATTTCTGCCACTTTGAGCTCCATTTCAAGATCCTTTTCATAGCAAAACCAATCAAAATCATTCTATTTCTATAATATGTTTTACATTCTATCAAATGAGACCAAGAAAACAAGAATATATAAGCATCAAACACACTGGCTCGTAAGACGTATATATACGACCAAAACAGTCAAAGGGTTAAGGTAGGGTGACACAAAGTAAACTCATTCACTATCACTCATTCAACAGTTGTCCTGCCAGACATGTATCGACTTTACAATTCAAATAACCCTCTAGACCGCAAACTCTGCACCCATTCATAAAGAATGCAAAGATGGTTAACTGTAGTTATATTGTGAAAAGTATCCCTGGTAATTATGGGTCACCTGGCTGTCACTTGGTGAGAATTCTGCCCCATATTCTGGAGCTTCTCCTAGAGAATCATCATGAGCCATAAAAGCACTGAGACGTTCCTGAGTGAGGAAAGCTTGAACAGGGTCCATGCTAGAACAGACTGGAGTAATGGCATCCATCTGGGAAGGAATAATAATTTGTAAATACACCACCACTTTCAGTGCACTTTGTTAAAATACTAATGAAGAGGAACAAAAATAATTATTCTGTATTACTCTAATAAAATTACATTTAAAAATTCCTGAGTACTCATACAGAGCTTTGAGTACAGTATTTTATTTTATGTAACATTCTCAACACTTCTAATGGACCTTTCTTAAGCATGAACTTAATATTATCACTGAATGACCAATATTCTCCTTCACCTGTCTAATCTACCAGCTTTCCTTCACTATCTAATATTCGTGTGATCCACAATCTTACTGCATAAAGACTTTACTTCAGGTGTGTATCTCATAAGCTGGAAATAATGTTTCTAAAAGAAGATTACTTCTCACCTCATCTCTAACCACATCATCCTTCTCTTCTAGCTGTTCATTTTCTTCAGCAATGCGCTGTCCCAGCATTGGTCGCTCCAAGATTTCTGAATAGGAGCCAGTCATTGTCTGCAACTTTAGGAATTATAATTGTATTATATAGTAAAGTACAGTGTTATATGATGATGTATATTACCAACCTAGTCAAAAACTTTTCATTTCCAAACAATACATTATTATATTAAAATATTTTAGTGATTTACAACTGGTCATGATATACAGTACAGTGTTTAAAAAGCAAAAATGTCTTGACAACAGCATTTCATGAACTATGACAGATTTTTAATAATAAATAATAATAAAATATAATAATAATAATAATAATAATAATAAAATTTATTATATTCAATGGAGCAGAATTAAAACTGAGACTGATGCAAGATCAATATTACAAAACTTTCCTTGATGGTGATTAGTAAATAAAGCAAAAATTGAAAAGTTGTTCTGCCAAATAAATAGCTATATATCAAGCAATTTGGTAAAAACAATGAAACTCAACATAACCTAACGAAATCCAACATAACCTAACACAACCCAACGCAACCTAACACACCCCAACATAACCTAATATAACCCAATATAACCGAACAACCCAACATAACCTAACAACCCAACATAACCTAACACACCCAACATAACCTATATAACCAATAAACCGAACAACCCAACATAACCTAACAACCCAACATAATCCAACATAACCTAACACAACCCAACATAACCTAATAACCTAATGTAACCCAGCATAACCTAATGTAACCTAGCATAATTGCACTTAACCTGTTCTATTAGAGGTAGAAATAGAACTGGCATATCTTTGTTTATATCTGATGTGATTGGCAGGGTGCACTGGCCGGCTCAAGTGCTACGTATCTGTTGATTGGCTTGGACACAGCACTCAAACCAGTGGAACCTCGACTTACGAGTTTAATCCGTTCCATGATCTAGCTCATAATTCAATTTGCTCGTATATCAAATCAATTACCTCATTGGAATTAACTGAAATGCCATTAATCCATTCCAGCAGAATTCCTGCTTTCAGGAAGCAGGACAAAATACAGTAGGGCCCCACTTATGCGGCGGGTTAGGTTCCAGGCTGTCGCCGGAAAGCAGACATCGTCGGAAGGCAGAATGCCATTTTTTTCCATTTATAAATGCATATAAATGCCAGACAACAAGTTTACACTAAATTATATTAAGGTAGTAATAGAACTAGGCATTAAAAACATAAAAAGTAAAATACATTCACAGTAAATCCATTACTTATCTTAGAGTATTTATAATCTTACTGTAGGGAGAGAGGTGAGTAGTACTTATTTGTAGGAAGTCAGGTGTAGGAAGTCAGGTGCAGGTAGCCCAGGTGTAGGTAGCCCTGGCTCCCCGTCTCATACTTAATATACGATATTTAAAACATCCCATAGAGGTAAAATACACATACAGTACACTCATTATTTACCTTAAAACATGTGTAGTCTTAATATAGGAAGAGAGGTGAGTAGTATTTATTTGTAGGAAGTCAGTGTAGGTAGCCGGTAAGTGTAGCCCGCCTGGGCTACACCTACCGGCTACCTACACTGTGGGCCAGAGCCATATTATTAACATCGACATACCTTGTTCACTGAATTTAATCATTTCTAGCAACTACCTTTAGATGCCATCATAAACGAAGGTAGAAGTAACGAATAATTCATGCCGAAAATTGTAAACAAAAGCGGAGTGAGGGAGTGGCTGGGCCAAATGCAGATTCATACACGTTTTCTCTGATGGCTGAGCAGAGAAAACGTAATGTTGTCCCTCCACCTGGCTACCACACAGGTCAAGATAAGATAAGATTTCATTCGGATTTTTTACCCCGGAGGGTTAGTCACCCAGGATAACCCAAGAAAGTCAGTGCGTCATCGAGGACTGTCTAACTTATTTCCATTGGGGTCCTTAATCTTGTCCCCCAGGATGCGACCCACACCAGTCGATTAACACCTAGGTACCTATTTGCTGCTAGGTGAACAGGACAACAGTTGTAAGGAAACATGTCGAAATGTTTCCACCCGCCGGAAATCGAACCCGGGCCCTCCATATGTGAAGCAGGAGCTTTAGCCACCAGGCCACCGGTCCACAAGTATTATCAGAGCACACATAAAATATGCAATAAATGCCAGACAACAAGTTTACACTAGCTTATATTAAGTTAGCAATAGAAATAGGCATTAAAAAAACACAAAGTAAAAGGTAAGATGCACACCGAGTACACTTATTATTTACCTTAAAATATTAATATTAATGTGTGAGAGGCGAGTGGCAGGGTGTTTATTGAATAAAATCAGAATGGCACACCATCATCCTCTAACTTGTCACTTAAAGCAAGTCTTACGACTTCTCTTTTTATCACAGCTAAGCTTAGACGCCATCGTCAATGAGAGCCAACTAGTTAACGAGAGTAAACAAGAGAGAGAACGAGATACAGAGTTGAGACAATGTAAAAACACAAACTGAACAGGTAGTGGGCGATGACTTGGTCAGGCGAAATAAATGCGTATTAATATGTGTCAACTTTTAGTTCATTCACGTACATTTGTAAGAGTTTGTAAAACATTTACCTCAATATTTTTTTATTATAATAGTAATTACCTCACAATACAAATACAGTACTCTTGCATTGTTACAAGTTGTACAAGTTAGTTCAGAATAAACAAACAGTAACACACCATTTTTAGAATGAATGAAGATAATAATAATAATAATAATAATAATAATAATAATAATAATAATAATACAGTGGACCCTCAACCAGCGATATTAATCCGTTCCTGAGAGCTATCGTTAATCGAAATAATCATTAGTCAAGTTAATTTTCCCCATAAGAAATAATGGAAATCAAATTAATCCGTGCAAGACACACCAAAGTATTGAAAAAAAAAATTTTTACCACATGAAATATTAATTTTAATACACACAAACTGAAGAAGACATGCACAGTTACATGACACTTACCTTTTTTTAAGATCTGGTGTGATTGATGGGATGGGAAGAGGGAGACCGTTGATCTTCTTAGTGTTTAGAAGGGGAATCCCTTCCATTAGCACTTGAGGTAGCAAGTCTTTTTCTGGGGGTTTCTTTCCCTTGTTCTTTTAATGCCACTAGGACCAGCTTCAGAGTCACTGGACTTCTGTCGCACAACATATCTATCCATAGATACCTGTACCTCTCGTTCCTTTATGACTTTCCTAAAGTGGTTCACAACATTGTCAGTGTACAGGTTGCCAACAAAGGCTTGCAATAGCTGTTGTCAGGGTGGGTTTTCATCAAAAAAGGTTTGCACTTCAAGCCACTTTGCACACATTTCCTTAATCTTAGAAGTAGGTAATCTTCTTCAAATTTTTCTATCCCCTCCTCCGAAGCAGTTTCCTCAGTTTTGCCCTCTTGCTGTTCAAGATGATCTAGCAGCTCATCAGTGGTTAGTTTTTTCATTGTCCTCCTCCACCAGCTCTTCCACATCCTCCCCACTAACCTCCAACCCCAAGGACTTCCCCAATGCCACAATGGATTCCTCAACTGGCATAGGATTCTCAGGGTTAGCCTCAAACCCTTCACAATCCCTTTTGTCTACACATTTGGCCACAGTTTTTTTCCAAGCAGAGTTCAAGGTCCTCTTAGGGCACTTTTCCCCCCAAGCCTTACCTATAATTTTTTTTTTAATCACACTGCCGTTCCCACCAACAGGTGGCCCGAAAAAGAAAAACTTTCACCATCATTTTCACTCCATCACTGTTCTTGCCAGAAGGGTGCTTACATTACAGTTTTTAAACTGCAACTTAACACCCCCCCTTCAGATGCAGGCACTTACTTCCCATCTCCGGACTCAAGTCCGGGCCCGCCGGTTTCCCCTGAATCCTTCATAAATGTTACTTTGCTCACACTCAACAGCACCGTAAGTTTAAAAACCATTTGTCTCCATTCACTCCTATCAAACCAACGCTCACTGCATGCCTGCTGGAGCCCAAGCCCCTCGCACACAAAACCTCCTTTACCCCCTCCTCAACCCTTCTAGCCGACCCTACCCGCCTTCCTTCCACACGGGACTGTTCCACCTTGAAGTCATTCTGTTTCACTCCATTCTCTCACATTTTTCCGAACAACCTCAACAACCTTTCCTCACCCTCTGGACAAACAGTTTTTGGTATCCGCACCTCCTCCTAACTTCCAAATACGAATTCTCTGCATTAATATTCACACCACCATTCCCCTTTACATGACATCTCCACTGCCTCCACCCTTCTCCTCCTGAAAACATTCATTCCCCCACGCTTCCCACACCCATATAAGAGCGTGTAAACTAAAAACTCTCTACATTCCCCTCTTTGCCTCCAAGGACAAAGTTCTTTGCCCTCCACGGGACTCCAAGTGCACCACTCACTTTTTTCCCTCATCAATCATGATTCACCTCACATAATGTTTTCACAATTGAGGGTGGTAAAATGATCTTTCCAAAACTCTCTTAGAGTCAGTTGAGTTTCTGAGGTCACTACAAAGCACCTTTCAAACTAGCTTTTGTGTACATTTCCCTTGAAGTTGGAAATGACCTGCTGGCCATGGGCTGCAGGAGAGGAGTGGTTTTAGGAGGAAAAAAACTTCCCCTTTAAAATGAAGCTCCTGTCCCTAGAAAGTCGCTATGCCAAGTCTGAGGATGCCAGGAGCATTGTCTAATACCAGGAGGCATTAAGGTCTAATTTCTTTTCAATTAGGTAATTTTTCACATTGGGGGCAAATGCATGGTGTAACCAGTCATAGAAAAACCCTAGTGACCCATGCCTTACTGTTTGCCTCCACAGCACACACAATTAGCCTTTACGACATTGTTTTTTTCCCGAACCTCTGGGAGTTTCAGAGTGATACACCAATAAAGGCTTCACCTTGCAATCCCACTAGCATTGGCACACATCAACAGAGTAAGCCTGTATTTCATAGGCTTTTTGTCCTGGGAGTGCCTTTTTTCCCCCTGAGTAATGTAGGTCCTGCTTGGCATTTTCTCCAAAACAGGCCTGTTTCGTCACAATTAAACACTTGTTCAGGGTTTTAGTCCCTTTACTGTCTATGTGCTCCTTGAATTCCTACACATATTTTTGAGCCGCTTTGTGGTCCGAACTGGCAGCCTCACCATGCCTTATCACACTTTGAATGCCACTATGCTTCTTAAATCTCTCAAAACCCAAACCTTTGCTGGCCTTAAATTCCCCTCACATCACTAGTTGTTGGCATTTTTTTAATTAAATCTCATGCAAAAATCCTTAGCCTTTTCACATATGACCGCTTGAGAGATGCTATCTCCTGCTATCTGTTTCTCGTTTATCCACACCAATAAGAGCCTCTCAACATCTTCTACCGCTTGCGATCTCAGTTTCGAAAACACAGTTGCACCTTTGGCAAGAACAGCTTCCTTGATTGCCGTTTTCTTGCCCACAATAGTAGCGTGGTTGATTGGGGTTTATTATACAACCTGACCAGCTCAGAGACACGCACTCCACTTTCATACTTAGCAATGATCTCTTTCTTCATCTCCATAGTAATTCTCACCCTTTTTGCTGTAGGGTTGGCACTAGAAGCTTTCTTGGGGCCCATGGTGACTTATTTTGCAGGTGCAATCACTACAAAGGCTGTGATAATATGAAATGTTCCAGTTGTATGTTTGGAAGCGACCGCAGTGGCTGGCTTGTAAACACTGGCATCCACGGAACAAGTGAGGCGCGCTCAGGCCAAAGTGGACGCGTCTCGTACGGAACGAATAGCAGTAACTTTAAAACACTTAAAATTTTGGAAAGTTTCCTGACATAATAGATGTGGTCACGGAAAATGTAAACAAACCAGGTAGGGGGCACCGTATTTGAAAGACCACTTGCCGTATAGCAAGTTTTGGTCATAATTTGACATTGCCGTATTAGCAGAACGCTGTAAGGTGAAATGCCGTAAAGTGGGGCCTTACTGTACTTCAATATGATGCTAATATCAACTCTACAGCTTATTTATCTATCACAATTCATCTAATATGACATAATAAACAATATACTAAATACAGTAACATAGAAACATGATATATACTTTAGAATGAATAAAATATGTCATATGTCATTATTATAATAATAATAATAATAAAAATAATAATAATTATTATTATTGTTATTATTAATTTAGGAAACTGGAGCACAGATCCAATTCCCTAGATCAAGAGCCCCTCACAATGTCAAGGAACCTTGATGCTGGTGAGGGTTTTCATGGCTTTACTGGCTATTTCTTGGTGCCAGTTTATAAACTGGAAGACATACTAGTGAAATATTGTACAGTAAATTTTTATGTAAGGTTCAGATCAAAAGTAGCATGAAACAGACCTCAAAATGGAAGAAACAGTCAATTCTGGGCAATTTTTGAAAGGAAAGGCAGGGCCCCCTTGGTCTGTTTTATGGATTTTTATTAGGTCTGCTTCAATTCTCAGGACTGCCTAAACCATTACAAAGCATTCTCGGTTATGATTCATTAGCCAAGAAAGAAGAAAAAAAATGTTGATTTTTTTTGTGTGATTATGGATTTAAAATGGAGGGCAAGTGTTATATGTTAGAAGTCTGAGGACATGATTAATGAACAGGGAAAGGTTGCTTTAAGGGCTGGAATGCCTACAGTGTTTGTTTTAGATTTTTTAAGTTGGAATTTGTTTAAAATACATGTAGTGTAAAACTGACCAAATTACTGACTTCTGGGAGATCTATAGGGCAATTCTGGTAATGAAAGGGGCAGTTTTAAGCAAGCAATGGAAGGCATGCTAGCAAAATAGCCAAATCAGGTTGGCTTGAGCACTGGAATTGGCCTTAAATAGGCCTCAAATTGGCTAAAACCAATTTTGTAAAGTGCTCCTGACCTCCAACTTTACGCCCTCTTAAAGTCCATAGGTATTAGATCAAATTTTGTATTTATAGAACCATTGCCTTAAGAAAAGGATAACCTACTATTTAAAAAAAAATTTCTTTTAAATGTCGATATAGCGGAGCCTTCCAATCTGGGGTGTCGACAGTGAGAGGGTTAAAAGCAGTAATTTCCGTTGTTATTCCTGTGTGTTCTAGTACAACCATTAAAGCTCCTTTTTTTTTTTTAGTTTTTAGTAACTTTTATTCAATGTGATATACATATACAGTGGACCCCCGGTTAACGATATTTTTTCACTCCAGAAGTATGTTCAGGTGCCAGTACTGACCGAATTTGTTCCCATAAGAAATATTGTGAAGTAGATTAGTCCATTTCAGACCCCCAAACATACACGTACAAACGCACTTACATAAATACACTTACATAATTGGTCGCATTCGGAGGTAATCGCTATGCGGGGGTACAGTGTACAGAAGTACAGTGGAACCTCAAAAATCGAACTGCTCCCAACACAACCAATTATGTAAGTGTATTTTTGTAAGTGCTTTTATAAGTGTATTTTTGAGGGTCTGAAATGGACTAATCTAATTTACATTATTCCTGATGGAAATAAATTCTTTCGGTAAAGGCACTCGAACAGCCTTCTGGACCGAAGAAAGTTCGATATTTGAGGTTCCACTGTACAGTGGACCCCCGGTTAACGATATTTTTTCACTCCAGAAGTATGTTCAGGTGCCAGTACTGACCGAATTTGTTCCCATAAGAAATATTGTGAAGTAGATTAGTCCATTTCAGACCCCCAAACATACACGTACAAATGCACTTACATAAATACACTTACATAATTGGTCGCATTCGGAGGTAATCGTTATGCGGGGGTCCACTGTATTTATGAAATGTTGGTACAGTGGAACCTTGGTGTACATACTTAATCCGTTCTGTGACCTTGTTCGTACCCTGATTTGTTTGTATGCCGAGTCAATTTTCCTCATTTAAATTAACTGAAATGCATTAATCCGTTCCAGCGGAATTCCTGTTCTCAGGAGGCATGACAAAATAAAGCTAATATCAATTCTACTGCTTATTTATCTATCACAATTCATCTGACATAACAAACAATATTAATAAAATAAAAACATGATATATACTCTAGAATGAATAAAATAGGCTATAATATGGCAAGTGATGGTGATGCCGGCAGCGGTGGCATCATCCGCCATTTACTCTCCCAATCTAGAAACTTCCCAGTTCAAAAACCCCAACCTCTTGTTTTTTATCAAGATTAGGGGTTTAAGGTTTTGCCCATATATGTCCCAAAGGGTTTTTGGTCAAGACAGATGTATTAAAAGGGGAAGAGGGGAAAACACGTGGGCCCCAGTGGTGGGGGGGCCCAAGCTCCCCCTCACTCTCTGCTCTCCCTTTCTTTGTTTCTCAAAGCTTTTTTCATAGTTTCTAACTTTCTTGCTGACGACGCAAATTTGCTTTTTCTCTTGGGTTTGTGGCCCCTGTGTAAGAAATTTGTAAAATTTAAAGCCCAAAATTATGCATCCCAAGGGTCTGCTGCAGTCACTCAGAGCGGCACACCCCTTTTCCCTTTTTGGGGACCCTTGGCGGCATTTAAAATGGCCATAGCGGGCTGTACCTACAGTCACCCAGAGAGTTACAAATTTGCATTTTGAAGCTTTTTTGGGCACAAAAAAAAATAAAAAAATTTTTATAAAAAAAATGTTTAAAAGTGCCATATTATTTTTATTAAAATTGTATTTTTTTTTTAATTAAAAAATTCTGTAAAATGTATTTTATTTTATTATTATTTTTAAAAATTAAATTGTATTTTACATATATTTTTAATTTTGGGAAACTGGAGCACAGATCCAATTCCCTGGATAAAGGGAGCCCCTCCCAGTACAACTACTAATAATAATAACTATAACAATAAAAAATTATATAAAAAATTTTATTTTATTATTATTATTTTTTTAGGGGAAACGGGAGCACAAATTCAATTCCTAGTTTCAAGGGCCCTTTCCCCCAAGGAACCTCCCTTGAGGGGAAGGTTGTATACTAAATTTTTTGTTCGTACCCAGAACAAAAAATCGACTGAACGACGTTCTACCCCTGAAAAGTTCACAGGGTGGGGCGCCATAAGCTGGGGTTCTACTTTGGGGTTTTCTACTGAACGGGTGCCCCTTTTTAAAAAAGTAGGAAAAGGGGGGGGTGTTAGGGGGGGGTGGGAAAGGGTATTTGGGAGAGGTGTGCTGGGGATGGGGGTGGGGTTTTTAAAAGGAGGGAGGGGGAGAGAAAGGAGCGCTCTTGATCTAGGTGAAAAATAATTCCCCGTGTTTAGCTTGTAGTTAAAATTTTTGGGGTTTTTTTTTGAGAATTTTGCTATTTTTTTGATCCAAAAATTTAATTTTATAAAAGTGGCCCCCTCAACTAACGCTTTTAAATTTCCGTTCCTGAGACCCTCATCGTTAGTAAAAATTTAAATGTTAGAAATTTAAATTTTTCCCCCCATAAAAAATAAGGGAAATCAAATTAATACGTGCAGGACACCCCAAAGTATAAAAAAAAAAAAATTGGGTTTTTACCAATGAAATTTTAAATTTTTAATACACAAAAAACGAAAAAGACATGCACAGTTAAATGACACTTTCCTTTATGAAGATCCCGGTGATGATTTAGGATGGGAGGAAAGGGGTGTTTTTGGTCCCTTTGTGTTTAGAAAGGGGGGATCCCCTTCCATTAGGACTTGAGGGGGAAAATCCTTTTTTTGGGGTTACTTCCCCTTTTTTCTGTTAAAAGCCACTAGGGCCCGTTTAGAGGGCCGGCCTCTGTTGCACACATCGTGACTTTTTTGCAGGTTTCCCAAACACTACAAACGTGTGGTTTAAAATGAAATTTTTCCGATTGTATGTTTGGAGGGGCCCTGGTGGCTGGTTTGGGTTGTAAACAAAATGGGACCCCACGGGGCCAATGAGGTGGGGCTTGGGCCAAATGGACGCGTCTCGAACGGAAAAAGAAAAGCGTTGGGGCCGGGTTTTTAAGGGGTAGTCGAAGTCAAAATTTTTTTTTTAAAATGTTTTGCGGCTTTCACTGAACCCCCAAAAAAAGGATCACTTGGGAAAAAGAAAAAATGGTTTCCCCGGTTACAACCCATCCCGATGTGACAGAGTGAACGGCAAAAGGGGGGGTTGGCCCCGTAAAATTGCAGAGTCCCCCTTGTTTGACGAACGCTAAATGCCTCAAATGATTAGTGGAAAAATTTTAGCAGTAAAGGGCGAGAAAAAAAAACCTAGCATTTTGGGAGTCTACAAGCCTCCGGATGCCCAAAATCCCACAATTCCAGGAACAGCTGTTTAAAAAAATTTTCCAAATGTCTTTGGAAAAATTTCCAGCTCCTGCACCCAACTCTTCTCCTGGGGGTTTTAACTTAAAGGCCAAAACCCAAAAAGGAGGGGAAAATAAACAAATAATATTGTTGCAGTAAATAAAACCAGGGGCACTTGATGAAAAAAATCACACTCACGCGAGCTTTTAAATCTTGCCCAAAATTCAATTTAAAACCCGCAAATAATAGAGGCCCCACTAGACTGGAGAATACCTAGACCTCATCTTCACAAAAAATGATGATCCCATAAGAAATGTCACCCTATAAAAAACAAAATTTTCTCCCGAACACAACTAATTGAGGTTTTGACTTTTTGCGTGGAAACCCCAAAACCCACATAATGAAACTAGTCACGAGGGAGATTCACCCCAAATTTTAACTTTCAATAACCCAAAAAAAATAAAGTGGGACCCCCAATAAACCAATTTCCCAACCAAAATAAAGGGTGGGAAGATATATAAAACAACACAGACCCCAAAGTATGCCTAAAAAAGATTAAAATTGGTGGCACTCGATGTATGCACAAAGGGTTATTTTCCCAAAAAAAAAAGGGGGAGTAAAAAGTAAAATAGAAAAAGACAGGCCTCCCCCTTTTCAGGCGACGGAAAAGAATCAAAGCGGCTAAAAGAGGCAAATATCTGAAAAGCGTAGGGGGGACACGGGGCAGGGGAAATAGCAAAACATCAAACTCAAGCTAAAGGAAAACTTATAGGGGTCAGGAATTGCGGAAAGAACTAAAAGCCATAAATGCAATTGAAAGAAAACCAAAGTATTTTTCTCCTATCCCAAAATCAAAGTCGAGAACAACATCCAGTAATGGGCCCCTACTTAAACAAGTGGGTCCTACACAGATGACAGCAAGGAAATGAGTGAGGTACTCAAGTCCCAATATGACTCAGTTTTTAGCAAGCCGCTAACCAGACTGAGAGTCGAAGATCAAAACGAATTTTTTATGAGAGAGGCCACAAAATTTGGTTAACACAAGCCTATCCGATGTTATCCTGATGCCAAATGACTTCGAACAGGCGATAAATGACATGCCCATGCACTCTGCCCCAGGGCCAGATTCATGGAACTCCGTGTTCATCAAGAACTGCAAGAAGCCCCTATCACGACCCCTTTTCCATCTTATGGAGAGGGAGCATGGACATGGGGGTCGTCCCACAGTTACTAAAAACAACAGGACATAGCCCCACTCCACAAAGGGGGCAGTAAAGCAACAGCAAAGAACTACAGACTGATAGCACTAACATCCCATATCATAAAAATCTTTGAAAGGGTCCTAAGAAGCAAGATCACCACCCATCTAGAAACCCATCAGTTACACAAACCCAGGGCAACATGGGTTTAGAACAGGTCGCTCCTGTCTGTCTCAACTATTGGATCAAAT
Organism: Cherax quadricarinatus; assembly: GCF_026875155.1. Lineage (NCBI taxonomy): Eukaryota > Metazoa > Arthropoda > Malacostraca > Decapoda > Parastacidae > Cherax > Cherax quadricarinatus. The sequence continues at coordinate 32,723,404 of NC_069413.1, forward strand.
ACGACAAGGTCCTAAATGCACTAGAAGATAAAAGAATGCAGATGTAATATATACAGACTTTGCAAAAGCCTTCGACAAGTGTGACCATGGCGTAATAGCGCACAAAATGCGTGCTAAAGGGATAACAGGAAAGTCGGTCGATGGATCTATAATTTCCTCACTAACAGAACACAGAGGAGTAGTCGTCAACAGAGTAAAGTCCGAGGCAGCTACGGTGAAAAGCTCTGTTCCACAAGGCACAGTACTCGCTCCCACCTGTTCCTCATCCTCATATCCGACATAGACAAAAGGGTGTCAGCTACAGCACTGTGTCTTCCTTTGCAGATGACACCCGAATCTGCATGACAGTATTTTCCATTGCAGACACTGCAAGGCTCCAGGCGGACATCAACCGAATCTTTCAGTGGGCTGCAGAAAACAATATGAAGTTCAACGATGAGAAATTTCAATTACTCAGATATGGTAAACACGAGGAAATTAAATCTTCATCAGAGTACAAAACAAATTCTGGCCACAAAATAGAGCAAAACACAACGTCAAAGACCTGGGAGTGATCATGTCGGAGGATCTCACCTTCAAGGACCATAACATTGTATCAATCGCATCTGCTAGAAAAATGACAGGATGGATAATGAGAACCTTCAAAACTAGGGAGGCCAAGCCCATGATGACACTCTTCAGGTCACTTGTTCTATCTAGGCTGGAATATTGCTGCACACTAACAGCACCTTTCAAGGCAGGTGAAATTGCTGACCTAGAAAATGTACAGAGAACCTTCACGGCGCGCATAACGGAGATAAAAACACCTCAATTACTGGGAGCGCTTGAGGTTCCTGAACCTGTATTCCCTGGAACGCAGGCGGGAGAGATACATGATTATATACACCTGGAAAATCCTAGAGGGACTAGTACCGAACTTGCACACGAAAATCACTCACTACGAAAGCAAAAGACTTGGCAGACGATGCAACATCCCCCCAATGAAAAGCAGGGGTGTCACTAGCACGTTAAGAGACCATACAATAAGTGTCAGGGGCCCGAGACTGTTCAACTGCCTCCCAGCATACATAAGGGGGATTACCAACAGACCCTGGCAGTCTTCAAGCTGGCACTGGACAAGCACCTAAAGTCAGTTCCTGACCAGCCGGGCTGTGGCTCGTACGTTGGTTTGCGTGCAGCCAGCAGCAACAGCCTGGTTGATCAGGCTCTGATCCACCAGGAGGCCTGGTCACAGACCGGGCCGCGGGGGCGTTGACCCCCGGAATTCTCTCCAGGTAAACTCCAGGTATCGCTAGTCGGATTTAACGTTAGACAATGCCAACGTTGGTCGAGGGTCCACTGTACTTATGTGCAGGAGCCCCCCATTTTTTTTTTTTTGAAGTGGAACTCATGTAGGGTTAAAAATTTGTAAAGGGGCCACATATCAAAAAACAGTAAAATGCAAACGTAGGTATTTAATGTCTGGCATTTCAACCAAATGAACTGAAAATTAACCACAATATTAATATAATTTAATTTTTATTTATTTTATTTATTTATTGTTAATTTGGACATGATACATAGATGTACAAAGAAATACAGGTATAGTCACTTGTCAACCCCTCGGCTACGTTGGATCATCTGACCACAAGGCTGTTTTTACGTTACTTAAGATCCCAACAGAACAAGGTGAGGAGTCCACACACACAACCTGGCTATGAGAAAGAGGTAATTGGCCAGCCCTTTGCTCTGAGCTCACCACCACCGATTGGAATGCTCTTCTCCAAGGGGATGTTGACAACCAAGTGAAAGCCTTCACTGGACACATCCTTAATCTACAACAAGAACACATTCCTCACCAGCAATATGTGACGAAGCCTACAGATCAGCCTTGGTTTGGCTTTCATTGTAGAGAGGCTGCTACTGCTAAGTGCCAAGCATGGCGAAGGTATAAGAGACATCCTACCACCTATAACAGGAACTTGCACAGGCAAGCCTGTAGGCATATGGGTGACGTTCAAAAGTGGGCCATTACTAAATGGGAGGTGGACACAAAAAGAAAGCTAGCATCAGGTAGGATAGGCTCCAAAACCTGGTGGTCCATGGTCAAGGACAGACAAGGTTTTCTGCCTAATGAACTCATTCCACCTCTAAATCGACAGGATGGGACCACCTCTACTAGTAGTCAAGAGAAGGAGGACCTCTTTGCCAAGCACTTTGCTACCAAAATGCAAGTTCCTGATCCAGCAAGGGACCCTCCTTGGCTAGCTGCAAAAACTGTCAAAACTGTCAGTGGTAACAATAAGGCAAGAGGAGGTGCATTTCCTTCTTAAATCGCCTGATCAGGAAAAGGCTGTGGGCCCAGACAAGTTGAGCCCAAGATTGCCGAGATGTGCGGACCAGCTAGCAGCACCTCTAACTCGCATCTTTCAGCACTGCCTAGTACAGTGTAAATGGCCCTCTCTGTGGAAAGAGGCAAATGTAGTCCCTGTTCACAAAAAGAAGAGCAGAGCAGAAATCAGCAACTACAGACCAGTGTCACTCCTGTCAATCACTGGAAAGATCCTTGAGACAATAATCTCAAGACAAATGACAGAGTTTTCTGACTACCACTCACTACTTTGTGATCGTCAATATGGCTTCAGGAAAGGTTACTCTGCTGCTGATCTGTTGTTAAACCTCTCCACTAAGTGGCACCAGTCACTGGATGAATCCAAAGTCAGCTGTGTGGTAGCACTGGACATTGCTGGTGCTTTCGACAGGGTGTGGCACCAGGGCCTCTTAGCAAAACTTCAAGCACTGGGAATTGCAGGCTCTATGCTATGTCTCCTCAGTGATCACCGTCATGGTAGATCTCTAGATCAGCAAGACATCCTATTGGGGCAAGTGTTCCACAAGGAAGCGTGCGGGGACCATTGTTATGGAATGTCTACTTCAACGACCTTCTTCATCTCATCCCAGAATCCCATGCATATGCAGACGACTGTACACTGACATTCACTTATCCAAGAGAAGAAATGCCAACTGCTCTAAGCTACATCAATCACCAGCTAAGAGCTATATCAGCTTGGGGAAATAGATGGCAAGTAACATGTGCACCTGAGAAAATGCAAATGATGATGGTCTCTAGGCACCATGATGGTAATGCTGGTGCAGTAGTAAGGGCGAATGGGAAGGTGTTGGTACCTTGAGAAGAAGTTGATATCCTTGGGGTGAAATTTGACTCCAAGCTAACCATGAAGAACCATGTTGTAAATCTTGCAAACAAAGCAGCCAGGAAGCTTACAGCACTTTGCCGTATCTCGCATCTGCTTGACAGCAGGGGTTGCAAGATTCTGTATGAGGGACAAGTACGCTCACACCTTGAGTATGCTCCACTTTCTTGGTTTGCCTGCCCCCCCTCTCATCTGTGACTGCTTGACAGAGTAGAGAACAGAGCAAGACGTCTCATCTCTCGCCTGGACCCATCCTGGATAGATCTGTCATTTCAGCAGAGCCTTCAACACAGGAGGGATGTGGGTGGCCTTACTGTTATGTAAAAGGCCAATATTGTCAAAGTACCACACTTGGATCCACTTCGAGGACAGCATGAAACAAGCTTTTATGCTACAAGATGGGCAGAAAGCAGCAACTTCACACTGGCTGTACCCTTCTCCAGAACATCACTCCATCTGAGATCATATATACCCAGGATGACTCGAGTATGGAACACATTCGTACAGCATAATGATGTCAATGAGATAAAGTCAGTTGATCAAATGAAAATGCTGGCCCACAGATGGCTCCAACTTCATCCTGTTCCCTACTTGTATGTCTCATAACAATAAAAATGCTTTCAAATGAGCTGATGTAGGTAACAGCTCTTAGCATGCCAATAAAGTTAGGAATCCTTAACCTGTAAATAGCTTGTCAATAAAGCTAGGGATCCTTAATTTAACCTTGTCAAACCCTGTGTAAAAAAAAAAAAAAAAGCATTATGGGCAGGCTTAAAATTAACTTAAGATTAACTAAGCAATGATATATTCAGTGGTAAAAATGACAGTAAACAAATAACAATTAAGCACAAATGAGTATTCCAAAGACAGATCATATGGTCATTCGATGAGTTACTGTGCATTCAAGAGAATTGTGCATTCTATTAGGTAATGTAATTAAAAAAAAACAAAGTTTGATGGGGTCACAGGTTATAATTTATGAGATTCAGTTATGCAGTATTTATTTAGTTGTGGGTGAGCAAATGTTTTTTAAGAGACTTGAATTTATAAAGTGTTTCTTTTATGTTCACAGGTAATGAATTCCAGATTTTTGGACCTTTTATGTGCATTGAGTTTTTGCATAGTGTGAGATGGACATGAGGAACATCAAAGAGTGATCTGTGCCTTGTGTTATGGTCATGTGTTCTGTTGAGGTTGGTAAGGAGACGTTTGAGGGGAGGGTTTATATCCGAGTTAAGTGTTCTATGTATGTAGTAAGTACAATAATAAGTGTGGATGTTTTGCACAGTGAGTAGCTTTAGAGTTTTGAATATTGGTGGAGTGTGCTGCCTGTAGTGGGAATTTGTTATCATTCTGACTTCAGCCTTTTGTTGGGTGATTAATGGTCTGAGATGGTTTAATGTTGTTGAGCCACATGCACAAATTCCATAGGTGAGATAGGGTAAATGAGTGAGTGATATAGGGCCAGGAGGGCTGACTGTGAAACATAGTACCGTATCTTCAATAGTATGTCTACGGTCTTGGAAATTTTCTTGGAAATTTGTTGTACACGTAATATATACATATTTATTAGCTATCATGATCCTCAGATACAGAAAGACCTTGTTTTGAAATAACCTTACTGAACAGTCTACAGATCAGTAAAGTCTGATGCATCTTGAGAACTTTGAATCTATGATGTCACTATTGCTTTACTGAGATGGGGACTTCATAGACTTGTGTTTACTGCACAAGTAGTAAGCACAAGTCTAAGGGATACACTGGGATACATGGTAAATCTCGGAAAAAAATGCCTACAGTTTTTGAGATGTCTGATGTGTGATAGATGTGCATGTTGCCTGTCAATTTATTAGGGTGAGGCCCAGGACTTTGCCATAACTTCTGTCTTTCTGCACATATCATTTATTGTGATATTGCATTGATGCGATTATTTTAATACATGGCATCTCCCACTGGGGTAGGGTGGCTCAAAAAAGGGAAACACATACATCATCACTCATTTAATAGCTGTCTTGCCAGAAGTGTGTGGACATTACAACTCAAATGACCCTAAAAACTGCAACATCCCCACTATTACAACCCAGGAGTCCCAAAGGCCTGTTATCCTGGGTGTAGAGGGAGCAAAATAAACACAGCAGAAAAACTTTTGACTTATATTATCCTTCACCAATTTAGAACAGAAGTATGTACACTATATACACTATGTACAACAATAGGTATTAGTGCACTCCACGGTAAGCAAGGCAGAATAGAAGCCACTAGAGAGCAGACCGTGCTTCAACCAGCTCTAGAATGGCAATGACAAGAGCAGACGGGCGAGTTGTACCCACATCACCTCTGCGATTGTGAAAACCATCTTCTCATTGGCTGGAATCTGGGTACTGACTGAATGACGGGGCCCCATCATCAACCCTTAGTCCCTGGTTTGCTGGTTGGGGAAGATAGCCTGTAAATGAGGGTGCGTACATGCGCCGAATAAAGGTTACGTACTCTTTGCATGCCACACCCACCTATCAAAATAAGTTGACTTTTTTTCAAATACTATTATGAAGCAGTGACTGGATCACAACCTAATCCAAGTGCCAGATCAACCATGCTGTAGTGGATATGTGGGCCAGCAGGATGCCAACAGCAAGAGCCTAACTGAACACAGTCAACAGAAAGGTACGGCCTCACAGGTTGCAAGGGTCAAACCCTGAAAATCAAATCAAAAGTACTGTACAGTACTACTCTTTGCTTTTTTAATGCTGCAAGAACTTTTAACTAAGTTCCCCAGTTTTCTGCCTTTTATGATACTCATTATAAAAAGTTTTTTCCCGAGACTTTAACGATTTTATCAACTTCCAGTATTTACCTTCTGGTAATCACTTTGAATGTAATTATATTTTTCCCTTTTGGACTGAGGTCAAAACATTGCATTACACCATAAAATATAACTGAAAGAATAATTCACCCCATGACATTTTTAGTACTTTGTGTAAGTCATGCTAATACATATACAGAAAATGGTTCCTGGATAACACTGTTGTCTTTCAACCTACTGCCCAAATGAAGCAGATGAAATTTTCTATTACTCGCACGATTAAAATTATTATAATCATGGGGAGCACTAAACCCACATGATTATACAGCACATTGGGGGGTGGGGGAAATGGAAGGTATTCAGGCTCAATTTAGGGAACTGGAGCACAGATCCAATTCCCTAGATCAAGAGCCCCTCACCAGCATCAAGGAACCTCCTTTGAGGGGTCATGATCAAAAGGTTAGGATGGATTTGAAGAGATTGGGCAAATACACATAGTGCCATGTATACAGTATCATATTTTATTGCTAAATCACAGAATAGAGATGCAAATCTCTGTATGAATAATGACACTTTAATTTATCTCATAGTTAAAACTGCAGCTTCACATAATGTTACAAGCAAAGATAAAGCTCATCGTAAATCACAAAGTATTTAATCTGATGTGACATTAACACTACAGAAATAAATTTCTACAGTAATGCTACAATAAATGTTGTCTACAGAACTGTAGATATAAATGTCTACAGAGCTGCAGAAATACATATGCATTTTTTTCAGAGCTATGACAGAAAGCTCTACTACCTGAAATCTGGGGTCTATACTGTAGCTTAGATTCTGCCCTATTTGTCCATGGCAAAAGAACATACATACATACATACATATACATACATATATATATATATATATATATATATATATATATATATATATATATATATATAGAAGTGATGCAAGGAGGGAAGAGTATATGGGGAAAAAGAGAGAGGTTAAGAGAGTGGTGAAGCAATGTAAAAAGAGAGCAAATGAGAGAGTAGGTGAGATGTTATCAACAAATTTTGTTGAAAATAAGAAAAAGTTTTGGAGTGAGATTAATAAGTTATGGAAGCCTAGAGAACAAATGGATTTGTCAGATAAAAATAGGAGAGGAGAGTTATTAAATGGAGAGTTAGAGGTATTGGGAAGATGGAGGGAATATTTTGAGGAATTGTTAAATGTTGATGAAGTTAGGGAAGCTGTGATTTCGTGTATAGGGCAAGGAGGAATAACATCTTGTAGGAGTGAGGAAGAGCCAGTTGTGAGTGTGGGGAAGTTCGTGAGGCAGTAGGTAAAATGAAAGGGGGTAAGGCAGCCGGGATTTATGGGATAAAGATAGAAATGTTAAAAGCAGGTGGGGATATAGTTTTGGAGTGGTTGGTGCAATTATTTAATAAATGTATGGAAGAGGGTAAGGTATCTAGGGATTGGCAGAGAGCATGCATAGTTCCTTTGTATAAAGGCAAAGGGGACAAAAGAGAGTGCAAAAATTATAGGGGGATAAGTCTGTTGAGTATACCTGGTAAAGTGTATGGTAGAGTTATTATTGAAAGAATTAAGAGCAAGACAGAAAATAGGATAGCAGATGAACAAGGAGGCTTTAGGAAAGGTAGGGGGTGTGTGGACCAGGTGTTTACAGTGAAACATATAAGTGAACAGTATTTAGATAAGGCTAAAGAGGTCTTTGTGGCATTTATGGATTTGGAAAAGGCATATGACAGGGTGGATAAGGGGGCAATGTGGCAGATGTTGCAGGTGTATGGTGTAGGAGGTAGGTTACTGAAAGCAGTGAAGAGTTTTTTACGAGGATAGTGAGGCTCAAGTTAGAGTATGTAGGAAAGAGGGAAATTATTTCCCAGTAAAAGTAGGCCTTAGACAAGGATGTGTGATGTCACCGTGGTTGTTTAATATATTTATAGATGGGGTTGTAAGAGAAGTAAATGCAAGGGTCTTGGCAAGAGGCGTGGAGTTAAAAGATAAAGAATCACACAAAGTGGGAGTTGTCACAGTTGCTCTTTGCTGATGACACTGTGCTCTTGGGAGATTCTGAAGAGAAGTTGCAGAGATTGGTGGATGAATTTGGTAGGGTATGCAAAAGAAGAAAATTAAAAGTGAATACAGGAAAGAGTAAGGTTATGAGGATAACAAAAAGATTAGGTGATGAAAGATTGGATATCAGATTGGAGGGAGAGAGTATGGAGGAGGTGAATGTATTCAGATACGTATTTGGGAGTGGACGTGTCAGCGGATGGGTCTATGAAAGATGAGGTGAATTATAGAATTGATGAGGGGAAAAGGGTGAGTGGTGCACTTAGGAGTCTGTGGAGACAAAGAACTTTGTCCTTGGAGGCAAAGAGGGGTTATGTATGAGAGTATAGTTTTACCAACGCTCTTATATGGGTGTGAAGCATGGGTGGTGAATGTTGCAGCGAGGAGAAGGCTGGAGGCAGTGGAGATGTCATGTCTGAGGGCAATGTGTGGTGTGAATATAATGCAGAGAATTCGTAGTTTGGAAGTTAGGAGGAGGTGCGGAATTACCAAAACTGTTGTCCAGAGGGCTGAGGAAGGGTTGTTGAGGTGGTTCGGACATGTAGAGAGAATGGAGCGAAACAGAATGACTTCAAGAGTGTATCAGTCTGTAGTGGAAGGAAGGTGGGGTAGGGGACGGCCTAGGAAAGGTTGGAGGGAGGGGGTAAAGGAGGTTTAGTGTGCGAGGGGCTTGGACTTCCAGCAGGCATGCGTGAGCGTGTTTGATAGGAGTGAATGGAGATAAATGGTTTTTAATACTTGATGTGCTGTTGGAGTGTGAGCAAAGCAACATTTATGAAGGGGTTCAGGGAAACGGCAGGCCGGACTTGAGTCCTGGAGATGGGAAGTACAGTGCCTGCACTCTGAAGGAGGGGTGTTAATGTTTCAGTTTAAAAACTGTAGTGTAAAGCACCCTTCTGGCAAGACAGTGATGGAGTGAATGATGGTGAAAGTTTTTCTTTTTCGGGCCACCCTGCCTTGGTGGGAATCGGCCAGTGTGATAAAAAAAAAAAAATATTTTTTTTTATTATTATCACACTAGCCGATTCCCACCAAGGCAGGGTGGCCCGAAAAAGAAAAACTTTCACCATCATTCACTCCATCACTGTCTTGCCAGAAGGGTGCTTTACCATATATATATATATATATATATATATATATATATATATATATATATATATATATATATATATATATATATATATATATATATATATATTATATATTTATATATATATATATATATATATATATATATATATATTATATATATATATATATATCAGCAGAAAATTACTAGTAAATGAAAAAGTAAATGGTATGTATCCTTAGTCTGTTAACACTGAGTTTAGGTTCAGATCTGAACTCAGTTCTTCACTCATGTTTGAACATTAAAACAACCTCTGTGAACATGCTTGCTGTATTGTCCTTGTGGCTTAGCGCTTCTTTTTGATTATAAAAAAATAATGTGAACATGCTTGTTTCTGGAGATATGTATTAACAAAATTAATACTGTACCATCATTTTGGCAAGCAACACAATAGTTAGTATTGAGGTAGAATATGACAACATTTGCACAGCATGATTTAAGCTATATTTGTGTTAGGTTAAGTTGGGTTTAGTTACTTATATTTATGTGCCCAAAATCTTGACTTAACCTAGCTAATAATTAATGTAGTGTGCAGAATTATGCAATAAACAGTAAATTTACAATTATAACAATGAGAAGACCTCACTCCAACACTGGCAAATTTGGAAATTATGTTTTTATATTGGCTGTGACTGAACTGGCATGAGTTGACTGATGTGACTGGTGAGTTGTCATGCGACTCATTACTATGAATTGATTAACTCTGGCTCTTAGCTTTCTAGTCAAAAAAAAATTTTTTTTTTTTGCTATCTCCTACAATAAGAATTGGCACAAGAAATAGCTGTTACAAGTACCCCAGTAGAAGTAAGTCACTTTGACTTTTTTTTTTTTGGGGGGGGGGGGGATTCTAGGCAATTTACACTATGTGTGATAACTGCACTTATGTGTGCCTGTACCTAAATATAACAGTCCAGACCAGGACCTCAACTCAATAATATTGATTCAATGATCTACCAGTCTCCAATTACTACGTTTTCAGAGCAAAATTGAACTTGTGTGCTGTTATTCACCTTGTTCTCCATGATACATGTAGTGTACCTGGAGGTGTAACTCACCTTGTCATCGTCAATATCAATGGACATACTGACACCTGCACGTGCCATGGCCCACACCTGTCTGGTGGGAAGCTCAGCCTGGGGGGTTTGATCTGAGTCCCCAATAATAGTGGAGGCGATGGAGCCCTCAGTGGAGCCATCATTAGCCTCCAGACTAGCCTGCAACACGTCCTCCTCCACCAAGCTACCGTCCGTGTACAAGAAAGGGTTGGTTGATATCTTCTTCCTCTCGTATTCCTCCCCCATTATTTCTCTTTACATCAGTGACGTCACCAAACGATTTTTACCACAAATTCATTGGAATATCATGTAGTACATACTATGTTATTCTGTGCTCGCATTTCTCCTTCAAAATCCCACCTAAACGCCATGTACTAAGTTAACAATTTAATAATGCATTTAAATAATAACATGAACAAAGCATAATTAGATCCAAGGTATATGTTATGTAGTACTATGTGGTGACGTCTTAGTGTGTGGGCGCTACACCCCCCTGAACACTGCTGTTGTTGCTGTTGTTGCTCAGATTTGAGGACCACCAAAGCTCATGTATTATTGAGCCTCGCTTTTCCAGTGTCTGGGAAGAAACAGTGCCCAAGGTGGGCTGGGAAGGACATAGGAATGACGGCCAGAAGAGAAACGGGAACAGAAATTTCTCGCTTACATCAGGACCCCATATTTACATATTAGCAGATCTAGATGTCCACACTCAACTGAGTCAGCAATTAGTTTTCCCCGGTAGAGCCAGACGTCCACACTCAACTGAGTCAGCAACTGGCTTCCACGCGAGAGCCAGACGTCCACACTCAACTGAGTCAGCAAATGACTTTCCTGGCAAGGACAGGCGTCCACACTATGATGAGTCAGCAACAGGCTTCCCCGGCAGTCCTTACTCAACTGAGTAAGGAACCGGCTTCCACGGAAGAGCCAGACATCTACACTCAACTGAGTCAGCAACTTGCTTCCACGGGAGAGCCAGACGTCTACACTCAACTGAGTCAGCAACTGACTTTCCTGGCAGAGCCAGACGTCTACATTCGACTGAGTCAGCTACTGACTTTCCTGGCAGAGCCAGATGTCCACATTCAACTAATTTGTTTGGCAGTGCCAGACGTCCACACTCAACTGAGTCACCAACTGACTTTTTTGGTAGAGTCATACGTTCACAATCAACTAATACTTTTAGCAGAGCCAGACGTACACATTCAACTGAGCCAGCAACTGGTTTTCCCGTCAGCAATTGGCTTCCTCGGGAGAGCCAGACGTCCACACTCGACTGAGTCAGCAACTGGCTTTCCCTAGGCCTTGGAAATCCGCAGAGCGGTTACAAAAAAATGAAAAGGCAATGTTGTGTGATGCTCCTACCAATTATTCAGCGAGCTCTGTATGAAGACTAACGTCCCGGGAAATAACGGGAAAATTTGTCACCGATGCTCAAGACCCGGTAGAGTAATACATCCGCATTCCACTAACGCTACCGCTGGCGTGGAAATATCAATTGATGTACTTCACTCTGTTATTATTGGGTTTAAGGGGTGTGACGGTTGTAGTGTGAGCGAGAACCTTTCTGACTTGTGTCTGGAACCACTACCCACAGCATTAAGTCCCACTTATCTCGCCAAAATTACATGCCTGTAATAATTCAGGTAATACCCAGTAAATCTCATGCAGGTAATTTGATCACATAATAATAATAATAATTAGGTGGCCCGGTGGTCTGGTGGCTAAAGCTCCCGCTTCACACACGGAGGGCCCGGGTTCGATTCCCGGCGGGTGGAAATTCCGACACGTTTCCTTACACCTATTGTCCTGTTCACCTAGCAGCAAATAGGTACCTGGGTGTTAGTCGACTAGTGTGGGTGGCATCCTGGGGGACAAGATTAAGGACCCCAATGGAAATAAGTTAGACAGTCCTCGATGACGCACTGACTTTCTTGGGTTATCCTGGGTGGCTAACCCTCCGGGGTTAAAAATCCGAACGAAATCTTATCTTATCTTCACAATAACATGTGTCACCACTGGTGTGATGTCCTAGATGTGATGCGTGGGGCGCTAAGATAATGTGACCTAAGTCAGCGATGCCCAACCATATTCTATTGGTTGTTATAAACGCTGAGGATGCAGGCGAAGATGAAGGCTGATGAAAGGACAATCACATCTAATGATACCGCCGACTTGGGTGAAGATGGAGGTCGGGGTTAACACATTTTTCGTTCTTTAAATTTTTCAATAATTTTGCTACTCCCGCGCGCGTCTCCGGCCCGTTAAGGCGTTTATTTACACACAATCCCTTTACGCTGTGCACTAAGATTAAGACGGTGAAACACTAGCAGGCACTTCTATCCCTTATAGTCATGGTGGTAACGGTTATTAATCATTATAAACATTATCATATCAGCCTTTCCACGCGATATGGAGCCATTGTGACCTCTGTAATCTTTTTTTTTTTTTTTTTTTTTTTTTTTTTTTTTTTTTTTTTTTTTTTTTTTTTTGTTGCGCTACCGCTCACAGGATAACCTGCGAGGTTCACAATGAACTTGCTGCTCAAGAGCTCCCCTCAAGGAAGGTTCCTTGATGTTGGTGAGGGGCTCTTGATTTAGGGAATTGGATCTGTGCTCCAGTTCCCCGAATTAAACCTGAATGCCTTCCACATCCCCCCCCCAGGCGCTGTATAATCCTCCGGGTTTAGCGCTTCCCCTTGATTATAACAATAATAATAATGCTCAAGAGCTCAGGTGGCAGAAAGTTAAGTCACAGCATGTCGCCAAACTGTAACTCCCTCGACACTCGCTTCTTCACCACTCACAAAAAGCTAGACCTGACATTAAATTAATAATCATAATATTAAAACCAGCTACTCTGGTAAATTAAACTTGTGGACTATATATGATTAGGCTTGCTGGGTACACATTATTATTATTATTATTATTATTATTATTATTATTATTATTATTATTATAATCAAGGGGGAAGCGCTAAACCCGGAGGATTATACAGCGCCTGGGGGGGGGATGTGGAAGGCATTCAGGCTTAATTCGGGGAACTGGAGCACAGATCCAATTCCCTAAATCAAGAGCCCCTCACCAACATCAAGGAACCTTCCTTGAGGGGTGCTGGGTACACACACACAAAAAAAAAAAAAAAAAAAAAAAAAAAATTGGCATGAACACTTACCATTTAATTACTGGAAGACAATGTTGATGGAACACACCCTAACCTTACCCTAGCAGCTAGAATTTACGATGGCAAATGCAATAACTACTGTATGTTATGGGTAAGACTCACTTAAGCTGAGGTGTGCTCCTGGGAGAATTGGTGTCCTCTATTTTTCCATCCTGGTTGCCAAACTGTAAGGCTTTTCCACACTGTTCATCCCAATTCTTCAGCAGGGGACATTAACACGAGTTCCTCTTACAAATTCAGGCTGAAAAATCCCATCTCACCTGATGCATTCTCTAGGTCCCACTGTGGAGCAGCATATCATGATTTGCAATCACTCTCAGCTCTCCACAAGGCTTTGTGTCACCCAGGAGTTACACGCCTGTACCATTTTGTCAAATCAAAGAACATGCCCTACTCAGTGGAAGATGTGCGACAAGTGATCAGAGCATGCAGAGTATGTGCAGAGTGCAAGCCAAACTTTCATCAGCCAGAGAAGACTCATCTCATAAAATCCACCCAGCCTTTCGAGAGACTGAATATAGATTTCAAAGGACCTCTACCAAGCACAAATCAAAATAGGTATTTCCTTAACATAGTAGATGAATATTCAAGGTTTCCCTTTGTGTTCCCCTGTGCAAATATGACTGCTTCAACTGTTATTAGTTGTCTTTCACAGTTGTTCTCTATTTTTGGTATGCCAGCTTATATCCATTCAGACAGGGGATTCTCGTTCATGAGTAACGAACTTCAGGAGTTTTTGGCTAGCAAAGGTATTGCCTGCAGCAGAACAACAAGCTACAACCCTCAAGGCAATGGTCAAGTGGAGCGGTTCAATGGTACTATATGGAAGGCAGTTACAATGGCATTGAAGTCGCGCAACCTACCTGTTCAACACTGGCAAACTGTCCTACCTGATGCTCTTCACTCTATTAGATCATTGCTGTGCACAGCTACTAATGCAACCCCTCATGAAAGACTCCTCAACTATTCACGTCATTCCTCTACGGGAGCCTCCGTGCCCACTTGGCTATGTTATCCTGGACCCGTTCTCCTGAAGAGTCACCGTAGGATGAACAAGACGGATCCTTTAGTGGAAGAGGCAGAGCTCCTGCAAGCTAATCCACATTACGCCCACATTCGCTACCAAAATGGTGAAGAGACTACAGTATCTACAAGACATTTAGCCCCAGTTGAAATCCCCATTAGTGTGGAATCTCAAGATACACCAATAGATGTGAAAGATGCTTCGATTTCTCCTGGAAAGCCCCTTGAGACTACCCCTACGGAAATAGAGGATTCTGCTCCAGCAGTTAGTCAAACCCCGCTGGAAAATATTGAACCTGGTGAAGAGGCTCAAAGGCTATGAAGGTCGGGACGTGTACGTCGCCCACCTAACAGTTTGGGAGATTACTGTCTCTGATATTTTAGAAAGGGGAGATTGTAGTGATACTGCTCCTGTGGGGAGCAGCAGCAGGATAATACTGCACCACCTCTCGGGGCCTGTGGAAAATTTTTAATTTTCCGAAACTATAGCGCCTAATAGGTGTTTTATGTGCCGATATGAGTCAAAATGTATTTGAAAATGGAGTAGAACCAAGAGTTCCCTTGGCGCATGCGCGGATGTGCGGGGGAGGAAGGCGGATTGTTTTGAAAGTGGTGAAGAGGCTGAGGAAACCGGGGAAGGAGGAAACTGGCGTTCACGGGATCCCAAGGATCGATATGGGCCTCAATTCATAATAGGAAGTGTCGTGACTGTCCCTAGTGAAGAGTGAGGGAACGTGATTTACGGGATCAATGTAAAGGGGTGGTAAAATTAGTGAATAATGTTCGACGGGGTGGCAGATGCACGGCCATGGTGTGTGTGTCCAGGGGAAATACCCGTGTGTTAATCCTCGCTCATCGGCCTCAGATCTTAATGGAGTGACCTCTAATTTGTATAATAGTTATGAGACGTAAAATCGTCTTGTGAATGGTAATGTAATCAGTGATAATAACATTAAGTTAAGAGAATGCGGGATGTGAAATAAGTCGCCTTGCTCCGAGTGAACACGTTAGACCCTTTTGTTCCCGAGGCGGGGAAAGTGAAGCTCATTGATCCACGATTTCTAAACCGGGACAAACCGACGGATACCTCGTCCTGCCGGAATGAGAACCGTGTCGGTGTAACAGGACATCGAAAATGAGATGGTGAATGGAAGAAATAAGGATTATCAATCACCCACAGTTAAGTAACCCTTCTAGTTATAACAAACCTATGCTGGCCAGTGGTGTTATGTTGTAATTAGATAGGTTATGAGTGATCCAGCTACCTCAAGTGACCACCAGAGAACATCTGGTAAGT
>NC_069413.1:32739672-33078853 GCF_026875155.1 Cherax quadricarinatus
AAAACCCCCCCTTTTACATATTAATCCGTTCCTGAGAGCTCATCGTAAGCCGAAATTATTGTTAGCCGAATTAATTTTCCCCATAAGAAATAATGGAAATCAAAGTAATCCATTCCTGACACCCCAAAGTATGAAAAAAATTTTTTTTTACCACATGAAATATTAATTTTAATAAACACAAACTGAAGAAGACATGCACAATTACTACTCTACTAAGAATAGAATACATGACACTTACCTTTGTTGAAGATCTGGTGATGATTGATGGGATGGGAGGAGGGGAGAGTGTGGAAGTTATTGTTTAGAAGGGATATCCCCTTCCATTAGGACTTGAGGTAGCAAGTCCTTTTCTGGGGTTACTTCCCTTCTTCTTTTAATGCCACTAGGACCAGCTTGAGAGTCACTGGACCTCTGTTGCACAACAAATATCTCCATAGAGCTCTGTATCTCCCGTTCCTTTAAGACTTTCCTAAAATGGGCCATAACATTGTCATTGTACAGGTTGCCAACACAGCTTGCAGTAGCTGTGTCAGGGTGATTTTCATCCATAAAGGTTTGCAGTTCAACCCACTTTGCACACATTTCCTTAATCTTTGAAGTAGGTAACTTCCTCAGTTTCTCTCTCCCCTCCTCTGAAGCAGTTTCCTCAGGTCTGGCCTCTTGCTGTTGAAGATGATCTTGCAGCTTATCAGTGGTTAGTTCTTCATTGTCCTCCTCCACCAACTCTTCCACATCCTCCCCATTAACCTCCAACTCCAGTGACTTCCTCAATGCCACAATGGATTCCACAACTGGCATACACTTCTCAGGGTTAGCCCCAAACCCTTCAAAATCCTTTTCTTCTACACATTGTGGCCACAGTTTCTTCCAAGCAGAGTTCAAGGTCCTCTTAGTCACTCCCTCCCAAGCCTTACCTATAAGGTTTACACAACTGAGGATACTAAAGTGATCTTTCCAAAACTCTCTTAGAGTTAGTTGAGTGTCTGAGGTCACTTCAAAGCAGTTTTTAAACATAGCTTTTGTGTAGAGTTTTTTGAAGTTTGCAATAACCTGCTGGTCCATGGGCTGGATGAGAGGAGTGGTATTAGGAGGCAAAAACCTGACCTTAATGAAGCTCATGCCCCCAGAAAGTCGCTCTGCCAAGTCTGAAGGATGACCAGGAGCATTGTCTAATACCAGGAGGCACTTAAGGTCCAATTTCTTTTCCATTAGGTAATTTTTCACAGTGGGAGCAAATGCATGGTGTAACCAGTCATAGAAAAAGTCCCTAGTGACCCATGCCTTACTGTTTGCCCTCCACAGCACACACAAATTAGCCTTGTTTTACCTGAATGCTCTGGGAGTTTCAGAGTGATACACCAACAAAGGCTTCACTTTGCAGTCACCACTAGCTTTAGCACACATCAAAAGAGTAAACCTGTCTTTCATAGGCTTATGTCCTCGGAGTGCCTTTTCCTCCTGAGTAATGTAGGTCCTGCTTGGCATTTTCTTCCAAAACAGGCCTGTTTTGTCACAATTAAACACTTGTTCAGGTTTCAATTCTTCACTGTCTATGTACTCCTTGAATTCCTTCACATATTTTTCAGCTGCTTTTTGGTCTGAACTGGCAGCCTCACCATGCCTTATCACACTGTGTATGCCACTACAATCCTTAAATCTCTCAAACCAACCTTTGCTGGCCTTAAATTCACTCACATCACCACTAGTTGCGGGCATTTTTCTAATTAAGTCGTCATGCAACTTCCTACCCTTTTCACATATGATCGCTTGAGAGATGCTATCTCCTGCTATCTGTTTTTCGTTTGTCCACACCAATGACAGTCTCTCAACATCTTCTATCACTTGCGATCTCTGTTTCGAAAACAAACTTGCATGTTTTGCAAGAACAGCTTCCTTGATTGCCGTTTTGTTGGCCAAGATAGTAGTGATGATTGATTGGGGTTTGGTATACAACCTGGCCAGCTCAGAGACACACACTCCACTTTCGTACTTAGCAATTATCTCTTTCTTCATTTCCATAGTAATTTTCACCCTTTTTACCACAGGGTTGGCACTAGAAGCTTTCTTGGGGCCCATGGTGACTTATTATGCAGTTACAAGCACTAAAAACACTGTGATAATAAGAAATGTACCGAATGTATGCTAAGATGCGACCGCACTGGCTGGCTTGTAAACATTGGCACCCACGGGGCTGCTGAGGCCACACGTGGGACGTGTCCCGGACGAATCACATAAGGTGAGTTTTTTATCATTAGGCGAGGCAAAATTTTTGTGTTCAAATGCTTTGTATGGCAGATTTAACGTAACGCGATGCATTTGTAAGGCGGGGGTCCACTGTATTAGGTACTGAAATTTTACTCAAATTGTCACAAATACATTAACAGGTGGACATTTACACCTGCCTTGGTCATTTACTATTGTCTAGGAATATATACAAAGTATTTATAGGTCCCAGCAATGTTTCGGATACATGTGAGTATAGAAGAAGGAAGGAGGAGGAGGAAGGAAGAAGGAAGACGTTCCCTTGAAGCAATGTGTAAGACAAATGTCAGTGATAAGCATCCGTGAAGGCAGTGATAAGATGAGATAAGGGATGACATTTGATGGGTGCCAGCGAGGGTGCAGAGATAAGATGAGATAGTGCAGAGATGGGATAAGGGATGACATTTGATGGGCCCCAGCGAGGGTGCAGAGATATGGGATTATCTGTCTCTGTCTTGTCTCTCTGTCTGTCTTGTCTCTTTCTGCCTCTCTGCTTGTCTCTCTCTCTGTTTCAGAGAGAGCCACTCTGAACCAACAGCTATTCTTATGCATTATATCTACAAGCACAGTATAGCACTTCGGATTTTTTAGGTTATCCTAGGTAATTTACACTATGTATAATTGTATTTTTGTGTACCTGTGAGACAGATAGACACAGACACAGAGACAGATAGACAGAGATATAGACAGACATAGAGATAGACAGAGATAGAGATAGACAGAGATAGACAGATAGAGAGACAGATAGACAGACCCTAAACTCGGGGTTAACATCACTTTCCTCTTAAAAGGAGAGTGCTAATATGATATTACATCAGTGAATCCTTGGTTTTTGCCATACTGTTTGTTCTAGCTGGTGCTCTGTTTAACTGGTGCTCCCACAAAGTACTAAGTGGTCCCAGATTTTTTTAATATGGTGCACACCGAGTGTTAAGACCCATTCTATGCTGACTAGACATCTCGGGCCAATCATGCCAAATTTGGAGGCAGGAAAAATAAAACGTGTATATACATTTGGGGCGCTAGCGGTAAGAACGTATACAGTGGACCCCCGCATAACGATGGCATCGCATAGCGATTTTTCCGCATAACGATTACTTTTATCGCAAAATTTTTGCCGCGCATACCGATTAAAAACCCGCATACCGATTTTCGTCCGAGACGCGTCCAATGTGCCCTCAGCCAGCCTCACATGTGCCGCTCCGTCCCATTGTTTACCAGCCAGCCTCCGCGGTAACATCCAAGCATACACTCGGAATATTTCGTATTATTACAGTATTTTCGGTGCTGTTTCTGGAAAATAAGTGACCATGGGCCCCAAGAAAGCTTCTAGTGCCAACCCTGTGGTAAAAAGGGTGAGAATTAGTATGGAAATTAAGAAAGATTTTGAAGGGTTTGGGGCTAACCCTGAGAAGCCTATGCCAGTTGTGGAATCCATTGTGCCTACTTCAAAGATTAAGGAAATGTTTGCAGAGTGGGTTGAACTGCAAACCTTTATAGATGAAAATCACCCTGACACAGCTGTTGCAAGCCTTGCTTGTGACTATTTCAATGACAATGTTATGGCCCATTTTAGGAAAGTCTTGAAGGAACGGGAGGTACAGAGCTCTATGGACAGATTTGTTGTGCGACAGAGGTCCAGTGACTCTCAAGCTGGTCCTAGTGGCATTAAAAGAAGAAGGGAAGTAACCCCAGAAAAGGACTTGCTACCTCAAGTCCTAATGGAAGGGGATTCCCCTTCTAAACAGTAAGAAGATAATGCTCTCCCCTCCTCCCATCCCATCAATCATCACCAGATCTTCAATAAAAGTAAGTGTCATGTAATTGTGCATGCCTTTTTCAGTTTGTGTGTATTAAAATTAACATTTCATGTGGTAAAAAAAAATTTTTTTCATACTTTTGGGCGTCTTGCACGGATTAATTTTATTTCCATTATTTCTTATGGGGAAAATTCATTCGCATAACGATTATTTCGCATAACGATGAGCCCTCTTGCACGGATTAAAATCGTTAACCGGGGGTCCACTGTATATACGTTTGGACCATTTAGGGGTTAATGTCCTCAATTTTCTATGTCTGAGTAGTTGAATTTTCTCTTCGTATTGTTTTCTGTGGCCCATTTGAAGGTTTGGTTGATGTCCGCTTGGAGTCTTGCAGTGTCTTTGATGGAGGACACTGTCACGGCAATTCAGGTGTCATCCACAAAAGAAGACACAGAGCTATGTCTTACATCACTGTCTCTCTCAGATATGAGGATGAGGAATAGGATGGGAGCGAGTACTGTGCCTTGTTTAACAGGGCTTTTCACTGTAGCTACCTTGGACTTTACTCTGTTTACTATTACTTTTTGTGTTCTGTGTGCCAGGAAGTTATAGATCCATCTACCAACTTTAACTCTTATTCCTTTATCAAGCATTTTGAGCGCTATTACACAGTGGTTGCACTTGTTGAAGGCCTTTGCAGAGTCTGTGTATACTACATCTGCATTTTATTTATCCTCTGTAGCATCCAGGGTCTTGTCATAGTGGTCCAGTAGCTGGGATAGGCAGGAGCAACCAACTCTAAACCCATGTTGCCCTGGGTTGTGTAATTGATGGGTATCTAGGTGGTTGGTGATCTTGCTTCTTCAAACCCTTTCAAAGATTTTTATGATAAGGGATGTTAGTGCTATCGGTCTGTAGTTCTTTGCAATTGCTTTACTGCCACCTTTGTGGAGTGGGGCTATGTCTATTGTTTTTAGGGAGTGTGGGATGACCCCCGTGTCCATGCTCCTTCTCCATAGAATGCTGAAGACATATTTTATTCATTCTAGAGTATATATCATGTTTCTATGTTATTTATATTGTTTATTATGTCATATTAGATGAATTGTGATAGATAAATAAGCCGTAGAGTTGATATTAGTGTCATATTGAAGTATTTTGTCCTGCCTCCCGAGAGCAGGAGTTCTGCTGGAATGGATTAATGGCATTTCAATTAATTTAAATGAGGAAAATTGATTTGATGTAAGAGCAAATCGAGTTATGAGCTAGGTCATGGAACAGATTAAACTTGTATGTCAAGATTCCACTGTATTTTAGTCTATTATTAATATGAGGTAGCACAATTTATGATACAAGCACACATTTTTAGGTTTGTAAGAATGGTTTAATAGATAAAAAGTGAGTTAAGAGCATTGCCAACCAAGCCATGGGACAAAGATCTAACCTAGCCTTTATTAAACTATATCTCACCTAACTTAATAATAAAGAAATAAACTAATACGTATTATTATTATGCTTAGTAATAATGTAGTTTAAATGAGCTTAACCATAACTAATCAATACCTAATCTAACCACACTTAACCTAATTGATTTTCATTAATTTCTCCCTAAATAAAAATTTGCACAAAAAATACTTACATATTGCATGATGTACATAGTTTGTATTTTCTGAAAAGTGTAAAACAATAACCAAGTTCCACCAAGTAGTTGTTGGTAACTACAGTATAGCCAGTTATTTATTAGGTGATATTAAAATAAGAATATCATTTATGTAAATTGTCTTTTAATTAAGTGTGTTGTGAACTGGAGACAGTTGTTGTATTTTCAACAAATAGGAGAGAAAATTTTAATAAGTAAATTTAATAGCATAGTCCAACCTAACCTGATCTAGTCTAACCTAGACTATCCATAAAATTTTAGCCATGCAAATTATTTTCCAAAAGGCACTAAGTAAATAAAATCCATCCATCTCATCCCATCCATCTACAGGATGGCCTTACTTATACAGCAGGTTAGGTTCTAAGCAAAAATCATTGTAAAGTGAAGCACAGCTTTTTTTCACTTTGAAATGCATATAAAATCTGATAACATGTTTTCCCTCTCATATACAGGTATTCCTCACTTAATGGCTGAGTTAGGTTCCTAAGAGTAAGTTGGTAAGCAAATTGGTCGTTAAGTGAGGAACCACCCCTTACTGATATTTTAAGAATACTCTACTGGTAGTGGCTTTGTGTCAACCATCTTTAGACATTATTTTAATGTTACCTTTGTACCATTTATAACAGTTTTAGTATGTTAGAAACAATAACAAAGTAAAATACACATACAGTATACTAATTACTTACCATAAAATATTTGTAGTCCTAATGTAGGGTGAGAGGTGAGTATTTATTGTAGAAAGAGAAAGAAGAGCAAAGAATGGAAGAAGTACAAAAGAAGCTCACTGTAAAGGGGTTAATGATGTGTATCAGTGTGATAATGGCCCTCTCTCTAATTAGTATTTTATATGTAAACCACACAATATCCTATAATATGTAAACCCTGCATTGTAATCTCTATAGAGAATAAACTTGATTTGATTTGACTGGAATGCCATAGACCATGAGCAGTCATTCCTGGTTATATTTTATTATCTGACAAACAGGGTAAATCTTTGTTTTTTTTGTGTGATAAATTAAAAATGGAGGACATGTGTAATATAAGAGGCCTGAGGATGTGGTTAATGAATAAAGGAAATGTTACTTTAGTGGCTAGTGTTTACTTTGGACTCTATAAATTGGATTCTTTTAAATTTTCTGTAAAATTGTCTAAAGTGCTACTGGCCTTTGTGTACTTATAGGGTAATTCTGATACTTGAATAGGTGTTTCTTTCTGCTCAGTTGATAGAATGGAAGGCATACTAGTGAAATAGCTATGAATTGGCTTTAAATAGGACTTGAAGTGGGCAAAATTGCCAATGCATAAATCGTGCCCACACTGCTAACTTTATGCCTGCGTAATTCCATAAATTTTCTATCAATTCAGTATTTTTGGTGTCATTACCTTCAGAACAAGATTCTTTAACATTTCAGTGAGCATTTTTAACCCTTTCAGGGTTTCTGACATACTAGTACGCCTTACACACCAGGGTTTTTGACGTACTAGTACGCCTAAATTCTAGCGCCCTCAAATCTAGTGAGAGAAAGCTGGTAGGCCTACATATGAAAGAATGGGTCTATGTGGTCAGTGTGGGCAGTATAAAAAAAATCCTGCAGCACACAGTGCGTAATGACAAAAAAAAAAATCTTTGACAATGTTTTTGGTTTAAAACAGCGACTTTGCACTGTATTTTCGTATAGTATTTATGATGGTATTCTAGTTTTCCTGGTCTCATTTTATAGAATAGAAGACATATTACAGAAATTGAGACGATTTTGATTGGTTTTACAATGAAAAGTACCTTGAAATTGAGCTCAAAAGTAGCAGAAATCTTCGATTTTTGCCAAAGTTCAAAAGTAAACAAATCATGCTACGCGTCCAATACACGTCAACTGGTAAGTCTAATATTCTTTCACAAGTGCGCTGATATTATTTATACCATTTCTACACTAATGCAATAGTCTGCATAACAGTAAATCTTCTATTTTTTGTGAGAAAAATTCAAAGTGGAAAGCAAAAAAATGTAAGAGGGGCATGGGGACGTGACTAATGAACAAAGATAATGTTACTTTAGTGCCAAGAATGTCTTTCTTGTTTATTCTGGACCCTATTTGGAAAATGGCATTTTGTGAAATTTGTGTATAATTGGAAAAATTGCAAAATTCTGACCACTTTATTGGATAGTTGAAATTGGTAAATGGGTGGTTTCTTGTATTCATTCAATAGAAAAAATGGAGTTCTAGCGAAATAGTTATGATTTTTGTCGACTAGTACACTGGAATTGGCTGAAAATAGAACTCAAAGTGGACAAAATCGCCAGTGCATAAACATCGTTGAGACCGCTAAGTTCGCAAGAGCATAATTCCGTAAGTTTTCCATCAAATTTCATACTTTTGGTGTCATTATGATCGGGAAAAGATTCTCTATCTTTTTGTAAGTTTTTTTTTTTTTTTTTTTTTTTTTTTTTGAAAATTTATCGACCCTGACAACAAGTCTCGGAGAGGTCCTGTCGACCCTGAAAGGGTTAATTTTGGGGGTCCTGATAGTGACAGGGTTAATATGCTGATATGTAAAGAAACTGGTCAGTTTGGCTGATCATTTATTTGCCTCTCTAGCCTCATAGGTTGACCAGTCTATATAAACACTTGTAATCTTTTTTTTATCGTAGCTGTATTTATGATCTGATGTGCGAATGCTGGGGAATTTCTCAAAAGAATAGGTGGTAAAAAATTATAAAATTCCAAATTCACAATACAGTAGGCTGTTATATTACACAGATTCGGTTCCCACATTTTGGTTATTGCACTATTGAAAAATTGTAGCACAATTTTATACATCACTTCATGAAATTAACTTGCACAGCTCTGTTTGCGAGCGTGAAAAAAAATTTCCTCAGCTCAAGCTACCGCCTTATTGTAGGGAAGCCCTACCGCCATCCCCCTGCCACCCCTGACACTCCCGCCACCTCCATCCCAGCCTTCATGAATATGTGTTTAGTTCCATTCTGACTTAGGAGCTAGCTGTGTTTGTGAATTGTGTTTTGATCTTTAAAATGTCATATCTTGTATCTGCCAAGGAATCGTGAAACCCAGTAGGCATACGTGTGTTGCTGAAAGTGGCAAGAAAAGGTATAAGCGTTTAAGTCATAGAGTTAATGAAGGAAATAGAGATATTAGACAAGAGATACCCTGTGACCTTAATGAAGCATCATTTTGTACATTTAAAATGAATGAGGTAAATATATGAGTTCGTGTGATGAATAACTGACTTATTTGACTGACTGACTGACTGACTGACTGACTGACTGGCTGGCTGACTGACTGGCTGACTGAGTGACTTTGATTGACTGACTTACTTGACTGACAGACTTGACTGACTGACTTGACTGACCTACTGACTTAAAGTTAGATTTTTTCACTAAAGAGCACCCTGACAAATCTAGAAGCAGTGCTTTGAAATGGTGTCTAGAGTGGCTGATGCCTTACCATTAGCTGTATAATGTACTGTAGGGTAAAATAGAACAGAAATCCATTACAGAATTTATGCACATTCCAGTACAACCATCGACTTCAGTACCAGAACCTCTTACCATCCATCTCAGCCCAGTAGGGCAACAGCATAACTTTCCACTCTCTTCACAATCATCAACAAACACCAGCACTCACAATTTAAGGTAAGAAATACTATTATTTCTGTTGCATTTGTAGTCTTAAGCAGTAAAAACAACATATTACATCATGACAGGGAACTACAATTACATATTCACTTGTATTTTTGTAAGATCTGGAGGTCTAAAAAAAAGTTGTTTGGCTTTTTTAGGGCTCCCAGGAATATAACCCTATTATCCCATAAGTTCTTCAGTTTATCTAACATGGATTTACCTAACATGGCATTTTCAGGAATGTAACTATGGTGTAATATAACAGTCTACTGTATAGATTATTACTGTATTATTATTTTTAATCTTCTCTTGGTTACATATCAATAATTTTGTAGTTCCCTTTGTATATTACGTATATAACCTTTTATTATTCCTCTACCATTCTTCTTTTTCCCCATGTGTTATATTAAGGAGTGTATGTATTTGTTTACAATTACAAATTTTCGTCTTTGTTTTGGATTTGTAATGCTACAATTTCAGTGTTACTACTTTTATTTGTTTTGTATTTTAATTATTGCACAGTAGCTTGAAGTAATTTTTTACCAAAATTACCAAGCCACCTCTTTTTTTTATCTGTTCTGTCTCTTCAACAAACTTGTTACTGTAATATCACTCAAATATCTTGTCATTTAGAATGTTCTTCACTTTGGGTTGAGTTAGGCTCTTCATGTCTGATTTCTTCTTGTATATGATGTTTCTCAATTTTAATCTTGAGATTTTCAAAGCTGTTTGCATACAAAACACTTTATGAATAAGTTTCTATCTTCTGTTTTAGTTTCCTGCATTTTGCTTTGGTAGTTAACTACTGTTTTCTTGAAATACCATTGGACTAGAGGGCACAGCTCCATTACTCTGTAGAAAAGTTGTGGACTTGGATGAAAGTTTGTTGCATATGTAATTTGTATAATACTGTACCACTGATGTATAAAGTAGATTTTACTCAGCTTGCTTGGTTATAAGAAACTACACTCACACAATTTAAGAGAAGGCATATGCCAAATATAGCATTGTTAAATTATGTACTATTTTTTGCGTACTGTTTAGAAAATGTTTGATGAATAAACATCTTAATTTGTATTTGTTTTTACAGGAGATACTATAGGAAAAATCTTGGCAATAAGCAGCTTAACACCAATAGCCATTATTGTTGGCTTTATTACCCTAATTCTCTTCAGACGAGATTTACATACAGTAAGTGGAGTTTGTGTTGCACTTTCATAGTGCACTGTGTTGTAGTCTTTAGATCTTGATCTCTTGTGTTGAGGGCTGTATCAGGTACAGTCAAGCCTCTTTAATCTGAGTGCATGCAACTGAGGGAATTCTGGGTTACTGATTGAACGTTTTTACTGTAAATAGTTTCCTGCTGAACCTTTCTTTGCCTCTTGAATCATTCACTGTACACAGTATTCATTTGTTAAGTTGCCCATAAGAACATTGCAAAGACATTACAGTGAATAAAACAATTGCAGCAGCACAGTTTGTGGACGTGAGCTCCAGTGAAGTGAAATACAGTTCTCTCTTATCTCTCACTGTAAATGAAACTAACTTTTACTAAAAAATTTAATCTGTTGTACAAAGAGAAGATTGTATATGTGATAGTGTCCATCAGACAGCAACATGTGCAGTAGACTATATTGGTGGAAGAAAAGAGTGCACATCAAAGTGTGAAGTAGTAGGCATAAAAGACTACAGGATATCTATAGGAAAACATTTCATGAAGTTTACAGGAAAGAAAATTCTGAGTTTTGTTATAAAGTAGCCCTGCTTTACTGCGTTTAACCTTATGGCATTCCCCTAGTACAGACATTTCAAATAATGACCAAAACTTGCTATATGGCTCCCCCACCTGACTTTATGATGCGGTCACCGTGCCACACCTGGTTTGCTTATGTTCTCCGTGAGCACCACGTCTCTCCATTATGTCTAGAAACTTTCCAAAATTTCAAGTGTCTAAGTTATTTCATATTTTATATATACAGTAGGGCCTCACTTATATGGCAGGTTAGGTTCCAGGCTACCGCCTTAAAGTGGAAATCGTCGAAAAGCAGAATGCCATTTTTTCCACTTATAAATGCATATAAATGCCAGACAACGAGTTTACTAACTTATATTACGTTAACAATAGAACTAGGCATTAAAAAACACAAAAAGTAAGATACACACAGAGTACCTTAAAATATTAGCATGAATGTGTGAGAGGTGAGTGGCAGTGTATTTATTGAATAAAATCAGGAGATGGCACACCATCATCCTCTGATTCTTCAGCTAAATTGTCGGCACTTGCAGCTTCACCCTGCACTTTGATGTTGTGAAGTTGACTTCTTTTCTTAAACCTATTAAACCAACCTCTGCTAGTTGCAAATTTATCTTCAGCAGCTTCCTCACCTCTCTCAGCCTTCATAGAATTAAAGAGACTTAGGGCCTTGGACTGGATAATGGCTCGGCTTAAATGCACATTGTGAAAAATCTGATCATTAGACCACACCATTAAAAGTTTTTCCACGTCAGCAATAAGGTTATCACGTTTTCTTATAACTAGTGTTCACTGGTGTGGCACTTTTAATTTCCCGCAACACTTTCTCCTTATTGTTCACAATTGTACTAACTGTTTGACGAGCCAAACCAAGCTTATGTACTATCTCAGTCATAGACATACCTTGTTCACTAAATTTAATCATTTCTAAAGTGGCACTTAAAGTAAGAGGCTTACGACTCCTCTTTTTACCACAACTAAGCTTACATGCTATCATCAATGAGAGAGAGTGAGTGTGAGTGAGTGTGAGTGAGTGTGAGTGAGTGTGAGTGAGTGTGAGTGAGTGTGAGTGAGTGTGAGTGAGTGTGAGTGTGAGTGACTGTGAGTGTGAGTGAGTGTGAGTGAGTGTGAGTGAGTGTGAGTGAGTGTGAGTGAGTGTGAGTGACTGTGAGTGAGTGTGAGTGAGTGTGAGTGAGTGTGAGTGAGTGTGAGTGTGAGTGAGAGTGTGTGTGTGTGTGTGTACTCACCTAGTTGTACTCACCTAGTTGAGGTTGCGGGGGTCGAGTCCGAGCTCCTGGCCCCGCCTCTTCACTGATCGCTACTAGGTCACTCTCCCCGAGCCGTGAGCTTTATCATACCTCTGCTTAAAGCTATGTATGGATCCTGCCTCCACTACATCGCTTCCCAAACTATTCCACTTACTGACTACTCTGTGGCTGAAGAAATACTTCCTAACATCCCTGTGATTCATCTGTGTCTTTAGCTTCCAACTGTGTCCCTTGTTACTGTGTCCAATCTCTGGAACATCCTGTCTTTGTCCACCTTGTCAATTCCCCTCAGTATTTTGTATGTCGTTATCATGTCCCCCCTATCTCTCCTGTCCTCCAGTGTCGTCAGGTTGATTTCCCTTAACCTCTCCTCGTAGGACATACCTCTTAGCTCTGGGACTAGTCTTGTTGCAAACCTTTGCACTTTCTCTAGTTTCTTTACGTGCTTGGCTAGGTGTGGGTTCCAAACTGGTGCCGCATACTCCAATATGGGCCTAACGTATACGGTGTACAGGGTCCTGAACGATTCCTTATTAAGATGTCGGAATGCTGTTCTGAGGTTTGCTAGGCGCCCATATGCTGCAGCAGTTATTTGGTTGATGTGCGCTTCAGGAGATGTGCCTGGTGTTATACTCACCCCAAGATCTTTTTCCTTGAGTGAGGTTTGTAGTCTCTGACCCCCTAGACTGTACTCCGTCTGCGGCCTTCTTTGCCCTTCCCCAATCTTCATGACTTTGCACTTGGTGGGATTGAACTCCAGGAGCCAATTGCTGGACCAGGTCTGCAGCCTGTCCAGATCCCTTTGTAGTTCTGCCTGGTCTTCGATCGAGTGTATTCTTCTCATCAACTTCACGTCATCTGCAAACAGGGACACCTCAGAGTCTATTCCTTCCGTCATGTCGTTCACAAATATCAGAAACAGCACTGGTCCTAGGACTGACCCCTGCGGGACCCCGCTGGTCACAGGTGCCCACTCTGACACCTCGCCACGTACCATGACTCGCTGCTGTCTTCCTGACAAGTATTCCCTGATCCATTGTAGTGCCTTCCCTGTTATCCCTGCTTGGTCCTCCAGTTTTTGCACCAATCTCTTGTGTGGAACTGTGTCAAACGCCTTCTTGCAGTCCAAGAAAATGCAATCTACCCACCCCTCTCTCTCTTGTCTTACTGCTGTCACCATGTCATAGAACTCCAGTAGGTTTGTGACACAGGATTTCCCGTCCCTGAAACCATGCTGGCTGCTGTTGATGAGATCATTCCTTTCTAGGTGTTCCACCACTCTTCTCCTGATAATCTTCTCCATGATTTTGCATACTATACATGTCAGTGACACTGGTCTGTAGTTTAGTGCTTCATGTCTGTCTCCTTTTTTAAAGATTGGGACTACATTTGCTGTCTTCCATGCCTCAGGCAATCTCCCTGTTTCGATAGATGTATTGAATATTGTTGTTAGGGGTACACATAGCGCCTCTGCTCCCTCTCTCAATACCCATGGGGAGATGTTATCTGGCCCCATTGCCTTTGAGGTATCTAGCTCACTCAGAAGCCTCTTCACTTCTTCCTCGGTTGTGTGCACTGTGTCCAGCACTTGGTGGTGTGCCCCACCTCTCCGTCTTTCTGGAGTCCCTTCTGTCTCCTCTGTGAACACTTCTTTGAATCTCTTGTTGAGTTCTTCACATACTTCACGGTCATTTCCTGTTGTCTCTCCTCCTTCCTTCCTTAGCCTGATTACCTGGTCCTTGACTGTTGTTTTCCTCCTGATGTGGCTGTACAACAGTTTCGGGTCAGATTTGGGTTTCGCTGCTATGTCATTTTCATATTGTCTTTGGGCCTCCCTTCTTATCTGTGCATATTCGTTTCTGGCTCTACGACTGTTCTCCTTATTCTCCTGGGTCCTTTGCCTTCTATATTTCTTCCATTCCCTAGCACACTTGGTTTTTGCCTCCTGCACCTTTGGGTAAACCATGGGCTCATCCTGGCTTTTTCATTACTCCTGTTACTCCTGTGTGTGTGTGTGTGTGTGTGTGTGTGTGTGTGTGTGTGTGTGTGTGTGTGTGAGTGTGTGTGTGTGAGTGTGTGTGTGTGAGTGTGTGAGTGTGTGAGTGTGTGTGAGTGTGTGTGTGTGGGGTGTGTGGTGTGTGTGTGTGTGTGTGTGGTGTGTGTGTGTGTGTGTGTGTGTGTGTGTGTGTGTGTGTGTAGTGTTGTGTGTGAGTGTGTGGTGTGTGTGGGGTGTGTGTGGTGTGAGGGGGTTTTGTGTGGTGTGTGTGTGAGTGTGTGTGTGTGTGTGTGTGTGTGTGTGTGTGTGTGAGTGTGTGTGTGTGTGTGTGTGTGTGTGTGTGTGAGTGTGTGTGTGTGTGTGTGTGTGTGTGTGTGAGTGTGTGTGTGTGAGTGTGTGTGTGTGAGTGTGTGTGGTGTGTGTGTGTGTGAGTGTGTGTGTGTGTGTGTGGTGTGTGTGTGTGTGTGTGTGGTGAGTGTGTGTGTGTGTGTGTGTGAGTGTGTGTGTGTGAGTGTGTGTGTGAGTGGTGTGTGTGAGTGTGTGTGTGTGTGTGTGTGTGTGTGTGTGTGTGTGTGTGTGTGAGGTGTGTGAGTGTGTGTGAGTGTGTGTGTTGTGTGAGTGTGTGTGTGTGTGTGTGTGTGTGTGTGTGTGTGTGTGTGTGTGTGTTGTGTGTGTGAGTGTGTGTGTGTGTGAGTGTGTGTGTGTGAGTGTGTGTGTGAGTGTGTGTGTGTGAGTGTGTGTGTGTGAGTGTGGGGTGAGTGTGTGTGTGTTGAGTGTGTGTGTGTGAGTGTGTGGTGTGAGTGTGTGTGTGTGAGTGTGTGTGAGTGTGTGTGTGTGAGTGTGTGTGTGTGTGTGAGTGTGTGTGTGTGTGTGTGAGTGTGTGTGAGTGTGTGTGAGTGAGTGTGAGTGAGTGTGTGTGAGTGAGTGTGTGTGAGTGTGTGAGTGAGTGTGTGTGAGTGAGTGTGTGTGAGTGAGTATGAGTGAATGTGAGTGTGAGTGAATGTGAGTGTGAGTGTGTGTTCAGACAGTGTAAAAACACAAATTGAACGGGCGGTGGGCGATCACTCAGGTGAAATAAATGCATATTAATACGTGTCCACCTTTAGTTCTTAGTTCATTCACGTACAATTGTAAGAGTTTGTGAAACTTTTACTTCACAATATTTTTTTTATTATAATTACCTCACAATAAAAATACAGTGGACCCCCAGTTATCGGCCGTAGTTCGTTCCTGAAGGTCATCCGATAACCAAAATGGCTGAGAACTGAATTAATATTTCCCATAAGAATTAATGGAAATACATTGGACCCCCGGTTAACGATATTTTTTCACTCCAGAAGTATGTTCAGGTGCCAGTACTGACCGAATTTGTTCCCAAGGAATATTGTGAAGTAGATTAGTCCATTTCAGACCCCCAAACATACACGTACAAACGCACTTACATAAATACACTTACATAATTGGTCGCATTCGGAGGTGATCGTTATGCGGGGGTCCACTGTACAATTGATCCATTCCAGACAAAAATATTCATAAAAAAATAATTTTTTTAACAATTACCCAAGTACAGTGGACCCTCGTGTTTCGGCAGCATCGACTTTCGCGAAATTTGACTTTTGGCAAGTTTTTTTGGCAAAATTTGGCCTCGAGTTTCGTGATTAGACTCATGATTCGGTGACCGTCTGGTACCCGTCCACCCATCACCGCTCACACAAGCCAATCTCCCACGCCATTCACGCTCAGTGTGCTATTGTTTACCAACACGTGACCATCACCCCGCGGGTTCATACGTAATAATCCATTGGTTTTGTGATTGCAACTGCTAAATAAGTCACCATGGGCCCAAGGAAAGCTAGTGCAAGCCCTTTGATAAAGAAAGTGAGGAACACGATCAAATTCAAGAAGGAAATCATTGAAAAATATGAGAGTGGAGTGCATGTTACATAGCTTGCCAGGATGTATGGCAAACCCCATTCAACCATCACTTTGATCGTGGCAAAAGGAAAGGAAATAAAGTGTGCTGTTGTTGTAAAAGGGGTGGATATGCTGACAAAAAGGAGATCACAAATCCTTGAAGTGGAGAGGTTATTGTTGGTGTGGATTACCGAAAAACAGTTAGCAGGAGATAGTGTTACACAGTCGATAATATGTGAGAAGGCAAGGCAGTTGCATTACGATCTCGTAAAAGAAAATGCCTGCAACAAGTGGTAATGCTTGTGATTTTAAGGCCAGCAAAGGTTGGTTTGAGAGATTTAAGAAGCGTGGTAGCATTCACAGTGTGATAAGGCATGGTGAGGCTGCCAGTTCTGACAAAATTGCAGCTGAGACGTTTGTACAGGAGTTTAAGGAGTGCGTAGACACTGGAGAATTCAAACCCCAGCAAGTGTTTAATTGTGACGAAACAGGCCTCTTTTGGAAGAAAATGCCAAAGAGGACCTACATCACGCAGGAGGAAACGGCACTCCCAGGACACAAGCCTATGAAGGATAGGCTTACTCTCATGTTTTGTAGTAATGCTAGTGGGGATTTTAAAGTGAAGCCTTTACTGGTGTATCACTCTGAAAATCCCAGAGTGTTCAAGAAATGCAGTGTCACCAAGAGTAATTTGTGTGTGATGTGGAAAGCTAACAGTAAGGCATGGGTCACAAGGGATATTTTCCTAGATTGGTTTAATGAAGTGTTTGGCCCCAGTGTGAAGAAATACCTCCTGGAAATAAAACTGTCACTCAAGTGCCTCCTGGTAATGGACAATGCTCCTGCTCATCCTCCAGACTTGGAAGTGCAAATAGTGGAGGAGTTTAGTTTCATCACGGTGAAGTTCTTGCCCCCCTAATACAACTCCTCTCCTCCAGCCCATGGACCAGTAGGTCATTTCAAACTTCAAAAAACTCTACACAAAAGCAGTGTTTCAAAAGTGCTTTGAAGTGACCTCAGACACTGAATTGGCCCTAAGAGAGTTCTGGAAAGATCACTTTAATATCCTCCATTGCATAAACCTTATAGGTAAGTCTTGGGAGGGAGTGACTTGCAGGACTTGGAACTCTGCTTGGAGAAATTTGTGGCCAGATTGTGTAGAAGAGAGGGATTTTGAAGGGTTTGTGGCTGACCCTAAGGAGCCTATGCCAGTTGTGGAAACTATTGTGGCATTGGGGATGTCCCTGGGGTTGGAGGTGAGTGGTGAGGATGTGGAAGAGTTGGTGGAGGACCACAGGGAAGAGCTAACCACTGAAGAGCTGCAAGAGCTTCATCTGCAACAGCAACAGATTACAGCTCAGGAAACTGCTGCAGATGAGGAGGAAGAGAGATGGAGGAAGGTGCCTTCTTCAAAGATTAAGGACATTCGTGCAAAGTGGACTGAAGTGCAAACATTTATGGATGAACTTCACCCTTGTAACAAAGCTGTTGCAGGCCGTATTGGCAACATGTACAATGACAGTGTTGTGTCCCACTTCAGACAAATCTTAAAGAAATGCCAGAAACAGAGCTCTCTGGACAGATATTTTGTGCGACAGGGGCCCAGTGGCTCTCAAGTTGTTCCCAGTGCCAGTGTCTTTAAAAAACAAAGATGGAAAGTAACCCCAGATAAGGACTTCACACCTGAAGTTCTAATGGAAGGAGATTCTCCTTCCAAACAATAGTGTACACCTTCCTCCTATCCCCTCCTCCCGTCTTCCATCCTCCCAGAAGTCTTCAGTAAAGGTAAGTGTAATGTTATTATTATTTTTTTAAATGCATATACTTAATTTCTGATTGTTTTCAGTGTATAAATCTTTATTTAATTTGAAAAAAAATATTTTTTTTTAATATTTTTGGGTGTCTGGAACGGATTAATTTTATTTCCATTATTTCTTATGGGGAAAATGGTTTTGAGTTTCGAGAATTTCAACTTTCGGCAGGCTCTCTGGAACGGATTAATCACGAAACTCGGGGGTCCACTGTATTACATACCTTTATTGACCTTTTTTGAAGGCTAATGCTGGCTTCTGGAAGATAGGGAAGAGGAAAGAGGGAGGAGTTAGTGTTTGGAAGGGGAATCCCCCTCCATAAAGACTTTAACCCCTAAATGTCCAAACGTATATATCTTACGCATACGATTGGCCTGAGATGCCTGGTCAGCATAGAATTGGTCTTAACACTCGGTGTGCACAGTATTAAAAAAATCTGGGACCACTTAGTACCTTGTGGGTGCGCCAGTTAAATTGAGCGCCAGTTTGAGCAAACAGTGCGGCAAACACCAAGGATTCACTGATGTAATGTCATATTAACACTTCTCTTTTAAGAGGAAAGTGATGTTAACCCCAAGTTTAGGGTCTGTTGACCTCTGTCTATCTCTGTCTCTGTCTATCTGCCTCTGTCTATCTGTCTCTGTCTATCTGCCTCTGTCTATCTGTCTCTATCTCTGTCTCTTATCTGTCTATCTGTCTGTGTCTGGCTTTGTCTATCTGTCTTTGTCTATCTCTTTCAATCTGTCTATCTCTGTCTCACAGGTACACATAAATACAAGTATATGTAGTATAAATTACCAAGGATAACCCAAAAATCCAGACAAAGTGCTATACTCTGCTTGAAGATGTGAGTAAAGGTGATGCTGCAGTCTTGTGGCTCTCTCTGAGACAGAGAGCTAGACGGATAGACAGATAGACAGGGAGCTTGACAGACAGACAAATAGACAGACATGTTTGTGTACCAGCAAAAACAAAGGAGGGCGATGCTCATCAAATGTCACCTTTAATCTTTTCTTATTTGCTGCACCCTCCCCCACCCTCGTGTATGCTCATCAAACGTTAGCTCTTATCAGATGTTATCATCTTATCATGTCACTGTCAGGGGTGGACTTTGTTTTTCATGCTTCAAGGGAACATATTATTACTTATTATTATTAGGTATTATTATTATTAGGTATTATTATTATTAGGTATTATTATTATTAGGTATTATTATTATTAGGTATTATTATTATTACATATTATTATTATTGTATTATTATTATTACGTATTATTATTATTATGTATTATTATTATTACCTATTATTATTATTACCTATTATTATTATTATTATTATTATTATTCTTGTCCTCGTCGTCCTCCTCCTCGTCCTCCTCCTCGCCCTCCTCCTCGTCCTCCTCCCTTGTCCTCCTCGTCCTCGTCGTCCTCCTCCTCCTCCTCGTCTCCTCCTCTCCCCTCCTCCTCGTCCCTCCTCCTCCTCTCCTCCTCTCCTCCTCCTCGTCCTCCTCCTCGTCCTCCTCCTCGTCCTCCTCGTCTCGTCCTCCTCGTCCTCTCCTCGTCCTCGTCCTCCGTCGCCTCCTCGTCCTCGTCCTCGTCGTCCTCCTCGTCCTCCTCGTCCTCCTCTCCTCGTCCTCCTCCTCTCCTCCTCCTCGTCCTCCTCCTCCCTCGTCCTCGTCCTCCTCGTCCTCCTCCTCGTCCTCCTCCTCGTCCTCCTCCTCGTCCTCCTCCTCGTCCTCCTCCTCGTCCTCCTCCTCGTCCTCCTCCTCCTCCTCCTCGTCCTCCTCCTCGTCCTCCTCCTTGTCCTCCTCCTCATCCTCCTCCTCGTCCTCCTCCTCGTCCTCGTCCTCCTCCTCGTCCTCCTCGTCCTCCTCCTCGTCCTCCTCCTCGTCCTCCTCCTCGTCCTCCTCCTCGTCCTCCTCCTCGTCCTCCTCCTCGTCCTCCTCCTCGTCCTCCTCCTCGTCCTCCTCCTCGTCCTCCTCCTCGTCCTCCTCCTCGTCCTCCTCCTCCTCCTCTTTTTCTTCTTCCTCTTCCTCTACTTCTTCCACAGGCAATAGTAAATGACCAAGGCAGGTGTAAATGTTCACCTGTCAGTGTGTGACAATTTGAGTACAATTTCAGTACCTAATACTAGTGTCAGAACGAAGATTGGTTATTAAATGACAAGAACTATTATAAATTGTAATTATCAGAACATAAAAATTATATAAAATAATATGAAAAATAGAAAAAAAGGTGTATCAGCAACACTTCTGCAAGCAGCAGGACTCCATGTTGCCATCACATGAGCATCCAGTGCCAACTTCTCTGCCTCGTATCTCTGTAAGTACTGGCCCAGCTTTTTTTATTATTATTCTAAAACATACAAAAAAAGGTGCCTTTTTTCTATGATTTTTTTTTTTTTTTTTTTTAAATATTCGGGGTGCTGCGCGGGTGAACATATATATACTACGTTTGGATGTTTAAGGGTTAAGTAGCAAACCCTTCTCTGGGGGTTACCTCCCTTCTTTGTCTTTTAATGACACTAGGACCAGCTTGAGAGTCACTGGACCCGTTTCACAAAATAACTTCCAGAGTGCTCTGTTTCTGGCGTCTCGTTAAGATTTCCCTGAAGTATGACAGGGTTTTGTCACTAAACACATTGCAGATATTGCTTGTTTCAGCTTTGTCAGGGTTTTGTTTCTCTACAAAAGCTTGCACCCTAGTCCACATTGCACACACCTCTTTAATCTCTGAAGAAGGCACCTCCTTCGCTCCCTCTTCCTCCTCCTCTGAAGCAAGTTTCTCAACTGCAGTCTGTTGCTGTTCATGTTGAAGCTCTTGCAGCTCTTCAGTAGTTAGCTCTTCCCTGTGGTCCTCCACCAACTCTTCCACATCCTCGCCACTCACCTCCAACCCCAGGGACTTTCCCAGTGCCACAACAGAGTCCACAGGATCGGCAGTGTCTGCCTCAAACCCTTCTAAATCCCTCTCTTGGACACAATCTGGCCACAGTTTTCTCCAAGCAGAGTTCTAAGTCCTGGAAGTCACTCCCTCCCAAGCCTTACCTATAAGGCTTATACAATGGAGGATAGTGAAGTGATTCCTCCAGAAATCTCTTAGGGTCAACTGAGTGTCTGAGATCACTTCAAAGCACTTTTGAAACACTGCTTTTGTGTGGAGTTTTTTGAAGGTAGGAATGACCTACTGGTCCATGGGCTGGAGGAGAGGAGTGGTGTTAGGAGGCAAGAACTTCACTTTTATAAAATTGAAGTCCCTAAACACTTGGTCTTCCAAGTCTGGAGGATGTGCAGGAGCATAGTCCAGTACCAGGAGGCACTTGAGTGGCAATTTCTTTTCCAGGAGGTATTTTTTTCACACTTGGGCCAAACACATCATTAACCCACTCTTTGAAAATTTGGCTTGTGACAATCTATTCTTCATGACATTGCTTTTCTTGAACACACTGGGATTTTCTGAGTGATACACGAGTAAAGGCATCACTTTGAAATCCCCACTAGCATTACCACATAACAAAAGAGTAAGCCTGTCTTTCATAGGCTTGTGTCCTGGCACTGCCTTTTCCTCTTGGGTAATGTAGGTCCTGTTTGGCATTTTCTTCCAAAACAGGCCTGTTTCATGACAATTGAACACTTGTTGGGGTTTGAATCCTTTAGCCTCTATGTACCCCTGGAATTCCTGCACGAATTTTTCAGCCGTACATTTATCAGAACTTGCTGCCTCATCATGCCTTACAACACTGTGTATGCCACTATGCTTCTTAAATCTATCAAACTATCCTTTGCTGGCCATAAATTTGCAAACTGCAGCACTTGTTCCAGGTATTTTCTTTGCAAGATCCTCTTGCAACTGCCTTGCCTTCTCACAAATAATAGACTCCACAACACTGTCCCCCACTAATTCTTTTTCCTTAATCCACAATAATAATAACTTCTCTTCCATTATTGGTGGTCTTTGTTTAGTTAGAAAAGTTACTCCTTTTGCAACATTAGCATCTTTGATTTGTTCTTTCTTTGCCAGGTTGGATGTAATTGTTGATTTATTCTTGCTCATGGAGCAGGGACAGAGAGGACCTAGTAGCAATCAGCGAAGAGGCGGGGCCAGGAGCTGTGACTCGACCCCTGCAACCACAAATAGGTGAGTACAAATAGGTGAGTACACACACACACACACACACACACACACACACACACACACACACACACACACACACACACACACACACACACACACACACACACACACACACACACTCTCCCCCTCTCTCTCCCCCTAGCCCCTCTCCCCCTCTTGCTCTTCCATCTCCCCCCTCTTTCCCCCTTCTCCCCCTCTCCTCCCCCCTCTCTCTCCCCCTCTCTCTCCCCCTCTCTCTCCCCTCTCTCCTCCCCCTCTCTCTCCCCCTCTCTCTCCCCCTCTCTCTCTCCCCCTCTCTCTCCCCCTCTCTCTCCCCCTCTCTCTCCCCCTCTCTCTCCCCCTCTCTTTGCCTTCTCTCTCTCTCTCCCCCTCTCTTTGCCTTCTCTCTCTCTCCCTTCTCTCTCTCTCCCTCCATCCCTCTCTATCTCTCTCTCTCTCTCTCTCTCTCTCTTCCCCATTTTCCCTTCTCACTCTCCCCCTCTCCTACCCTTTCCCTCCCCCTCTCTCTCTCACTCTCTCTTCTCCTTTTTCCTTCTCACTATCCCCCTCTCTCTTTCTACCTTCCCTTCTCTCTCTCTCTCTCTCTCTCTCTCACCTTCTCTCTCTCCTCTCTCTCTCTCTCTCTCTCTCTTCTCTCTCTCTCTCTCTCTCTCTCTCTCCCTATTTTTCCTTTTCACTCTCCCCCTCTCCCTTTCCCTTCCCTTCTCTCTCTTTCCCCCTCTCACACTCCTCTTCTCCCCCCCTTTCCCTTCTCACTCTTCCCTCTCCCTTCTCTCTCCTTCTACCTTCCCTTCTCTCTTCTCTCACAAAAAAAAAAAAAAAATGGTGGGACTCGCAGGAACCAAGGATCAGATGAGAATGGTACTGGTAGGGAGGAGGAATGGAGGAGCAGTGAAAAGGATGGAACAAAGAGTGGGAGAGAAAATTTAGAGCTTTCTGAAAAAAGGAGAAAAGAGCTCTCTGTGAAATTGGAAAAGAGGTTGAGAAGGAGACAAAGAATTGGGAGGCACAAGTCGAAACTGCAGTAGCCAAGATAAGGTCCTAGAAGTTGAGATAAATAGGCTGAAGCGAGTTACAGGGGCATGACCAAGAAGACACAGCATATGAAGCTGCGAGGGCCGAACAGGAAGGAAGGAATTATGAATTATGCTAAGGTCATACCCAGCCTGCCAAGGAGGGCCAAGGAGTGAAAGGGAAGAACAGCTGGGTGCAGATGGAGAGGGTGATAGGTCGAATGCTGAGGCACAACCATGCTATCAAGAGCCACTGGAAAAATCAAGGAGAAACTGACCACATACAGGCAGGATCCAGAGTCACAGAGGGTGAGGCAATGGGAGGAGGAAAGGGCAAAATCAGTGTTTATCTATGGGCTTCAGGAGAGAGAGGAAAGGACACACACTGAAAGGCAGCAGGAAGAAAGAAAGGAGATTGAGAAAATCATCACTGAAATAGGTGAAGAGATGGACGAGATTGTAAATTTTCAGAGAATAGGGGGTACTCGAAGGGGAGAAACCGACCAATCAAGCTGATTCTCAGGACGGAAACAGTGCGGAACAGGATCCTCCAAGAGAAACCACGGTTGAAATACTCAGAAGAGTACAAGAAGGTGTTCCTAGACAGAGACAGAACACAATCAGAATGACAGCAGCTGAGGGAGAGGACAAAACAGTGAAAGGAGCTAGGAAAAGAGACAAGGATGGAACCAGCAGAGGTCAGTCAGAGCAGAACGGAACAGCAAGGGCAAGCACACACACAACTATTCTCAGAAGCATACAACCTATCACACCATCCCAACACACACTACAATCCATACCCACAGCCTCCACCCAACACCGAGCTATAGAATCCCACAGTATGCTACCAGGTCTCCCACCCTCACAGGCCCCCCAAACCACAGTGTTGGAAAGGAAACTGAAGGTATGGTACACAAACGCTGATGGAATAACAAATAAGTGGGAGTGGCATGAAAGAGTCAAAGAGGCATCACCGGACATCATAGCTCTCACAGAAACCAAGCTTACAGGTATGATAACAGATGCCATCTTTCCAACGGGATACCAAATCCTGAGGAAAGACAGAGGGAACAGGGGGGGGTGGAGGAGTGGCATTGCTGATCAAAAATCGCTAGAATTTTGATGAGCTGGAGAGAGGAGACACCGGAGAAGAAAGTGATTACATAGCAGGAACGCTTCACTCTGGAGGTCCCAAGGTGGTAATAGCAGTGATGTATAACCCACCACAGAACAGCAGGAGGCCAAGGCAAGAGTACGACGAGAGCAATAGAGCGATGGTTGACACACTGGCTAGAGTGGCCAGAAGAGCTCAGGCATGCAGGGCAAAGCTCCTGAATCATGGTGACTTTAACCACAAGGAGATCGATTGGGAGAACTTGGACCCGCATGGGGGCCAAGATACATGGGGCTAAGATGATGGAGGTGGTACTGGAAATCTTCATGTACCAACACGTAAGGGACACTACAAGAGAGAGAGGAGAGGATAAACCAGCAAGGCTGGACTTAGTATTCAAACCCTTGAGTAGTGCAGATATCGAGGACATCACATATGAAAGACCCCTTGGGGCCAGTGACCATGTGGTTTTAAGCTTCGAATACACAGTAGAGCTACAAGTGGAGGGAGAAGCAGGAAGGCCAGGACGAATGAAGCCAAACTACAAGAAAGGGGACTACACAGGAATGAGGAACTTCCTGAACGGGGTTCAATGGGACAGAGAACTGGCAGGGAAGCCAGTTAATGAGATGATGGAATATGTAGCAACAAAATGCAAGGAGGCTGAGGAGAGGCTTGTACCCAAGGGTAACAGGAATAATGAAAAAGCCAGGATGAGCCCATGGTTTACCCAAAGGTGCAGGGAGGCAAAAACCAAGTGTGCTAGGGAATGGAAGAAATATAGAAGGCAAAGGACCCAGGAGAATAAGGAGAGCAGTCGTAGAGCCAGAAACGAATATGCACAGACGAGAAGGGAGGCCCAAAGACATTATGAAAATGACATAGCAGCGAAAGTCAAATCTGACCCGAAACTGTTGTACAGCCACATCAGGAGGAAAACAACAGTCAAGGACCAGGTAATCAGGCTAAGGAAGGAAGGAGGAGAAACAACAAGAAATGACCGTGAAGTAATGTGAGGAACTCAACAAGAAGATTCAAAGAAGTGTTCACAGAGGAGACAGAAAGGGCTCCAGAAAGACGGAAAGGTGGGGCACACCACCATGTGCTGGACACAGTGCACACAACCGAGGAAGAAGTGAAGAGGTTTCTGAATGAGCTAGATACCTCAAAGGCAATGGGGCCAGATAACATCTCCCCATGGGTATTGAGAGAGGGAGCAGAGGCACTATGTGTACCCCTAACAACAATATTCAATACATCTATCAAAACAGGGAGATTGCCTGAGGCATGGAAGACAGCAAATGTAGTCCCAATCTTTAAAAAAGGAGACAGACATGAAGCATTAAACTACAGACCAGTGTCACTGACATGTATAGTATGCAAAATCATGGAGAAAATTATCAGGAGAAGAGTGGTGGAACACCTAGAAAGGAATGATCTCATCAACAGCAGCCAACATGGTTTCAGGGATGGGAAATCCTGTGTCACAAACCTACTGTAGTTCTATGACATGGTGACAGCAGTAAGACAAGAGAGAG
Source organism: Cherax quadricarinatus (assembly GCF_026875155.1). Classification (NCBI taxonomy): domain Eukaryota; kingdom Metazoa; phylum Arthropoda; class Malacostraca; order Decapoda; family Parastacidae; genus Cherax; species Cherax quadricarinatus. The sequence continues at coordinate 32,765,538 of NC_069413.1, forward strand.
AGGGGTGGGTGGATTGCATATTCTTGGACTGCAAGAAGGCGTTTGACACAGTTCCACACAAGAGATTGGTGCAAAAACTGGAGGACCAAGCAGGGATAACAGGGAAGGCACTACAATGGATCAGGGAATACTTGTCAGGAAGACAGCAGCGAGTCATGGTACGTGGCGAGGTGTCAGAGTGGGCACCTGTGACCAGCGGGGTCCCACAGGGATCAGTCCTAGGACCAATGCTGTTTCTGGTATTTGTGAACGACATGACGGAAGGAATAGACTCTGAGGTGTCCCTGTTTGCAGATGACTTGAAGTTGATGAGAAGAATTCACTCGATCGAAGAACAGGCAGAACTACAAAGGGATCTGGACAGGCTGCAGACCTGGTCCAGCAATTGGCTCCTGGAGTTCAATCCCACCAAGTGCAAAGTTGTGAAGATTGGGGAAGGGCAAAGAAGACCGCAGACGGAGTACAGTCTAGGGGGCCAGAGACTACAAACCTCACTCAAGGAAAAAGATCTTGGGGTGAGTATAACACCAGGCACATCTCCTGAAGCGAACATCAACCAAATAACTGCTGCAGCATATGGGCACCTAGCAAACCTCAGAACAGCATTCCGACATCTTAATAAGGAATCGTTCAGGACCCTGTGCACAGTGTACGTTAGGCCCATATTGGAGTATGCGGCACCAGTTTGGAACCCACACCTAGCCAAGCACGTAAAGAAACTAGAGAAAGTGCAAAGGTTTGCAACAAGACTAGGCCCAGAGCTAAGAGGTATGTCCTACGAGGAGAGGTTAAGGGAAATCAACCTGACGACACTGGAGGACAGGAGAGATAGGGGGGACATGATAACGACTTACAAAATACTGAGAGGAATTGACAAGCTGGACAAAGACAGGATGTTCCAGAGATTGGACACAGTAACAAGGGGACACAGTTGGAAGTTGAAGTCACAGATGAATCACAGGGATGTTAGGAAGTATTTCTTCAGCCACAGAGTAGTCAGTAAGTGGAATAGTTTGGGAAGCGATGTAGTGGAGGCAGGATCCATACATAGCTTTAAGCAGAGGTATGATAAAGCTCACGGTTCAGGGAGAGTGACCTAGTAGCGATCAGTGAAGAGGCGGGGCCAGGAGCTCGGACTCGACCCCTGCAACCTCAACTAGGTGAGTACACACACACACACACACACACACACACACACACACACACACACACACACACACACACACACACACACACACACACACACACACACACACACACACACACACACACACACACACACACATATGTATATGTGAACATGGTATATGTGAACGACATGACGGAAGGGTTGGATTCAGAAGTGTCCCTGTTTGCAGATGATGTGAAGTTAATGAGGAGAATTAAATCTGATGAAGACCAGGCAGGACTTCAAAGAGACCTGGACAGACTGGACACCTGGTCCAGCAAATGGCTTCTCGAATTTAATCCTGCCAAATGCAAAGTCATGAAGATAGGGGAAGGGCACAGAAGACCACAGACAGAGTATAGGCTAGGTGGCCAAAGACTGCAAACCTCACTCAAGGAGAAAGATCTTGGGGTGAGTATAACACCGAGCATGTCTCCGGAAGCACACATCAATCAGATAACTTCTGCAGCATATGGGCGCCTGGCAAACCTGAGAACAGCATTCCGATACCTTAGTAAGGAATCATTCAAGACACTGTACACCGTGTATGTCAGGCCCATACTGGAGTATGCAGCACCTTTTGGAACCCGCACTTGATAAAGCACTTCAAGAAACTAGAGAAAGTACAAAGGTTTGCGACAAGGTTAGTTCCAGAGCTAAGGGGAATGTCCTATGAAGAAAATTAAGGGAAATCGGCCTGACGACACTGGAGGACAGAGGGTCAGGGGAGACATGATAACGACATATAAAATACTGCGTGGAATAGAAAAGGGGGAAAAAGACAGGATTTTCCGGGGAGGGTACACAAAACAAGAGGCCAAAATTTGGAAGTTGAAACACAAATGAGTCAGAGAGATAGTGGGAAGTTTTTCTTCATCATAGAGTTGAAGGGCAGTGGAATAGCCAAAAAAATGACGTATGAGGCAAAACCATACACAGTTTTAAACGGTTTATAAAGCTCATGGAGGGGGGAAGGGGGAGGGCCCATAGCAACCGGGGTGAGAGGCGGGGCCAGGCTAGGACTCACCCCCTGCAACCACAAATAGGTAGAAAAATAGGTGAGTACAACTTACCGACACACACACATTACACAGCACACTTCACACACACTTACCTTACACACACACACACATACCATGCACACTTACCACTTACACCATTGCGCAACACACACACACACACACACAAATAACGACAAAAAAATCGAGGGGAATTTGAAAAGGTGGAAAAGACAGGATTTTCAGAGATTGGACACAGTAAAAGGGGAAAGTTGGAAGCGAAGACACAGATGAATCACGGGGATGTAAAGTATTTTTTCCCCACAAGTAGTCATAAAAGTGAAATTTTTTTTGGGAAGCGTAGTGGAGGCAGGATCCATACATAGCTTTAAGCAAGGTTATAAAACTCACGGCTCAGGGAGGTGACCAGTTCGATCATGAAGAGCGGGGCCCGAGCTCGGACTCGAACCCCCCAACCTCAAATAGGCAGTACAACTACAGTACACAACACCACACACAACGGGCTTTCCCCCAACAACCTAAAACCCCCCCCAAAAACCCCCCCCCTCCCAACAAGCACACACACACAAGGGTAGACCACACAACACACACACACACACACACACACGCCAAAAATACACCACCACCACCACACACACACACCACACACACACACCACACACCACACCACACACACCACAGACACACACAAAACCACAACACACACACCCCCCACACACACACAAACCCCACACACAACCCCACACACACACACCCCACACACCACAACACCACACACCCCCACACACACCCCACCACAAAACACCCCCCACACACACACCCCCCACAAAACACACCCCCACACACACACCCCCCACACACCACACCCCCACACAAAACCCCCCCACACACACCCCCCACACAAAAACCCCCCACACCACACACACCCACCACAACAACCACCCCAACCCCCCACACACACCACCACCACCCCAAAAAACCACACACACACCACCACACACACACACCCCACACACACACCACCCCACCCACAAAACACAAACCCCCCACAACCACCACACACACACACCCCACCACAAACACACCCCAACACAACCACCCCACACACCCCCACACACACACCCCCACACAAAACCCACCAAAACCACACCCCCACCACACACACACACCCCACACCACACACCCCCCCCACACCACCCCACACAACCACCACACACACACACCCCAAAAACACCCCCACACACACCCCCACACACACACCCCACACACACACAACAACCACACCAAACCACACACACACACCAACCCACACCCCACCCCACACACCCCAAAAACACACCACCACCCCCCAAAACCCACACACACAAAACCCACACCCCCACACACCCCCCACAAACCCACACACACCCCCAAAACCAAAACACCACCCCCCACACACAACCCCACCCACACAACACCAACACACACCCCACACACCCCCCCCCCCCACACACCACCACACACACACCCCACCACCACCCACAACCCCCACACACACCCACAACACCCCACACACCACACACACACCCAAACAAACCCCCCACCACAACACACACCCCCACACCCCCCACACACACACACACCCCAACACACCCAACACCACCCCACCCCACACACACACCACACACACACAAAACCACACACACCACACACACACCGCACCACAACCACACACACACACACCACACACCACACACACACACAACCCCACACACACACACAACACACAACACACACACACACACACACCCACACACACACAAACACACACACACACATGCGCACACACAGCACACACACATCACACACACATGCACATACACACACACACACTCCCAATTTTTAAAAAAAGGAGACAGCATGAAGCACTAAACTACAGCCCCAGTGTCACGACAGAATACATAAAAAATCATGGAAAAGATTGTCAGGAGAAAAGGGTGGAACATCTAGAAATAAATATCCATCGCCAGCAGACAACAGGGTTTCAGAAACGGGAAAATCCTGTGTCACAAACCTTGAGTTCTATGACATGGGACAGCATAAGACAAGAGAAGAGGGTGGGGGGATTGCATTTTCTTGGACGCAAAAAGGCGTTTGACCAGAAACCACACAAGAGTTTAGTGCAAAAACGGGAAGACCAAGCAGGGAAAAAGGGGAAGGCACTGCAATGGATCAGGGAATATTTTTGCAGAAGACAGCGCGAGAAAGGGTACTGGCGAGGTGTCAGAGTGGGCACCTGTGACCAGCGGGTCTCAAGGGGCAGTCCTAGGACCATGCGTTTCGGTATTTTTGAACGACAGACGGAAGAATAAACTCCAGGGTCCCTTTTTGCAGATGACGTGAATTTAGAAAGTTTTACGTCGAAAACCAACGAACTACAAAGGGGTCTGGAAGGCCAAGACCTGGGCCACAACTGCTCCTGGAGTTCAATCCCACCCAATGCAAAGTCATGAGGATTGGGGGAAAGGGGAAAGAAAACCACAGACAAGGGACAGTTAGGGGGGCCAGGACACAAACATCCTCAAGGAAAAAGATCTTGGGGGGATATAACACCAGGGACATCTCCTGAAGCCACATCAACCAAAAAACTGCTGCACATATGGGCGCCTGGAAACCTAGAACAGCATTTTCCCACATCTTTAAAAAGGGAAACGTTAGGGCCCTGTACAACCGGATTTTAGGCCCAATTGGGGTTATGCCCCATTTGGAACCCCACCTAGCCAAGCATGTAAAGAAACCAGAGAAAGGGAAAGGTATGTCCCATGCTAAGAGGTATGGGCCTATGAGGAGAGGGTTTAAGGGGAAACAACCTGACGACCCGGAGGACAGGAAGAAGGGGGGGCATATAACACTTACAAAATACTGAGAGGAAATTTACAAGGGGGACAAAGACAAGATTTTCCAGAGACTGGACACAGCAACACGGGGACACAGTTGGAAGCTGAAGACACAGATGAATCAAAGGAATGTTAGGAAGTATTTCTTCAGCCACAGAGTAGTCAGGAAGTGGAATAGTTTGGGAAGCGATGTAGTGGAGGCAGGATCCATACATAGCTTTAAGCAGAGGTACGATAAAGCTCATGGTTCAGGGAGAGTGACCTAGTAACGACTAGTGAAGAGGCGGGGCCAGGAGCTTGGAATCGACCCCTGCAACCTCAACTAGGTGAGTACAACTAGGTGAGTACACCCTCCACCACTTGACACAAACACTTGACACAAACATGTACCCCCCCCTCCCCTAACCACCTCTCCCCCTTCCCTAACCACCTCACCTTAGCCACCTACCCCTCCCCCAAACCACCTAACCCCTCCCCAAACCGTCTAACCCCCCCCAACTACCTCCCTCCCTCCAATAACCATCCTCCCCCTCCCCCACAACCATCCATCCCCTCTCCTAACCATCTATTCCCCTCCCCCTAACCAGGATGAGGACAAGGGGCTCCAAGGACGAATCTGGGAGGGAGGAATGGGAGGTAGAGCTCACAAAAAGGGAGGAAGACTGGGGAAGGAGACTAGATGAGCTGGAAAGGAAGATGGAAGAGAGGTTAGCAGCAGAATGCAGAAGTAATAAAGTTGGTAGAATTACCGACAATATGTAAAGTAAAAGGACACAAGTGCAACTAATGTGACATTTATTGTGGCAACGTTTCGCTCTCCAGGAGCTTTATCAAGCCATGGCTTGATAAAGCTCCTGGAGAGCGAAACGTTGCCACAATAAATGTCACATTAGTTGCACTTGTGTCCTTTTACTTTACAGAATGCAGAAGGTGGAAGAAGCAGGCCACAGCAGCAGAAATCAAGATAGAGAGATTAGAAGAGGAGCTGAGACATCTGAAACAGCACAGAGACAAAGATATTACAGAAGTAGCATCAGCAATGGCTACATCAAACACAGACAACAGGTCTGAAGGAAGCATGGAAACTAAACTGTATGCAAAGGTCCTGTCAAACCCACATGGGGCCAAAACAAAGACAGGGAGCACACTAGGACAGAATGAGAGGTTGGAAGACATTGAAGGAACTAGGACATGTGCAAGGACCTTACCAGATACCTGTGGGGGCCAGGAGCAGGTGAGCAGGAAGGATAAACCAAGAAGCATAGGGGCCATAACTAGGGAAGGGACTGAAGGAAGGAACACTCCACGGGAAGGAACTAAAACACATCAGAGGATGCAATGGGAGTCACAGTGGGAGGTGGAAAGGGAGAGATCCGTATTTGTCTATGGGCTAGACGAAGCTAAAGGGGAAACTTAATGATGAAAGAAAGCAGGAGGAGAAAAAAATGATTGAAGATATCATGAAGGTGATAGGCGAGGGGGACATGACCCAGGTGGCAAATTTTCGGAGAATTGGGTGGTTCACAAAGAAAAGGAATCGGCCTCTCAAAGTAATTTTCAAGGCAGAATCAACCCGAACCATGATCCTGCAGGAGAAAGCACGGCTGAGAGGCAAGCAGGAGTTCCGGAGTGTGTACCTCGATCGAGACAGAACACAGGACGAAAGGAAGACAATGAAAGAGAGAGTTCAAAAACGAAAGGAGAAATGGGAGGAAATGAAAAAGGAGAGCAGAATAACCCAGGATCAAATGGAAGGACAAGCGCACCCCCCAGAAACACCTGCAGAAGGACTCCAGCCATGACACCCCCAAGGCAACTGAACAATCCAAACCAACCATCACACACACCGATCCCTCTGTTTCCACCCCCCGCACCACAGTTACAGTATTAGAACAGAAGTTGAAGGTTTGGTACACAAATGCAGATGGATTAACGAATAAACATGAGGAATGGCAAGAACGAATCAATGAGAAGTCCCCAGACATCATAGCAGTTACAGAAACAAAACTCACGGAGACAATAACAGATGCAATCTTCCCACCAGGATACCAGATCATGAGGGAAGATAGAAGGGGCAGGGGGGGAGGTGGGGTTGCTCTGCTCGTAAAAAACAGATGGAAATTCGAGAAAATGGAAGGAATAGATGAGACGGGAGAAAGAGACTACATAACAGGTACACTTCAGTCTGGGGAACACAAAGTGGTCATTGCAGTAATGTATAATCCACCACAGAACTGCAGGAGGCCAAGAGAGGAATATGAAGAGAGCAACAGAGCAATGGTGGACACACTTGCTGAGGTGGCAAGAAGAGCTCACTCCAGCAGAGCAAAGTTGCTGGTTATGGGGGATTTCAACCACAGGGAGATTGACTGGGAAAACCTGGAGCCACATGGGGGTCCCGAAACATGGAGAGCCAGGATGTTGGACATGGTGCTGGAAAACCTCATGCACCAACATGTTAAGGACACTACCAAAGTGAGAGGGGAGGATGAACCAGCAAGATTGGACCTTGTGTTCACCCTGGGCAGCTCAGACATTGAGGACATCAAGTATGAGAGTCCCTAGGAGCTAGCGACCACGTGGTTCTGTGCTTTGAATACATAGTAGAGCTGCAAGTGGAGAGAATAACAGGAGTTGAATGGGAAAAGCCTGACTATAAAAGAGGGGACTAATAGGGTTGAAGAACTTCCTGCAGGAGGTCCAGTGGGACAGAGAACTGGCAGGAAAGCCAGTAAATGAAAATGATGGAATATGTAACAACAAAATGCAAGGAGGCAGTGGAAAGGTTTTATTCCCAAGGGCAACAGTAACAATGGGAAGACCAGAACGAGCCCCTGGTTTACCCGACGGTGTAAGGAGGTAAAAACAAAGTGCAATAGAGAATGGAAAAAAGTACAGAAGGCAGAGAAACACACGAAAATAGGGAGATCAGTCGCAGAGCCAGGAATGAGTACGCACAGGTAAGGAGGGAGGCCCAGCGACAGTATGAAAATGACATAGCATCGAGAATCAAGACTGACCCGAAACTGTTGTATAGCCACATCAGGAGGAAGACAACAGTCAAAGACCAGGTGATCAGATTAAGGACAGAGGGTGGAGAACTCACAAGAAATGATCAGGAGTATGTGAGGAGCTGAACAGGAGATTTAAGGAAGTTTTTACAGTAGAGACAGGAAGGGCTGTGGGAAGACAGCACAGAAGGGAACATCAAGAGGGAATATACCAACAAGTGATGGATGACATACGAACAACTGAGGAGGAGGTGAAGAAGCTCCTAAGTGACCTTGACACCTCAAAGGCGATGGGACTGGACAACATCTCCCCATGGGTCCTTAGAGAAGGAGCAGAGATGCTGTGCATGCCTCTAACCACAATCTTCAACACATCCCTTGAAAGATTAGGTGATGAAAGATTGAATATCAGATTGGAGGGAGAGAGTATGGAGGAGGTGAACGTATTCAGATATTTGGGAGTGGACGTGTCAGCGGATGGGTTATGAAAGATGGGGAATCATAGAATTTATAGGGAAAAAGAGTGAGTGGGCACTTAGGAGTCTGTGGAGACAAAGAAAATTTGTCTTTGGGGGAAAGAGGGGAAGTATGAGAGTATAGGTTTTACAACGCCTTTTATATGGTGTGAAGCATGGGTGAGAATGTTGCAAGCGAGGAGAAGGCTGAGGCAGTGGAGATGTCATTCTGAGGGCAATGTGTGGTGTGAAATATGCAGGAGGAATTCGTAGTTTGGAAGTTAGGAGAGGTGCGGGATTACCAAAACTGTTGTCCAGAGGGCTAGGAAGGGTTGTTGAGTGTTTCGGACATGTAGAAGAATGGAGCGAAACGAATGACTTCAAGAGTGTATCAGTTGTAGTGGAAGGAAGGCGGGGTAGGGGTCGGCCTAGGAAAGGTTGGAGGGAGGGGAAGGAGGTTTTGTGTGCGAAGGGGCTTGGACTTCCAGCAGGCATGCGTAGGTGGGTTGATAGGAGTGAATGGAGACAAATGGTTTTTAATACTTGACGTGCTGTTGGAGTGTGAGCAAAGTAACATTTATGAAGGGATTCAGGGAAACCGGCAGGCCGGACTTGAGTCCTGGAGATGGGAAGTACAGTGCCTGCACTCTGAAGGAGGGGTGTTAATGTTGCAGTTTAAAAACTGTAGTGTAAAGCACCCTTCTGGCAAGACAGTGATGGAGTGAATGATGGTGAAAGTTTTTCTTTTTCGGGCCACCCTGCCTTGGTGGGAATCGGCCAGTGTGATAATAATAAAATAAAAAAAAATCCCTTGAAACTGGGTAACTACCTGAGAAATGGAAGACAGCTAATGTAGTCCCCATATTTAAGAAAGGAAACAGAAACGAGGCACTAAACTACAGACCTGTGTCTCTGACATGTATTGTGTGCAAAGTCATGGAGAAGATTATCAGGAGGAGAGTGGTCGAACACCTGGAAAGGAACAAGATTATAAATGAAAACCAGCATGGGTTCATGGAAGGCAAATCTTGTATCACAAACCTCCTGGAGTTTTATGACAAGGTAACAGAAGTAAGACACGAGAAAGAGGGGTGGGTAGATTGCGTTTTCCTAGACTGCAGGAAGGCCTTTGACACAGTTCCCCACAAGAGATTAGTGCAGAAGCTGGAGGATCAGGCGCACGTAAAAGGGAGGGCACTGCAATGGATAAGAGAATACCTGACAGGGAGGCAGCAACGAGTCATGGTACGTGAAGAGGTATCACAGTGGGTGCCTGTTACGAGCGGGGTCCCACAGGGGTCAGTTCTAGGACCAGTGCTATTTTTGATGTATGTGAACGACATGATGGAAGGAATAGACTCTGAAGTGTCCCTGTTCGCAGCTGATGTGAAGTTGATGAGAAGAATTAAATCGGACGAGGATGAGGCAGGACTGCAAAGAGACCTGGACAGGCTGGACATGTGGTCCAGCAACTGGCTTCTTGAATTCAATCCAGCCAAATGCAAAGTCATGAAGATTGGGGAGAGGCAAAGAAGACCGCAGACAGAGTATAGGCTAGGTGGACAAAGACTACAGACCTCACTCAGGGAGAAAGACCTTGGGGTGACCATAACACCGAGCACATCACCGGAGGCACACATCAACCAAATAACCGCTGCAGCATACGGGCACCTGGCAAACCTGAGAATAGCTTTCCGATACCTTAATAAGGAATCGTTCAAGACACTGTACACTGTGTATGTTAGGCCCATACTGGAGTATGCAGCACCAGTCTGGAACCCACACCTGGTCAAGCACGTCAAGAAGTTAGAGAAAGTACAAAGGTTTGCAACAAGGCTAATCCCAGAGCTCAAGGGAATGTCGTACGAGGAAAGGTTAAGGGAAATCGGACTGACGACACTGGAGGACAGAAGGGTCAGGGGAGACATGATAACGACATACAAGATACTGCGGGGAATAGACAAGGTGGACAGAGATAGGATGTTCCAGAGAGGGGGCACAGGGACGAGGGGTCACAACTGGAAGCTGAAGACTCAGACGAGTCACAGGGACGTTAGGAAGTATTTCTTCAGTCATAGAGTTGTCAGCAAGTGGAATAGCCTAGCAAGTGAAGTAGTGGGAGGGAGGAACCATACATAGTTTTAAGAAGAGGTATGACAAAGCTCAGGAAGCAGAGAGAGAGAGGATCCAGTAGCGATCAGTGAAGAGGCGGGGCCAGGAGCTGAGTCTCGACCCCTGCAACCACAATTAGGTGAGTACACACACACACACACACACACACACACACACACACACACACACACAAAAAAAAAAAAAAAAAAAAAAAAAAGCTTCTTGAAGATAATAGCAGTTCTTTGAAAGTGTCCAGTGACTATATATGTGTATATATATTATGATGATAAATTAGACACATGTGCAACTCTTGGGTATCTTTATTGTAATAAAGTTGGTAGAATTACCGACAATATGTAAAGTAAAAGGACACAAGTGCAACTAATGTGACATTTTATTGTGGCAACGTTTCGCTCTCCAGGAGCTTTATCAAGCCATTATATATATTATGGAAACCAGAAGGAAGGAAAGAACGAAGAAAGAAAGAAAAAAAGGTAGGTAGGAAGGAATGATGACACATGACCGTTTACCTAGGATAACTACCTAACACAGCTGCCTGCTACTACTATGAAGAAAACTGCTTAGACGAGGTGTTTTGTCTGTGCACATACAAAAAAAAAGCCCACAAAAATGTAGAGACACTCGTTTTATGTGTGAGGAGTGTAAAACACCACTGCATGCACTCATGTTTCAAAGAGTTCCACATGCTGTAGAACTTCTAGGAACATTTCCAGTGACTTTACATTTGTATATACAGTGGACCCCCGATTTACGATGGCCTCAACCTACGATAAAACCGACTTACGATGCTTGTCAGCGTAAAAATTTGACCCCGACCCACATTGAAAAACTCGACTTACATCATTCGTCCCAAACACGGCCATCTGGCCTGAGCACCTCAGCTGAGCTAGTGTGACATTGTTTGCAAGCCAGGGCAGACGGTTGCACGCATACATTCGATAAATTTTGTATTATTCCAGTGTTTTTAGTGCTTGTAACTGCTAAATAAGCCACCATGGTCCCAAAGAAAGCTTCTAGTGCCAACCTTGTGATAAAAATGGTGAGAAATACTATCGAAATACTATTGTACCATGGTCAACTGCTGCTCCTGCACCATGGTCAGCTGCTGCAGCTGCTGTACCACGGTCAGCTGTACTACTAGAAGATGTGGAGAGACTGTTGTTGGTGTGGCTTATCGAAAATACCGAGAAACCATTAACCCCAGAGGGTTAGCCACCCAGGATAACCCAAGAAAGTAATTGTGTCATTGAGGACTGTCTAACTTATTTTCATTGGGGTCCTTAATCTTGTCCCCCAGGATGCGACCCACACCTATCGCCTAACACCCAGGTGAACAGGAAAAAATGATTAAGAACTAGTTCTCATACTGGTGAATTTAAGGTCAGCAAAGGCTGGTTTGAGAGATTTAAGAATTGTAGTGGCATGCACAGTGTGATAAGGCCTGTTCTGGAAGAAAATACCAAACAGGACCTACTTTACTCGGGAGGAAAAGCCACTCCCAGGACACAGTGTCTCATCACTCATCACCACATCTTCAATAAAGGTAAGTGTCATTTATTTTTCATTTAGTACACTAGTACATGCACAACATATATTGTGCATGTATCCTTCTTTTTGTGTGTAGGAAAATGTATATTTCATGTGGTAAAATTTGTTTTTTTCATACTTTTGGGTGTCTTGAACGGATTAATTTGATTTCCATTATTTCTTATGGGGAAAATTAATTCAACTTACGATAATTTTGTCTTACAATATGCTCTCTGGAACGGATTAATATCATAAGTCGGGGGTCCACTGTATATTATAGAACAATAGTGATAAATAATTTTTTGTATTGTTTGTGTAAACAGTTTTGTAAACAACATATTGATAATTATGTTTGTGCGCTTATTGTGTTGTATACAACGAGTGTATATATGTACATTGCACCTTACTTTGGTCTCACAGGCCACATAAGTTACCTGAAAAAATAAAGTAGTGGAAAAAACAAGAAACCTTCAAATGGGAGTAAATATAAGTGTATACCAGGTGAGTGGCACTCACTGCTGTTGCCTACACGGCTCATTTTCTACCAACTTTGTGCCTCTATATCTCTGTAAGTAATGATCGCAAAAAAAAAATTTTAGGCTTAAAACACTCAGCAAAATAATCCTAACATTTTGGTAAGAAAAAGTAATTTTTTTGATTTTTTGAATATTTTTTGACATAGAATGACAGTTTCAGAAAAGGGCTTGCAACAGTCAGAGGGTTAATATGTTAATAAAGTCACACGTAGCACTGTAAATCCAGGGAAATTTGGAGACTGAATGATGAGTGTATGTGTGAGGACAAACAATAAACTAGCGTGGTAATCTATGGCTCAGGAAACAATAAAAACATACATGTCCTGGACATAGCTGCTGTGGCCCATACTGTACAAATGTTGGAGTTACCATACCTGGTCTGATGCTTCAGAAAACAAATGGACACTACTGCTATGGACAAAATCTGAAACTATTGTGCAGACTTTTCCATTTTGTCTGAAGCTTTCATTTGTCCTGCTAGTTTTTTGTTTGAAATTGCTGAAATTCATTAAATGGTGATCCATTAATGAGAGGATTTACTGTACAATTGTGCACTACATAACATTTTGGTCAACAATGGACTGTATATACAAAGGTGGTATAAACAAATCCATTGTTCTGCCAGTTGTATAAAAGTATAGCACATTTAATTATGTGCAATACATAATACTTGATAATGATGATAAACAACTATGTAACTGGTTTACTATACTGTACTTTTTTATCATTATTCTAGAATGTAATCTTTCTACTTATAAAAAATTTTTTACTGTGAAACAGTATTCTGTGTTATGCTGGCAGCAGCTTCATACATCTTGTGTCTACTGTGTCTATTGCATTATTTTCCCTTGTGCTTGATTTAATCTCATGTTTTGTTCATCATGGCCCCTGCAGGAAAAGAAAAAGAATAACAGCTCTAAAGAAAATTCACAGTGAAGGGTTTAGCAGAAGCTTTTGCAGACCTCAACAAGCTCCTTGACCCTTTGAGGGTCCGTCCCATAGTTCTATGGCTTTGAAGCCTGGGTCCAAGCTGTAGTACTATGTCATGAGCTCAGCTCACTCAGATAAGCTGTGAGTGGTAAATTTGGGCCTAAATATGTGTTAAGTGTGTACCATATAAAACAAATCCTGCAACACGCAGTACATAATGAGAAAAAAAAAACATGTTATAGGATTAAAACTAGAGAATTTGTGGTGTATTTTCATATGGTTTTAACAATTGTATTCTTGGTTTCTTGGTCTTGTTTGATAGAATGGAAGATATATTATAGAAATAGAGATGATTTTGATTGGTTTTAGTACTAAAAATAGCTTGAAATTGAGCTCAAATCAGTGGAAATGTTCAATTTTTGCCAATGTTCAAGAGTAAACAAATGATGTTCATGTGTCCAATACATGTCAGCTGGTGGGTCTGATATACATTCACAAATGCACTGATATTCTTTGTACAATTATCACATTGCATAACAGTAAATCTTCTATTTTTTTTTTTTTGAATAAAAATTCTTTGTGAATAAAAAATCAAAATGGAATTCATGTGTAAAGCCTGGAAACCTAACTAATAAACAGAGGAAATGTTATTTTAGCTCAAGAAAGGCCTGCATTGTTTATTCTGGACCCTCTTGTAAAACTGGAATGTTTTAAACTCTCAGTGAAATGGCCTAAATTGCTAATTTCCGATCACTTTATTGGGTAATTGAAATAGTTGATTGGGCAGTGTCTTGTGCTCAATCAATAAAATAGAATAATACTAGTGAAATAGCTAAGAATTTGGTCGACTGGAATAATATAATTGGCTTAAAATAGGAGTCAAGTAGGCAAAATTGCCGATGAGTAAATATTGCTGTTGCAGCAAAATTCAGGAATTTTAATTTCATCAGTTTTCCAGTATATTTTGTACTTTTTGTTTTATTACCTTCTGAAAAAGATTATCTACCATTTCATAAAGATTTTTTTTTTTTTTTTTTTTAAATTCTTGGATCCTGTGGACAAGCCGTAGAACTATGGGACGGACCCTCAAAGGGTTAAAATGTTTAAAAAGAGAGAGGAATTTTCATGGTGAATTACCTGCTTACAAGCAAATCTAAGATGAATAAAACAAACAACCACATAGCCTAGGTGTGTAGTAGGCTGTATCATCTAGGTTTGTGTAAGTTCAATCTATGACATTTGCACAATGACAAAATTGCCTAATTGTGTTTCTGAGAACATATTACCGTCATTAAGCAACACATGACTGTACTTGGAATTTACTCCCTGTAGCGAAGAAGAGAATGATACCTTATAATTTACAGCAATATATGAAAGATTTTGGAGGGCAAGTTCCCAAATTTTGCAACCAAAAAAACTTACTGGAGTGTGAAAGCAATGTAAAATAAACCCAGTGAAAAGCAGAGATGTGATAAGTACAACAAAGCCACCATTAGCAGCAGTCTGGTTGAACATGTACACGATAGAAAAGCCTGGCCCTAGGCCAAGCTCAAGGGTAGAAAACTCAACACAAGTTACAGGTACAGCAGGGCCCCGCTTTACAGCGTTTCACTTTATGGCGTTCCGCTAATACGGTCATTTCAAATTATGACCAAAACTCGCTATATGGCTCCCCCACCTGACTTTCTAATACGGTCACCGCGCCCCACCATGTTTGTTTACATTCTTCGTGAGCTCAGTAAGCACTAAGTCTCTCCATTTTGTCTGGAAGCTCCAAAATTTCAAATGTTTTTAAAAGTTATTTCATATTTTATATATACTCTGATAATTATACTTATGTATACCTGTACTTAAATAAACTTACATACTGTGCTGGCATGCAGGTACACATTAAAATCAGTAAGAGTGTCTTATGTCTCCAGACGTCATATTAGTAATGATGATGATAATCATCGAGTCTCATTTAAATGTCATATATTACGTTAAATACACATTTTCATTAATCCATCTATGATATTTTTTCAAAATTATATAATAAACACGATACATAACATAAAAAGATGATAAATACACCCCACAATAGAATAAACATAAATATGAGATGTGGTAGCAGACGACTTGCACAAGTGACGCCATATTAGAAATGATAATAATAATAATAATAATAATCACCGAGTCTCATTAAATGTTGTATATTACGTTAATATACACATTTTCATTAATCCATCCATGATATTTTTTTCAAAATTACAGTGGACCCCCGCATAACGATCACCTCCGAATGCGACCAATTATGTAAGTGTATTTATGTAAGTGCGTTTGTACGTGTATGTTTGGGGGTCTGAAATGGACTAATCTACTTCACAATATTCCTTATGGGAACAAATTCGGTCAGTACTGGCACCTGAACATACTTCTGGAGAGAAAAAATATCGTTAACCGGGGGTCCACTGTATATAATAAACACGATACATAACATAAAAAGATGATAAATACACCCCACAATAGAATAAATAAACATAAATATGAGATGTGGTAGCCAGATAACTTGTACAAGTGATGCCAAGAATAACATTTTCTCTAATCTAACATAAGAGAAAATGTGTTACTGGGGGTAACTGTAGAAAATTATTCCTTTCGTATGTATGTAAGTAAGTTTATTCAGGTATACACAAATACAGTTACATAGATTATCATACATAACAGCATATGTGTAGAGAACCTAGGATAACCCAAAAAAAGTCAGTGACTTATTTCCATTGCCTTCACTCAGAGCATCATTTCTTCTCAAAATGATGTTACATGAGAATGGGAGTGTTCTTCTTTATTTATTCTACCGTATCAATGTAGAGACAACCTGTACACAATGTAACTTGTACACAAACCAGATGTGTACACTTTGTTTACAAAACTTACCTTCGCCTGGTTTGTTTACATAACTCTGCGCCTGTACTCTCTCATGCACTCATTCTTTCTCTCTCTCATTTATTCGTTTTATCTCATTTACTTACTCCTGACCCTACATTAAGACTACAAATATTTTAAGGTAAGTAATGAGTGAACTGTATATACATTTTATTGCTCTGGGATGCTTAAATGTAATAGAATATTATGTGTAGGTGGGTTGGCCTGGTATGGTAGCCCGGCTGACTACCATACATACCACACTTGATTTTTTACAATAAATACTACTCATCTCACCCTATATTTTAAGGTAAGTAATGAGTGAACTGTATATACATTTTATCACTCTGGGATGCTTAAATATCATAGAATTGTATGTGTGGGTGGGGTGGCCTGGTATGCTAGCCTGGCTGACTACCATACATACCACACTTGATTTCTTACAATAAATACTACTTGTCTCACCCTAGATTAAGACTATAAATATTTTAAGGTAAGTAATGAGTGCACTATGTGTGTATTGTACTTTTTTATTGTTTTTTGATGCCTGGTTCTATTGCTAACTTAATATATGTTTGTGTAAACTTGTTATCTAGTGTTTGTATGCATTTGTAAGTGAAAAAAGGGTGTTCCGCTTTACGGCAGTAGCCTGGAACCTAACCAGCTGTATAAGTGGGGCCCTACTGTATATAGATAGTAGTGGTCTTGAGTCCACTGTCTGGTGGCATTGTCTCCAGACAGTGGTCTTGAGCCCACTATCTGGTGGCATTGTCTCCAGACAGTGGGCTTTACCCCACCATGTGATGGCATTGTCTCCAGACAGTGGTCTTGAGCCCACTCTCTGGTGGCATTGTCTCCAGACATTGGGCTTTAGCCCACTATGTGGTAGCATTGTCTCCAGTGTGTTTGGATATTGATTTAAGACATTATAATACGGTGAATGTTTGGATTATTTCTGAACAATTTTTTTTCCCAGATAATGTTTTTTATCGGGGCTCTATTAAATGAAGGACTAAACTTAGTGCTGAAGAGCGTCATTGCTGAGCCTCGGCCTGTACTGCGAGGTGGACTCTACACAGAATATGGCATGCCCTCCTCTCATTCACAAATGATGTGGTTTTTTGCCGTGTACTCTGTACTCTTCTTGATTTTCAGGTGAGATCACATTTTTACAAATTATTATGCTGTAGTGTTAAGAAAATTTCTCAATTTTTTGATGTGTCTCATATAGTAAAGTACAATGGAACCTCGGTTTTCGTGTGCCCTGGTTTTCGTCAAATTAATTTTTCGATGACTTCTTTTTTTTTGTCAAAATATTGTCCCAGTTTTTCTTCGTCACTTCATTTTTTGTCCACCATACTGAATGTGTCCATCTGCCTGCGCCTACACAAAGCATCCCACGCACACATTCTGAGTCAGTCTGGCTTTGTTTCTCGTTGAGTAAACTTTACCCTGTGCATTCATACGAAACATTTCATAATAATCCATTGTTTTTGTACTTGTTTGTTGAGTGCAACTGCTAAATAAGCCACCATGGTGCCAAAGAAGGGTTCTGAGTGCCAGTCATTTGATAAGGCAAGAAACACGATAGACTTCAATGGTGGTAGAGGGTGATAGGGATAGTGGTAGAGAGTGGTAGTGATGGTGGTAAAGGGTGGTAGTGGTTGTGATTGTGGTAGAGGGTGGTAGTGATGGTGGTAGAGGGTGGTAATGATGGTGGTAGAGGGTGGTAATGATGGTGGTAGAGGGTGGTAATGATGGTGGTAGATATAACCTCTCCTTCCTCTCTCCTTCTCACCATCTTCCATACGCCAACAAGAGTCTTCAATAATGGTGAGAGTGATTGAAATGTTCATTTATCCATTTCATTAATCCTGTATATTTATTTCTCATTGTTTTCTGTATGTAAAACTATAGTTATTCTCTATAAAATGTATTTTTTGTTAATATTTTTGGTGTCTGGAATGGATTAATTGGATTTACATTATTTCTTATGAGAAATATTACTTCATTTTTCATCTTTTCATCGAATTTGGTTTTGGTTAGACTCTCTGGAATGAATTAAAGATGAAAACTGAGGTTCCACTATGTGGCAAAATCTCAGTTTAACCCTTTCAGGGTCAACAGACCCTCTCCCAAACTTGTTCTCAGGGTCGAAAAATATTCGAAAAAAAAAAATTATTTTTTCTTGTTTTTTTTTGTGAGTACTGTATTATAGGCTGATTTTTTTTTTTTTTTTTTCAATCAATATTTACAGAGACATGGAGGTGTGAAGTTGACAGAAATTGAACTGCATACGGCAACATCACCGGCTGCCAGTCACCCAGTAATAGTTTACAGTGGACCCCCGGTTAACGATTTTAATCCGTGCAAGAGGGCTCATCGTTATGCGAAATAATCGTTATGCGAATGAATTTTCCCCATAAGAAATAATGGAAATAAAATTAATCCGTGCAAGACGCCCAAAAGTATGAAAAAAATTTTTTTTTACCACATGAAATGTTAATTTTAATACACACAAACTGAAAAAGGCATGCACAATTAAATGACACTTACTTTTATTGAAGATCTGGTGATGATTGATGGGATGGGAGGAGGGGAGAGCATTATCTTCTTACTGTTTAGAAGGGGAATCCCCTTCCATTAGGACTTGAGGTAGCAAGTCCTTTTCTGGGGTTACTTCCCTTCTTCTTTTAATGCCACTAGGACCAGCTTGAGAGTCACTGGACCTCTGTCGCACAACAAATCTGTCCATAGAGCTCTGTACCTCCCGTTCCTTCAAGACTTTCCTAAAATGGGCCATAACATTGTCATTGAAATAGTCACCAGCACGGCTTGCAACAGCTGTGTCAGGGTGATTTTCATCTATAAAGGTTTGCAGTTCAACCCACTGTGCACACATTTCCTTAATCTTTGAAGTAGGCACAATGGATTCCACAACTGGCATAGGCTTCTCAGGGTTAGCCCCAAACCCTTCAAAATCTTTCTTAATTTCCATACTAATTCTCACCCTTTTTACCACAGGGTTGGCACTAGAAGCTTTCTTGGGGCCCATGGTCACTTATTTTCCAGAAACAGCACCGAAAACACTGTAATAATACGAAATATTCCGAGTGTATGCTTGGATGTTACCGCGGAGGCTGGCTGGTAAACAATGGGACGGCCGGCACATGTGAGGGCACATTGGACGCGTCTCGGACGAAAATCGGTAAGCGGGTTTTTAATCGGTATGCGCGGCAAAAATTTTGCGATAAAAGTAATCGGTATGCGGAAAAATCGCTATGTGATGCCATCGTTATGCGGGGGTCCACTGTATTTTGTTTTTTCTACTTTTTTCTTTTATTTTTAATATTTTATTTTTTTCAAGTAACTTTTATGGCCTCTGAGACCAATATAAAGACTACTTGGTATATATTCACTCATTCTATACTACACAATAATAGCACAAACTTTGCTGTCATTATATTGTTTACAAAACATGTTTACATAAACCAACAATACAAAATGTTGTTTATTACTATTTTTCTATCATATATATATATACACATATTGAGTAACTGGACAGGTTCCTATAACTACAAGAGGTTCTGAAAGCTTACAGTTGTGTGGGGGGTGGACTTGTAAATATGCTGAGTCACCAGTGTGTCTTGTGTCACAATGATGCATCATACCACCATTTACTAGCCTCACTGCCTTCCACAACACATCCCTTCCTCCCCACAAACCTACCTTCCTTCCTTTCCTTCCTACCTTTCCTTCCTACCTTTCCTTCCTACCTACCTTTCCTCCTTCCTACCTGCCTTCCATCCTTTGTTCCTCTCATCTCTTCCTATCTACCTTCCTTCCTTCCTCTCATCTCTTCCTACCTACCTACCTTTCTTCCTTCGTCCTCCCTTTCTTTCTTCATTCAATTAATTTTATGGCCTGTGAGACCAATATAAGGTTTATTGAATATATATTCACTTGTATGCCACACAATAACCACAGTCATTATATTGTTTACAAAATATGTTTACGCAAACCAGCAATAAAAAATGTTGTTTATTACTATTTTTCTATCACATATATACACATAAAAAGTCACTGGACACTTCCCAGAACTGCTACAGTTTCTGTAAAGCTCGTAGTTGTTGTGTGAGAGTGGACTTGTAAATATGCTGAGTCACTGGCATAATTAGTGTCACAATGACAAATAACACCATCACTCACCACCCTCACTGCCTGTCAACTTCCTCCCCAACCTACCAACCCACATGGAAATAAGTCACTGTCTGAATTTTTTGGGTTATCTTAGGTTGATGGTCTTCTTCCTTACTTCCTCCCTTCCTTCCCTCTTTCCTCTCATCTCTTCCTTTCTTTCTTCCTTCCTCTCGTCTCTTCCTTCCTTCCTCCCTTTCTTCCTACCTTCCTTCCTTCTTCCTTCCTTCCTTCCTTCCTTCCTTCAGATTTCTTGAGCATTGCTTTCAGTCACAAACTCCTCAAAACCATGAAATTCATCTTCACTGGCACTTCCATCTGTGTTTGAACTGTCACTTGGGAACAAAAGAGCCCCAATTAGCCGAGGAGTGAGGAGTTTCTTAGCGCTAGACATGGTGAACAAGGTGTAATAAAATGGCTTTCCCACAATACACCACTGGGTCCCCGATTTTTTTTGTACTGCTCACACTGACCATGGAGACCCATTCTCTCACATCTAGGACTACCAGCCTTTTCCTGCTTGATTTGAGGGTGCTAGAATTTATGCATATTAGTACGTCAATAACCCTGGTGCGTAAGACGTACTAGTACGTCAGAAACCCTGAAAGGGTTAATGGACTTCAAAAGTGGCAAATACCAGAAGCTCATTTGATTCAAACACAATGGACAAAGTCTGTTCATTTAACCCTTTCACTGTCGGTGACGTATAGGTATGGCTTACAAGCCAGTGTCGGTGATGTATTAATACGCCAAAATTCTAGTGGTTTCAAATCTAGCAGGAGAAAGCTGGTAGAACTACATGTGAGAGAATGGGTCTGCATGGTCAGTGTGCACAGTATAAAAAAAAGTCCTGCAGCACACAGTGCATGATGAGAAAAAAAAACTCCAACCATGTTTTTGGTTTAAAATGCCTACTTTGAGGTGTATTTTCATATGGTATTTATGGTTGTGTTCTCGTCTTTTTGGTCTCGTTTGAAAGAATGGAAGATATATTACAGAAATAGAGATGATTTTGATTGGTTTCAGTATGAAAAGTACCTTGAAATTGAGCTCAAAGTAGTGGAAATGTTTGATTTTTCCCGATGTTCAAGAGTAAACAAATGACGTCACCGTCCAATACGTGTCCAACTGGCTAGTCTAATATGCAGCCATGAATGGGTTGACATTATTTATACAATTATTACAATAATGCAGTAGTCTGCAGAACAGTAAATCTTCTATTTTTGTGTGTGAATAAAAATTAAAAAATAGGAAGCAAGAGTAATATAAGAGGGGCCTGGAAGTTAGAGAAAAATAAATTATGCACAATTTTATGGGTCATAAAACTTTCCTTTTTCTACTAAATTGGGAAAATGTACAATGCTCTAGTTAACATCAGATGAAAGATAAAGGCTAGATTATTGTTAACCCAGGCCATTTCAGTGATGTCAGTAGATTTCATAAAAAAAAAATGTTGAAGTTAGTATTTTGTGTGTGTGTGTGTGTGTGTGTGTGTGTGTGTGTGGAAAAAAAATCATTAAAAACAAAGCTGTAAACAATATCACAAATATCCCCCTGGGTGTATGTAGAACCATCATTCCTCAGTAACGTGTGCAAAAATCATGACAATCCTATTAATACTTATTGCAGAAAAAGGAAAACAATGTCAATAACTTATTTCTGATTTATTATTTTTTTTTTTGTTTAGCGTGAAACTCTACGGTTACGACACACCAAATTTCAGCGTGTTGCACTCCTCCTTCCTTGTTGACAGCCTACAGGCTACTAAGGAAGACACTCACCGTGTTCTCCACTTCAGCCAGCATAGAAGTTGCCATGTAGAGTATTTAGAATGAAACAACCATAAAAATCGTAATTTTTGGAGGGAAAAACCCACTAATTGCCAACATGTATTTTTGATGACAGCAAGAAAAAAAAAAATTAATGAAAAACATACTTAGAAATACAGTGGAACCTCAAAAATCGAACGTATCACATATCGAACGTTTTGAAAATAGGACCATTTTTCGGACAAACTGTGTCCCTATTATCGAACTCGCCCCTATTTTCGGACCGCCGGGTACGGGACCTGTCTGCCGCCAGCTCTGTCTGCGTCCCCACGCAGGTGCCATGAGCAGTCTAGCTTTGTTTATGCTTGAGTGAACATTAACCTGCGCTCTCATTCATGCATTTTACGATTATTTTGTTGTGTTTAGTGCTTGTGGGACTATGAAATAAGCTGCCATGGGCCCAAAGAAACTTGCTAGTGGTACCCCTGTGGTAAAGAAAGTGAGAAACACCATAGATGTGAAGAAGGAAATAATACAGAAGTATGAGAGTGGTGTGAGACTTGTTGAGCTTGCCAGGATGTATGGGAAAAACAAGTCAACCATCGGTTCTATCCTGTCAAAGAAAGAACAAATCAAGGAAGCTGATGTGAAAGGTGTTAATATAGGGAGTGGATGAGGTGCCTTCTTCAAAGATTAAGGAGATTTGTGCCAAGTGGAATGATGTCCAAATGTTTGTGCAAAAGTACCACCCTGAGCAAGCTGAAACAAGCCATCCTTGCAACAAGTTCAGTGACAAAACCATGTCCCGTTTTAGGGAAATGTTAAAGAGGCACCAGAAACAGAGGACTGTGGACAGTTATTTTGTGAGACAGGGGTCCAGTGACTCTCAAGCTGGTCCTAGTGGCATTAAATGACAGAGAAGGGAAGTAACCCCAGAGAGGGCTTTACCTGAAGTCCTCATGGAGGGGGATTCTCCTTCCAAACACTAACCCCAACTCCCTCTCTCCTCCTCCCTATCTTCCAGATGACATCAACAATCTTCAATAAAGGTAAGTAAAAATGTTATTTTATATGTATTACTATACATAATTAAAAACTATAGTATTTGTTGTATGTAAAACTGTAATTAATCTCTATAAAATGTACTTTTTGTGTGAATATTTTTGGATTTCTGGAACGGAATAATTGTATTTCCATAATTTCTTATGGGAAATATTGCTTCGAATTTCAGACTTTTCGAATTTAGAACTAGCTCCTGGAACGGATTAAGTTTGATTTTTGAGGTTCCACTGTATGATAAAAACAAGTTGATTACATTAAAATGTTGCCCTCCCTTAATCACTGAAGAAGGCACATCCTTCCCTCTCTCTTCTTCCTCTTCTTCCTCTGAAGCAAGTTCCTCAGCTGTGGTCTGTTGCTGTTCCAGTTGAAGGTGTTGCAGCTCTTCAGTAGTTAGCTCTTCCCTGTGGTCCTCCACCAACTATTCCACATCCTTGCCACTCGCATCCAACCCCATGGACTTCCCCAATGCCACAATAGATTCTATAACAGGCAGAGGGTTGACAGGGTCAGGGTCAGGGTCAGCCTCAAACCCTTCAAAACCCTTCTTGAGGACACAGTCTGGCCACAATTGTCTCCAAGAAAAGTTCAAAATCTTGTAAGTCACTCCCTGCCAAGCCTTATCTATAAGGCTGATGCAGTTGTAGATATTGAAGTGATTCCTCCAGAACTCTCTTAGGGCCAATTCAGTGTCTGAGGTCACCTCAAAACACTTTTGAAACACTGCTTTTGTGTACAGTTTTTTGAAGTTAGAAATGACCTGCTGGTCCATGGGCTGGATGAGAGGAGTGGTGTTAGGAGGAAAGAACTTCACTGTTATAAAATGGAAATCTCTAGACAATTGGTCTACCAAGTTTGGAGGATGAGCAGGAGCATTGTCCATTACCAGGAGGCACTTGAGTGGCAATTCATTTTCCACGAGGTATTTTTTCACTCGGACCAAACACTTCATGGACCCAGTTAATGAAAAGTTGCCTCGTGACCCATGCCTTATGATTAGCTTTCCACATCACACACAATTTATTCTTAATGACATTGTTTTTCTTGAACACTCAGGGATTTTCAGAGTGATACACGAATAAAGGCTTCACTTTGAAATCCCCACTAGCGTTAGCAAAGAACAATAGAGTTAGCCTGTCTTTCATAGGCTTGTATCCTGGCACTGCCTTTTCCTCCTCTGTGAAGTAGGTCCTCATTGGCATTTTCTTCCAGAAGAGGCCTATTTCATCACAATTTAACACTTGTTGGGGCTGAAATTCTTCAGCCTCTACATACCCCTTGAATTCCTGCACAATTTTTCAGCCGTACACCTGTCAGAACTTGCAGCCTCAGAAATTGCAGCCTCACCATGCCTTACAGCACTGTGTATGCCAATACACTTCTTAAATCTCTCAAATCAGCCTCTGCTGGCTTTAAATTCACTAACAACATCACTAGTACCAGGCATTTTCTTTACGTGATCTACATGCAACTGCCTTACCTTGTCACAAATGATAGTCTCTGAAACACTATCTCCCGCTAACTGTTTTTCTTGATCCACAACAACTGCTACTCCACTTCTTCATTTGTCTGTGATCTCTTTTTTGTTAACATGTTTACCCTGTTTGCCACATCAGCTTCCTTGATTTGTTCGTTCTTTGCCAGGATAGAAGTGATTGTTGATTTGTTTTTGCCATACATCCAGGCAAGCTGGAGCACCTGCACACCACTTTTGTATTTTTCTATTATAGTGGCACCTCGAGTTTTGAACTTAATTTGTTTCAGAAGGCTGTTTGAGTCCTGATACCGAATGAATTTGTTTCCATAAGGAATTATGTAAATTAGATTAGTCCATTTCAGACCCCCAAAAATACACTTGCAAAAGCACTTACAAAAATACACTTACATAATTGTTTGAGTTGGGAGCTGTTCAAAACTTGAGGTACCCCTGTGCTTTCTTCTTAACCCTTTCAGGGTTTCGGCCGTATTAGTACAGCTTATGCACCAGGGTTTTTGACGTACTAGTTTGCCTAGATTCTAGCGCCCTCAAATCTAGTGAGAGAAAGCTGGTAGGCCTACATATGAAAGAATGGGTCTATGTGGTTAGTGTGCGCAGTATAAAAAAAAGTCCTGTAGCACACAGTGCGTAATGAGAAAAAAAAATTTGACCGTGTTTTTGGATTAAAACAGCGGCTTTGCACTGTATTTTCATATGGTATTTATTGCTGTATTCCAGTTTTCCTGGTCTCATTTTATAGAATGGAAGACATATTACAGAAATTGAGATGATTTTGACTGGTTTTACAAAGAAAACTACCTTGAAATTGCGCTCAAAGTAGCAGAAATGTTTGATTTTTACCAAAGTTCAAAAGTAAACAAATCATGCACCCAATACACGTCAACTGGTGAGTCTAATATTCTTTCACAAGTGCGCTGATAATATTTATACCATTTCTACACCAATGCAGTAGTCTGCATAACAGTAAATCTAATTTTTTTTGTGAGAATAAAAATTCAAAGTGGAAAGCAAAAGAATGTAAGAGGGGCATGAGGACGTGACTAATGAACAGAGATAATGTTATTTTAGTGCCAGGAATGTCTTTCTTGTTTATTCTGGGCCCTTGATAGTTGTGACAGAACCCACAGGCACAACACCAGACACAAACATCTCTATGACATTCCCCGTGTCCGACTAAACCTTTACAAAAATTCAATGTATGTCAAAGGCCCTAAAATCTGGAACACCCTACCTGAAAATTCTAAAACTGCAGACACATTCATCACCTTCAAAACTACCATCAGAAAACATCTTATCTCCCTGATACACCCTGTCAACTAATTACACGAATACCACCTGGTGGTTAACACTTACACTCACTCACCCATTTGACCATAAACAGAAAAATCAATCTCAATCTCAAAATAATGAATCTTAACTAGTCATAAGTTGGCCTGTGATACTCCAATACTGAAACTATGTATAGTGCCAAAACAAAAGCATTCACATTGCTAAACTCACAAACTAATATTTAGTCACTTAGCCATAATACCAACTTACCTCATAATTTTGTAATATTTTAAACTTAAGATTTAATCTAAGTCTGCCCGAAATGCCTATCCATGCTAGGTGTTCTAGTGGTACACTCTTTAATTATTATTTTACTACATGTAAACCACACAATAACCAAATTCTGTAAACTCAGCATTGTAATCCTTATAGAGAATAAACTTTGAATTGAATTGAATATTCGGAAATTGGCATCTCTTGAAATTTGTGTGAAATTGGCAAAATTGTTAAATTCTAACCCCTTTATTGGATAGTTGAAATCGGTAAATGGGTGGTTTCTTGTACTCATTCGATAGAAAAAATGGAGTTCTAGCGAAATAGTTATGATTTTTGTCGACAAGTACACTGGAATTGGCTGAAAATAGGGCTTAAAGTGGGCAAAATTGCTGATGCGTAAACATCGTTGAGACCGCTAACTTCGCAAGAGCATAATTCCGTAAGTTTTCCATCAAATTTCATACTTTTGGTGTCATTATGATGGGGAAAAGATTCTCTAACTTTTCATGAGATTTTTTTTTTTTTTTTTAAATTTGGTCGACCCTGAGAACAAGTCTCTGAGAGGGCCTGTCGACCCTGAAAGGGTTAAATTTCATCATGTTTCTCACTTTCTTTACCAAAGAAACTTTACTAGGAGCTTTCTTGGGGCCCGTGGTGACTTATTTCACAGTCATGCTTAATAAGAAAACACCAAAAACAATGGATTTTAACCCTTTGAGTCCAAGGCCAAAATTGGAAGGGGTGCCCCAGTGTCCAAGAAATTTTGAAAAAAAAAAAAAAAAAAAAAAAAAAAAAATCTTACAGAATTAACCCTTAAATGGTCCAAATAGATAGATGTTCAATTCTGTAGTGCTCCAAAAGTAGATCTATGTTGTTTTACATATTTTCAAATATAACAAAAAAAATGTAGATAAAAGTTTTTTTACACATTTTCAAATGTAAAAAAAAAAAAGATAATGTACATTTTTTACATACTTTCAAATGTTGAAAAAATGTATGTATACGTTTGAACCGTTTAAGGGTTAAACAGTATATTTTTGTGAAGGTAATAAAACAAAGCAAAAAAAAAATTTCTGATCAGCACTTACCGAGATACAGTGGCGAGAAGTTGACCCAAAATGACTGGGTGGTGGCAACATTGGTGATTTCTACAAACTCGCATTTTTTCTTTTCCTAGTAACATTTGTGGCCTGTGAGACCAATACTGTATACAGTGGACCCCCGGTTCATGTCATCAATCCGTTCCTGAGAGCTCATCGTAAAGCAAAATTATTGGAAAGCGAATAAATTTTCCCCATAAGAAATAATGGAAATCAAATTAATCCGTGCAAGACACCCAAAAGTATGAAAAAAAACCTTTTACCACATGAAATATTAAGTTTAATGCAATAGGATAATTACAATAACAACAATAACAATAAATAACAAAA
The DNA here is from genome assembly GCF_026875155.1 of Cherax quadricarinatus. Classification (NCBI taxonomy): domain Eukaryota; kingdom Metazoa; phylum Arthropoda; class Malacostraca; order Decapoda; family Parastacidae; genus Cherax; species Cherax quadricarinatus. The sequence goes on from NC_069413.1 coordinate 32,793,595, forward strand.
GAATTGACACTTACCTTTAATGAAGATCTGGTGATGATTGATGGGATGGGAGGAGGGGAGAGTGTCAAAGTTTTTAATGCTTAGAAGGGGAATCCCCCTCCATTAGGACTTGAGGTATCAAGTCCTTTTCCGGGGTTACTTCCCTTCTTCTTTTAATGCCACTAGGACCAGCTTGAGAGTCACTGGACTTCTGTCGCACAACATAACTGGCAGCCTCACCATGCCTAATCACACTATGTATGCCACTACGATTCTTAAATCTTTCAAACCAACCTTTGCTGGCCTTAAATTCACTCACATTACCACTAGTTGCAGGCATTTTTTCTAATTAAATCCTCATGCAACTGCCTAGACTTTTCACAAATGATTGCTTGAGAGATGCTATCTCCAGCTATCTGTTTTTCATTTATCCACACCAGTAACAGTCTCTCAACATTTTCTAAAACTTGCGATCGCTGTTTTGTAATCACAGTTGAAACCTTTTGCAAGAACAGTTTCCCCTTGTTGCCTTTTTTCCCCCCCCACAAAGTAGAGATGGTTAAATTGGGTTTTACTATACAATTTGGGGCCCGGGCCCGGGACACACCACTCCATTTTCCATACTTTGCATTTATCCTCTTTCTTCATTTCAATCGTCATTAGCTTTCCTTTGGGCTTAAAGGGGGTTTGGTACTAGAAGCTTTTTGGGGGGCCCATGGGGGATTTTTTTTGGGCAGATAAAAGCACCAAAAAAAGTGATAATATGGAAAATTTAATTGGAAATTTGTACCAAAAGAAATCCTTTAGAGCACGCACACTGGGGGCCCTTGTAAAATGGCACACATGGGGCAGTTCAGGCCCACATGTGGACACACCCTCGTACGAATTGTATCGCGACCGGGTTTTGTTAGGGGAACCGGGGAAATTTTTTTTTGCGATTTAACGTTGGATACCAGATTTTGGGTTAAACCGGTGCTTCGCGAACCAGTGCACCACTGTATAATCTATGTATAAAAACTAAATGTTTTTGAACACTTTTGTTTATTATAAACAGCAAAACTTGTTAATACTAATTTTTTTAAAATTTTTTACATATGTACAAGGTCACTTTTTGGGGGGTTTTTATTTTAGAACTGCTGCAGCTTGTGGGAAATCCCCTTTAAACAAGGCCCCCTTTCACTGAGGTACCTTACATTCTTTTCCATAAAACCCGAAATGTCTTTGGTTTTGTTGTTGGGCTTTTTTTTTTTTTTTTTTTGTGCACAAGGGCAAAAAATCTCTTTTTGACAAATTTCTTCTTTTTGTTGGGAGGAAAACTGTATTATTAAGCGATCACCCACCCTTCCCCCAAACGTTTGGGGGTTTTCCGGGGGAGTTCGGGCGGTTTTTTTATGGCAGGTGGGTTTTTTACCTGGTATTTCATTATGAGTTTTCGACCCAAAAGAAAAAACAAAAAATTTTTCCCTACGGTGGGGCTGTTGCCAGTCTTCACTTTTTACATATTTAGCATTTTAGCATTGAAAAGTCCCTGAAAATGGAAGAAAAGTTTCATTTTCCCCTTTAACTCTTACGAAACCCCAATCAACAAAGCCAATCGCATACACATTTGTCCAAAACCCAAGCGGGGTGTTTTGTTTTAAAAAATCAATCACTGTCCTTTGGTTTTTGAAAAGCATTTATTAGTCACTCTATCAACTTTGCCACGTCTTGGGATTTCTTTCGGGGAATTTGGTTTTTTCAAAAAAATTTTTGACATTTTCGTTTGTCAAGCCCCCGTAATGCCCTTTTATATATTGGCAGTAAAAAAACCTGCACCTCTTCACCACAATTTTCCTTCATTGAACCCGGGCATGTGGGTTTCGATTAGAATGCACTGTGAAAACCATCTGTATGTTCCTCACAAAAAATTTACTGAGTAAAGGGCCCCTTTTTGTACCAGTTATCAGTATATAAAATTTTGCCCCTTACCAAGTTTTGGTGCCACATGTTTTTAAATACATTTTACCTGAGTTTCCCAATAACCCTCCTGGTATTTTCAAAGTTTTACTTTCCCCTGTATTCAACAATATCCCAAAACCAAGGGGCCCCTGTCACAGTCACTTTACAAACAGTTTTTAAAAACCAAAAAGGGTTTTCCCCTTCCCCGGTATTTTTACTGTTTGAATGACAGTCTACCTTTGAACAAAATCAAAGACTCGTCAAGTACAAGATTCTTGAATGGATGAAAGTACATGTTGAACTTTTGTTTCAGATACATAAAAACATTTCTAATCTTGTATAACCTGTCACTTCTGTCAGGCCTGTTTTTTTCAGAGAAGTGCAACGTACATAACAGTAAGATAAACCTGTTCAGTGGGATGATTTCACTGAAGCCCGGGGTACAAATTAGCCGATCTGTGGACCAGTATGATTTTGTATTATGCTTATACACATGAGGCATAAGCATTATTGTTGCAAAAAGCAAATACATTTCTGTAGCAGTTGTCTCTTTCCAAGGGCTGGTCAGAGAATAATTTAAAGAATTCCAGTTAATTTGCAGTGTTTCCAAGGGGACAAGTTGGTAGAATTCCACTTTGAGAGTCATCAAACTGGTGGAGCTTGGGAACAAACTTGGGATTTTGCTGCCAATCCCAGATATGGTTTGCTGGTGGATACTGGACATCATAAGCTGGTTGTGCTGGTAGTTGTGGTTGTGGTGGGGTGGTGGCTGACACTCCGCTTTGTCCTTGAACTGAGGAGTCAGTAGCGTGGGTCCCAGCCTAGGCTGGCGAGTCATGCATGGCCGTGGCACTACCATCACCACTACCACCACCTACTGATGCCTGTGGTCTATCCATGCCAAGTGTAGCCACATCATCCTCACTTTCACTGTCTATTCCTGGTGTAGGGCCATGGGATGTACTCCGGGATGTACTCCGTCCCCTGTGCACTGCATAGGGAACACTACCCGAGCGCATGCGGCAGCGTATATACCGACGCTTCACTGGTGAATATGGTTCCTCACTATCACTACTCGAATGATCATCAAGAGCAATAAAATCACAATCCACATCACAAACCCAATCTTTACTGAAGTCAGGGGCCTTTGGCCATGCGAAAAAATAGTTTTTCTCTTGCGATGAGGTAAAAACTAAACATACTGTTTTTGTCCCCACACCAGAGGAAAAAGGGTTTTAAAAACCCCCGTCAGGGTTTTCTGCACTGTTATTGATATCCGGGTCATTCTTTGGGTTACTAACTGATAAAAACCAAAAGAATTCATCTCCTTTTCCATTTCCATCAGAGTCAGAACTACAGATAGGAAGAGGAGAGCCCCAAATTTTTCCTTGGAGGGAGAGCTCCCTTGGGGGGGGGAGGCAGGGGGGAAAAAAGGGAAAACTGAGCTGGCTTTCCCACATGCTATGCGGCGCCTAGAATTTTTTTTTACGCTGCACAAAACCACCATGCAGACCCGTTCTCCCCACATTAGGCCAAACCAGCCTTTTCACCTAAATTTGACACTGCTAAATTTTGGAAATGATCAGGGTTTTTTGGACCCTGAATGAAAACCCCGAAAGATCTATGTCTGGACCCTAAAAGGGTTTAAAGGGAAAAATTTTTGGGATGAATGCAGGGAGAAATATGCTCATTTACCACAGACAAAGGGAGACGATTCACCAAAGCGGGCCCGTCCCGCTGGGAGAAAAGGGATAACGTTTTTAATACGGCCAATATACGAGCAACAGCCAAAATACAGAGCAAAGTTTCTGCCAAAAAACCCAACCTAAATTATGAACCCAGCCGATAAATGCAGCGGCAAAAAAATGAGGTTCCACGTATTACAGTATGGCATTACAGTAAAACTTCTATTTTTTGGGGGGAAATTTAAAAATTCATTTTTGGAATAAAAAACAAAATAATTCTTTTGAAAAACCCCAAAAAGAATAAACAAATAAACAGAGGAAATTTTAATTTTTTATCCTGGCCCCTTTATTTTGAAACGGGAAATTTTTTTCCCAAAAACTTTGTGTTAAAACCAAATTACCATTTCCGACCATTTATTGTGTAGTTTATCCTGGACCTTATTTTGGGAAAATGGAATATTTTTAGCCTTTTTTTTAAAATTTGGGCCCAAAAAAACCAAAAATTTTTGATTACTTTATTGTGAAATTGAAAATGTTTTAACCGGGGAATTTTTGTGCCCGTTTTAAAAAAAGAAATAATACTAGTGAAATAGCTTTAAAAAATTTTTACGCTCACACTGCTTCCGGGAAATCCAACCCCCCGCCCATAAAAATTTCTTTACCTTTCCCCCTCCAACCTTTCTAGGATGACCCCCACCCCCCTTCCTTACCCTACAATTATACACTCTCTAATTTTTCAAATTCGATCCATTCTCTCTAAATGACCACACCACCTCAACAACATTTCTAATAAACTGCCCGTAAAATATGCTGAATACATTTTTTTTTTTGGGTTTCCCTAATTTTTATGTAATTCATGATACTAAACCCAATTATGCCTTTTCCAATTACGTCACATAAGGGAAAAAAATTTTTGATGGAGCTGCTTTTTGGGAAAGGGGATGGTGGCTGTGGGGGCTTGTTACTGCTGCTTGTTGTTTTTGTTTTTCCCGGTAGAAAACTGGGTTTATTACATGGTTGTAAAGGTTTTTTGGGGTGGTTGGGGTATATGTTTTTTATTTTCATGAAAAGGGGAAAAAAAGATTTCCAAGGGTAAAGGGAGAGTTTGTATATTGACCCCTTTTTATAAGGGAAAGTGGGATGAAGAGGATAAGAAATTTTTGAAAAATAAACCTAAGGAGTGACTGGATTAAGGGTTTAAGGTAGAATTATTTAAAGAAAAAAGGGAGTTTAAAACAAAGTAAGGGTTTTCATAGGAACAAAAAGGGGGGATTTTTTTAAAACCCCTTTTAAATGTTTAGGTCATATGTTTTACATCCATGGGCCAGTGTTTGGGGAGTATTAATAAAAAAAGCCAAAAAATTTTAGCAGCTTCAAAAACAACAAGAAAGCGGAGGGGTTTACTTTCGAAGAAGGGTCCCGTGCGGGCAATGTGTCATAAAAAAAAAAAATCCTCAGCACACATGCATAAAGAGGAAAAAAAAACTCCGCCCCGTATTTTTTTTGGGTTAAAAAAGCCGACTTTGGGGGTGGGAAATTTTTGTATAGTAATTTTTGGTTTTTATTCTTGTTTTCTTGGGCTCCCTTTTTATAAAATGGAAGACATATTATAGAAATAGAGATGATTTTGATTGGTTTCACGAAGAAAAGGACCTTGAAATTGAGTTCATAGTAGTAGAAATGTTTGATTTTGCTGATTTTCAAAAGTAAACAGATGACGTCATTGTTCAATAAGTATCCAACTAGCCTTTGTGGCAAAGGGGAAGGAAATAGTGTGCTGTTGTTGCAAAAGGGGTAGATATGGTGACAAAAAAGAGATCGCAAACCCTCGAAGAAGTGGAAAGGTTATTGTTGATGTGGATTACCCAAAAACAATTAGCAGGAGATAGTATTATGCAGTCGATAATATGTGAAAAGGCAAGGCAGTTGCATGACAATCTCGTAAAGAAAATGCCTGCAACGAGTGATGATGCTTGTGTTTTTAAGGCCAGCAAAGGTTGGTTTGAGAGATTTAAGAAGCGTAGTGGCATACACAGTGTGGTAAGTCATGGTGAGGCTGCCAGTTCTGACAAAAAGCGGCTGAGATGTTTGTACAGGAGTTTAAGGAGTACGTAGACACTGGAGAATTCAAACCTCAACAAGTGTTCAGTTGTGACGAAATAGGCCTCTTTTGGAAGAAAATGCCAAAGAGGACCTACATCATGCAGGAGGAAAAGGCACTCCCAGGACACAAGCCTATGAAAGACAGACTAAATCTCATGTTTTGTAGTAATGCTAGTGGAGATTGCAAAGTGAAGCCTTTACTGGTGTATAACTCTGAAAATCCCAGAGTGTTCAATAAAAACAGTGTTGCCAAGAGTAATCTGTGTGTGATGTGGAAGGCTAACAGTAAGGCATGGGTCACAAGGGAAATTTTCCTTGACTGGTTTAATGAAGTGTTTGGCCCCAGTGTGAAGAAATCCCTCCTGGAAAATAAATTGCCACTCAAGTGCCTCCTGGTAATGGACACTGCTCCTGCTCATCCTCCAGACTTGGAAGAGCAAATGGTAGAGGACTTTACTTTCATCACTGTGAAGTTCTTGCCCCTTAATACAACTCCTCTCCTCCAACCCATGGACCAGCAGGTCATTTCAAACTTCCAAAAACTGTACACCAAAGCAGTGTTTCAGAAGTGCTTTGAAGTGACCTCAGACACTGAATTGACCCTAAGAGAGTTCTGAAAAGATCACTTCAGTATCCTCACTCGTATAAACCTTATAGGTAAGGCTTGGTAGGGAGTAACTTGCAGAACTTTGAATTCTGCTTGGAGAAAATTGTGGCCTCAAAGTGTACAAGAGAGGGATTTTGAAGTGTTTGGGGCTGACCCTGTGGAGCCTATGCCAGTTGTGGAAAGTATTGTGTCACAGGGGAATTCCATGGGGTTGGATGTAAGTTTCGAGGATGTGGAAGAGTTGGTGGAGGATCATGATGAAGAGCTAACCACTGCAGAGCTGCAAGAGCTTCAACTGCAACACCAACAGACCACAGCTCAGGAAATTGCTGCAGAGGAGGAGGAGGAGGAAGAAGAGAGATGGAGGAAGGTGCCTTCTTCTAAGATTAAGGACATTTGTGCAAAGTGGACTGAAGTGCAATTATTTATTGATGAACTTCACCCTGACAGAGCTGTTGCAGGCCATATTGGCAACATATACAATGACAGTGCTGTGCCCCATTTCAGAAACGCCAGAAACAGAGCTCTTGGACAGATATTTTGTGCGACAGGAGTCCAGTAACTCTCAAGTTGTTCCCAGTGTCATTAAAAAACAAAGAAGGGAAGTAACCCCCAGATAAGGACTTGATACCTGAAGTCTTTATGGAAGGGAATTCCCCTTCCAAACAATAGTGTACACCTTCCTCCTATCCCCTCCTCCCATCTTCTATCCACCCAGAAGTCTTCAGTAAAGGTAAGTGTAATGTTATTATCATTTTATATGTATGTACTTGATTTCTCACTGTTTTCTGTATGTAAATCTTTATTTAATTTGAAAAAAAAAAAATTTTTTAATGTTTTTGGGTGTCTAGAACAGATTAATTTTATTTCCATTATTTCTTTTGGGGAAAATGGTTTCACCATTCAGCAATTTCGTCATTCGGCAGACTCTCTGGAATGGATTAATCACGAAACTTGGGGGTCCACTGTAGTTACTATGTACTGTTTCTTGTCTAGTTTTAAGTAGTTACTATGTATTAGGATTAGTCTGCCTGAAATGCCTCAGCATGATGGTGGCTTTCTTTGTACTTAGTGAACCAAAATTGTAATTACACATTGTAACCTTTACAAAGAAATAAACCTTCATCTTTATCTTTTTATCTTTAACTAGTACTTGTGGAAATCTGAAGGTTTGAAGGTGACGTTGGTGATTGCCTTATGGGAACGTGTGTTTGCCCTGTGAAGGAAATTATTGTGTTTTAATTTTTTTTATGATTATTCCAGTTTTTCTGTTTAATTTTAACCCTTTCAGGGTCCAGAGGCCAAATTTCAAAGTGTGCACCAGGGTCCAAGAATTTAAAAAATTTTTTTTTTATTTTTTCTTACAAAATGGTAGAGAATCTTTTTCTGAAGGTAATAAAACAAAAAGTACGAAATTTGATGGAAAATTTACGAAATTATGCTCTTGCGAATTTTGATGTTTCGGCAATATATACGCATTGACGGTTTTGCCGACTTTGACTCCCATTTTAGGCCAATTACAGTATTCCAGTCAACCAAATTCTTAGCTGTTTCACTAGTATTACTTCTATTGATCGAGCACAAGAAATCACCAAGTCAACTGTTTCAACAACAAAATAAAGTGACCGGAAATTGGTAATTTGGCCAGTTTAATGCAAAGTTCAAAATATTCCCATTTCAAAAGAGGGTCCAGAATAAACAATGCAGGCATTCCTGGCACTAAACTAACAATTCTTCTGTTCATTAGTTACATTTTCAGGCTTTACAGATGAATTCCATTTTTATTTTTTATTCGCATAATGAATTTTTATTCAAACAAAAAAAATAGAAGATTTACTGTTATGCAATACTGTAATAAATGTATAAATAATATCACCACATTTGTGAATGTATATTAGACCCACCAGCTGTCATGTATTAGACTTGTGAGGTCATTTGTTTACTCTTGAACATTGGCAAAAATTTAACATTTCTGCTAATTTGAGCTCAGTTTCAAGTCATTTCTGGTACTAAAACCAATCAAAATCATCTCTATTTCTGTAATATATCTTCTGTTCTATCAAATGAGACCAAGAAATTGCAAATACAACTATAAAAAAATATACGAAAAAACACTGCAAAGTCGTTGTTTTAATCGAAAATTACAGTCTCAGTTTTTTTTCTCTCATTATGCACTGTGTGCTGCAGGATTTTTTTTATGTGGTGCACACACACCACATAGATGTATTCTCTCATATCTAGGCCAAAATTTACTGCTCACAGCTTATCAGAGTGAGCTGAGCTCATGGCGTAGATCTATGGTTTGGACCCTGAACGTAAAGCCGTAGATCTACAGCACGGACCCTGAAAGGGTTAATGGATCATATGTTTTATACCTAGATCTGTGTTCTCATTTAATATTTCACTTAAATTAATTGTTCATTTGAATTTTGATGTCTGTACATTTTTGTTAAGAAAGCTATTGAATGAATGATGGTGAATGTTTGTTTTTGGGCCACCCTACCTTAATGGGAGACTGTTGCTATGTTCAAGAAATTATACTGATAAAATTTAACTTGTTTAATTGAACTCTACAGTATATATTTCAGGGTACAACAATGTAATTCCTTTTCACATTGCAGAGTGTATCTGCTCTACCACTCGTGGAGTCAGGTGTTATGGGGGGCGCTTGTGGGTGTATTACTTGGCTGTAGCTGGTTCATGTTGACCCATCTGGTATTAACGCCACTCTTCCCGGTTATTGCATCATGGTAAGTCACTCTTGCTTCCTATGCACACATGCAAAATAAATCATACAAATGACTGTACATCTCTACAAAAGACTAATAAATAGAACTCGTGACGTGGTAAATTAATGATGCAAATTAATGTAGATAACTGTCATAAGAACTGAAAGAAATAACAGACCATGTGAATATAGATTGCATGATGAAATTGCTTAAATGTCAGAGTATGGGATGTAGAAGTCATCCTAGGCCAAAAAAAAATTCACCAGAAGATCGTGTAAATGACACGTGTTAACCCTTTGACTGTTTTGGTTGTATATATACGTCTTACGCGCCACTGTTTCGGACGTATTTATATGCGTAAATTCTAGTGGCTTCAAATCAAGTGTGAGAAAGCTGGGAGGCCCACATGTGAGAGAATGGGTCTGTGTGGTTAGTGTGCACCACATAAAAAAATCCTGCAGCACGCAGTGAGTAATGAAAAAAAAACCTGACCATTTTTTTGGATTAAAACGCCGACTTTGAGGTGTATTTTCGTGTAGTATTTATTGTTGTATTCTCGTTTTCATGGTCTCAGGTGATAAAATGGAAAACATATTACAGAAATAGAGATGATTTTGATTAGTTTCACGATGAAAATGACCTTGAAATTGACCTCAAAGTAGCGGAAATGTTCGATTTTTACCAGTGTTCAGGAGTAAGCAGATCACACCACACGTCCAGTACACGTCAACTGGGGAGTTTGATATTCTTTCACTAGTGCACTGATATTATTTATACCATTTTTACAATAATGCATTAGTCTGCATAACAGTCAATTTTGCATTTTTTCCATGAATAAAAAATAAAAATATAAAGCAATAGTAATATAAGAGGGGCCTAGAGACATGACTAATGAACAGAGGATATGTTATTTTAGTGCCAAGAATTTCTACATTGTTTATTCTGGGCCCTATTTTGAAATTAGCATCTTTTTTAATTTGCATGAAATTGGCCAAATTGCCAATTTCTGACCACTATTGGGTAGTTCAAATCAGTAAATGGGCAGTTTCTTGCACTCAGCTGATAGAAAAAATGGAGTTCTAGAGAAATAGCTCTGAGTTTGGTCAACTGGAATAATGGAATTGGCCAAAAACAGAGCTCAAATTCGGCAAAATTGCCAATGCGTGTATGTCGCCGAGACCGCTAACTTCGCGGGAGTGTAATTCCGTGAGTTTTTGACCAAATTTCATACATTTGGTATCATTACCATCAGGACAAGATTTTCTATAATTTCATAAGAAAAAATAATTTTTTTTCCAAAAATTTTGCGACATAGAATGACAGTTTCAGAAAGTGGCTTGCGACAGTCAAAGGGTTAAACTGGGAAATTTAAAATAGTCTTCATACTGGGAAACTTGAAAATAGTCTTCACATTTCACAACCTATGTACAAACTGGAGAAAAAACTTGAGCAGTATTTTGATCCATCCTCAACCATTTTTGAATCATGAATTGATAATGGTTCATAATCGAATGAACCATTTGTGTGCTAGTTGTGAACTGTTCCAGCTATGGTATTGAGGCCTCTTCTATGGATAGAGAAGTGGTAAAGAATTCACAGTACGTAGGGCCCCACTTATACGGCAGGTTAGGTTCCAGGCTACCGCCTTAAAGTGGAAGTCGCCATAAAGTGGAACACCCTTTTTTCCACTTATAAATGCATATAAATACTAGATAACAAGTTTACACTAACATACATTAAGTTAGCACTAGAACTAGACATTAAAAAACAATAAAAAAGTAAAATACACATATAGTACACTCATTACTTACCTTAAAATATTTGTAGTCTTAATCTAGGGTGAGATGAGTAGTATTTATTGTAAGAAATCAAGTGTGGTATGTATGGTAGCCAGGCTACCATACCAGGCCAACCCACCCCCACATAATACTCTACATTTAAGTATCCCAGAGCGATAAAATGCACATACAGTTCACTCATTACTTACCTTAAAATATTTGTAGTCTTAATGTAGGGTCAAAGGTGAGTAAATGAGATAAAACGAATAAATGAGAGAGAGAGAGAGAGAGAGAGAGAGAGAGAGAGAGAGAGAGAGAGAGAGAGAGAGAGAGAGAGAGAACGAGAGAGAGAGAAAGAGAGAGAGAGAGAAGAGAGAGAGAGAGAGAGAACGAGGAGAGAAAGAGAGAGAACGAGAGAGAGAAGAACGAGAGAGAGAGAGAGAGAGAGAGAACGAGAGAAGAGAAGAGAGAGAGAGAGAACGAGAGAGAGAGAGAGAGACGAGAGAGAGAGAGAGAGAGAGAGAGAGAGAACGGAGAGAGAGAGAGAACGAGAAGAGAGAGAGAACGAGAGAGAGAGAGAAGAGAGATGAGAGAGAGATGGAGAGAGAGAGAGAAGAGAGAGAGAGAACGAGGGGAGAGAGAACGAGAGAAGAGAGAGAAACCGAGAGAGAGAAGGAACGAGAGAGAGAAGAAGAGAGAGAGAGAACGAGAGAGAGAGAGAGAGAACGAGAGAGAGAGAGAGAACGAGAGAGAGAGAGAGAGAACGAGAGAGAGAGAGAGAAACAGAGAGGGGAGAGAGAGAGAAAAGAGAGAGAGACGAAGAGAGAGAGAACGAGAGAGGGGAAGAGAGAGAGAACGAGAAGAGAGAGAGAGAGAGAAGGAGAGAACGAGAGAGAGAGAACGAGAGAGAGAGAGAGAGAACGAAGAGAGAGAGAGAGAGGAGAACGAGAACGAGAACATGAGAGAGGACAGGTGCGGAGTTATGTAAACAAACCAGGCGAATGCAAGTTTTGTAAACAAACCAGTAAACAAACAAGTTACATTGTGTACAAGTTGTCTCTACATTGATACGGTAGAATAAATAAAGAAGAACACTCCCATTCTCATGTAACACCATTTTTAGAAAAAATGAAGCTTTGAGTGAAGACAGTGGAAATAAGTCACTCTGTCTGACTTTTTTGGGTTATCCTAGGTACTTTACACATGCTGCTGTGTATGATAATCTATGTAACTATATTTGTGTATACCTGAATAAACTTACTTACATACGAAAGGAATAATTTTCTACAGTTAACCCCAGTAACACATTTTCTCTTATGTTGGACTAAAGTAAATGTTATTCTTGCTGTCACTCGTACAAGTTGTCTGGCTACCACATCTCATATTTATATTTATTTATTCTACTGTGGGGTGTATTTATCATCTTTTTATGTTATGTATTGTGTTTATTATATAATTTTGAAAAAATATCATAGATGGATTAATAAAAAGTGTATATTAACGTAATACACGACATTTAATGAGACTCGGTGATGATGATGATGATTATTATTATTATTATTATAATACTATAAGACACTCTTACTGAATTTAATGTGTACCTGCACACCAGCACAGTGTGTAAGTTAATTTAGGTACAGGTATACATAAGTATAATTGTCAGAGTATACAGTGGACCCCCGGTTTGCGATGCCATCGGTATCCGATAAATCCGGTATTCGATACATTTTAACGCAAAATTTTTGCCTCGGTTCCCGTTAAAAAACCCGGTATATGATTTGTCTGAGACGTGTCCACGTGTGTGCCAGTGTTTACAAGCCAGCCAGTGTGCTAGCATCTAAGGATACATTCAGTACATTCCATATTATCACAGCATTTTTGGTGCTTGTTTCTGCAAAATAAATCACCATGGGCCCCAAGAAAGCTTCTAGTGCCAACCCTTCGAGAAAAAGGGTGCTAATGACTATTGAAATGAAGAAAGAGATAATTGCAAAGTACGAAAGTGGAGTGCGTGTGTCAGAGCTGGCCAGGTTGTATACAAAACCCCATTCAACCATCTCTACTATAGTGACCAGGAAAACGGCAATTAAGGAAGCTGTTGTTGCAAAAGGTGCAACTGTGATTACAAAACAGCGACTGCAAGTGTTAGAAGATGTTGAGAGACTGTTATTGATGTGGATATATGAAAAACAGATAGCAGGAGATAGCATCTCTCAAGCAATCATTTGTGAAAAGGCTCAGCAGTTGCATGACGATTTGGTAAAGAAATTGCCTGCAACTAGTGGTGATGTGAGTGAATTTAAGGCCAGCAAAGGTTAGTTTGAAAGATTTAAGAATTGTAGTGGCATAAATAGTGTGATTAGGCATGGTGAGGCTGCCAGTGACTCTCAAGCCGGTCCTAGTGGCATTAAAAGAAGAAGGGAAGTAACCCCAGAAAAGGACTTGCTACCTCAAGTCCTATTGGAAAGGGATTCCCGTTCTTAACAATAATTTCGACACTCTTCTCTCCTCCCATCCCATCAATCATCACCAGATCTTCATTAAAGGTAAGTGTCATGTATTCTATTGTTAGTAAAGTACTACAAACTGTGCATGCCTTCTTCAGTTTGTGTGCATTAAACTTAATATTTCATGTGGTAAAATTTTTTTTTTTCATACTTTTGGGTGTCTTGCACAGATTAATTTGATTTCCATTATTTCTTATGGGGAAAATTGATTCACTTTTCGATAATTTTGGTTTACGATGAGCTCTCAGGAACGGATTAATATCGCAAACTGGGGGTCCACTGTATATAAAATATGAAATAACTTTTAAAAACACTTGAAATTTTGGACTTTCCAGACAGAATGGAAGAAACTTAGTGCTTATGAATCTCACAGAGAATATAAACAAACATACAGTGGGCCCTCAGCCAGCGGCATTAATCCATTCCAGAGAGCTTGCCGTTAGTCGAATTTGCCGTTGGTTGAATTAATTTTCCCCATAAAAAATAATGGAAATAGAAATAATCCGTTCCTGACACCCCAAAGTATGAATTTCTTTTTTTTTTACATGACATATACACCAAAACGAATGGGACATGCAAAATAAACAATAATTAAATGCCACTTACCTTTATTGTGGGATTGTTGATGAGTGATAAGATGGTAGGAGGGAAGATGGTGGGGGTGTTTTATTGTTTGGAAGGGGAATCCCCTTTCATAAATACTTCAGCTACCATGTCCTTTGGTGGGGTTACCTCCCTTCTTGGTTTTTTAATGCCACTAGGACCAGCTTGAGGGTCATTGAGCCCCTGTCACACAAAATATCTGTCCAGAGAGCTCTTGTTTCTCACGTGCCCTTAGGATTTCCCTAAAATGGGAGACAATAGTGTCTTTGTACATGTTGCCAATACGGCTTGCAACTTCTGTGACAGAATAAAATTCATCGATAAATGCTTGCACCTTTGTAAACATTGAACAGATTTCCCTAATCCTTGACGAAGTTATCTTCATCCTGCTCTGAAGAACATTCCTGAGATGTGACCTTTTGCTGTTGCACCTGAAGCTCTTGCAGGTCTGCAGTGGTTAGTTCTTCCTCGTCATTCTGCACCAACTCTTTCACATCCACGCCACAAACCTCCAACCCCAAGGACTTCCCCAGTGACACAATAGCTTCCACTACTGGCATAGCCTCCTCAGGGTTAGCCCTAAACCCTTCAAAATCCCTCTCTTCTACACATTCTGGCCACAGTTTCCTCCAAGCAGAGTTCAAGGTCCTCTTAGTCACTCCCTCCCAAGCCTTACCTATAAGGTTTACACAACTGAGGATATTGAAGAGATCTTTCCAAAACTCTCTTAGGGTCACTTGAGTGTCTGAGGTCACCTCAAGGCACTTTTGAAACACTGCTTTTGTGTAGAGTATTTTGAATTTGAAATGACCTGCTGGTCCATGGGCTGAAGGAGAGGAGTTGTATTAGCAGGCAAAAGCTTCTCCTTAACGAAACCAAACTCCCCTGCAATTTCCTCTTGCAAGTCGTGAGGATGAGCAGGAGTATTGTCCATTACCAGGAGGCACTTGAGTGACAATTTCTTTTCCTGGAGGTATTTTGTCACACTGGGGCCAAACACACCATAAAACCAGTCCAAGAAAAATTCCCTAGTGACCCATGCCTTACTGTTTGATCTCCACAGCACACACAAATTACCCTTGACGATATTGTTTTTCCTGAACTCTGGGAGTTTCAGAGTGATACACCAATAGTGGCTTTGCTTTGCAATCACCACTAGCATTATTACACAACATAAATGTCAGCCTGTCTTTCATAGGCTTATGTCCTTTGAGTGCCTTTTCCTCCTGAGTAATGTAAGTCCTGTTTGGCATTTTCTTCCAAAACAGGCCTGTTTCGTCACAATTAAACACTTGTTCAGGTTTTAAGTTTTCAGTCTCTTATGTATTTCTTAGTCTTTCACATAATTTTCAGCCGCTTTTTTGTCTGAACTGGCTACCTCACCATGTCTTACCACACTGTGTATGCCACTATGAATCTTAAATCTTTCAAACCAGCCTTTGCTGGCCTTAAATTCATCAGCAGCAGCACTATTTTCAGCCATTTCCTTAATGAGATCATCGTGCAACTTCCTTGCCTTTTCACAAATTATGGACTGAGAAACACTATCTCCTGATAATTGTTTTTCGTTTATCCATATCAATAACAGTCTCTCTAGCTCTTCAATTATTTGCAGTCTCCATTTTGAAAACACACTTGAACCTTTTGCAACAACAGCTTCCTTGATTGCTGTTCTGTTTGCCAAGATAGTACTGATGGTTGAATGTGATTTGTTGTATTGCCTTTCCAACTCAGACATACTCTATCCACTCTCGTATTTTTCAATGATCTCTCTCTTCATTTCCATCATAATTCTCACCCTTTTTAACACAGGCTTGGCACTAGGAGCTTTCTTGGGGCCAATGGTGGCTTATTTAGCGATTACAAGCACTAAAAACACTGAAATAATGCAAAATGTGTAGCAGGTACACGTGGAATCGACCGCAACTGCTTGTAAACAATGGCATACTGTCTCTTGGAGTGGTTGGGCCCGCTCAGGCCACACTCCCGGCGCATGGACACGTTGTGGACGAATGTCGTTGGCAGAGTTTTTTGCCGTTGGTAGAGGCTTTTTTTACGCCAAAATGCGCTGTTAGACGAATTTTCCGTTACTTAACCCTTTGACACTTTTGGTTGTACAGTGGGCCCCCGCCTTACGATATTAATCCATTCCTGAGAGCTCATCGTAAGCCGAAATTATCGTTAGCCGAATTAATTTTCCCCACAAGAAATAATGGAAATCAAATTAATCCGTTCCTGACACCCCAAAGTATGAAAAAAAAATTTTTTTACCACATGAAATATTAACTTTACACACAAACTGAAGAAGACATGCACAATTACTACTCTACTAAGAATAGAATACTTGACACTTACCTTTATTGAAGATCTGATGATGATTGATGGGATGGGAGGAGGGGAGTGTGTGGAAGTTATTGTTTAGAAGGGGAATCCCCTTCCATTAGGACTTGAGGTAGCCAGTCATTTTCCGTGGTTACTTCCCTTCTTCTTTTAATGCCACTAGGACTAGCTTGAGAGTCACTGGACCACTGTTGCACAACAAATCTGTCCATAGAGCTCTGTACCTCACATTCCTTTAAGACTTTCCTAAAATGGGCCATAACATTGTCATTGTACAGGTTGCCAGCACGGCTTGCAGTAGCTGTGTCAGGGTGATTTTTATCCGTAAAGCTTTACAGTTCAACCTACTTTGCACACATTTCCTTAATCTCTCTTTGCAATTCCATACTAATTCTTGCCCTTTTTACCACAGGGATGGCACTAGAAGCTTTCTTGGGGTCCATGGTGACTTATTTTGCGGTTACAAGTTGCAGTTACAAGAGTAATTGTGGTAGGGGACCTGAATGCTAAAGTAGGAGAAACTTTTAGAGAGGGTGTGGTAGGTAAGTTTGGGATACCAGGTGTAAATGATAATGGGAGCCCTTTGATTGAACTTTGTATAGAAAGGGGTTTAGTTATAGGTAATACATATTTTAAGAAAAAAGAGGATAAATAAGCATACAAGATATGATGTAGGGCAAAATGACAGTAGTTTGTTGGATTATGTATTGGTAGATAAAAGACTGTTGAGTAGACTTCTTGATGTACATGTTTATAGAGAGGCCACAGATATATTTATTTATTTATTTATTTATTTATTTATTTAGTAATTTTAGCATACATACAGAGGTACAAAAAAATACAGGTAAGAGCAGCATGCCAAAGCCACTTATATGCATAGCATTATGGGCTGGCTTAAAATTAACTTAAGATTAACTAAGCAATGATGAAATCAGTGATAAGACCTTATTGTAAACAGATAACTATAAAGCACAAATGAGTATTACAAAAACAGGTCATATGGTTGCATGCATTGCTGTACATTCAGTAGAATGGAGTATTCTGTTAGGTAGTGTATTTAAAAAATAACAAAGTTTGGTTGGGTCCTAGGTTTAACATTTATGTGATAGAATTGTGAGTAACATTTAGGATATACAATTTATAAGGTTCAGTTATTCAGTATTTATTTGGTTTTGGGTGAGTAAGTGATCTTTGAGAAGAGACTTGAATTTATAAACAGGTAGTGTTTCTTTTATATTTACAGGTAATGAATTCCAGATTTTAGGGCCTTTTATGTGCATTGAGTTTTTGCATAGTGTGAGATGGACACGAGGAACATCAAAGAGTGATCTGTGCCTTGTGTTATGGTCATGTGTTCTGTTGAGGTTGGCAAGGAGATGTTTGAGGGGAGGGTTAATATCAGAGTTAAGTGTTCTCTGTATGTAATAGGTGCAATAATAAGTATGGATGTTTTGTATGGTGAGTAGGTTGAGTGTTTTGAATATTGGTGGAGTGTGCTGCCTGTAGTGAGAATTTGTTATCATTCTAACTGCAGCCTTTTGTTGGGTAATTAGTGGTCTGAGATGGTTAATTGTTGTTGAGCCCATGCACAAATTCCATAGGTGAGATAGGGGTAAATAAGAGGGTGATAAAGGGCCAGGAGGGCTGACTGTGGAACATAGTACCGTATCTTCGATAGTATGCCTACAGTCTTGGAAATTTTCTTAGAAATTTGTTGTATATGTGTATGAAATTTGAGTCTATTATCAAGGTGGATTCCTAAGAATTTTCCCTCTGTTAGCTTTGTGATAGGTGATCCGTTTATCGTTATGTTAAGAGGTACATCTGTAGCTCTGTTACCAAACTGAATGAAGTAGGTTTTGTCAATGTTTAGTGTAAGTTTGTTAGTCCTCATCCAGGTAGATATTTTCTGTAATTCGGTATTTACAGTATTGGCTAGCATGACTGGACTCGGGTGAGAGAAGACGTATGTAGTGTCATCTGCAAAAAGTGTGGGTTTGAGTAATTGCGAAACATTTGGTAGGTCATTTATGTATAGGAGAAAGAGAAGAGGGCCAAGGACACTTCCCTGTGGGACACCAACTGTAATTGGTTGTGCGGAAGAGCTTGTCCCATTTGCGTACATATATTGGCTTCTGTTGCTGAGGTATGACTTGAGGTAGTTGAGGGAGTGCCCTCTTATACCATAGTGTGACAATTTTACGTGGAGCAAGTCATGGTCAACTGTATCAAAAGCTTTACGTAAGTCAATGAAGATCCCCAGTGGGACTTCTTTTTTCTCTATTGCAGTGTATATATGTTCTTTAGCATGTGTATAATAGCATCATTAGTATTTTTATTAGGCCTGAATCCAAATTGGCAGGGGTTGAGTATGTTTTGGGAGATGAGGTAGGAGTAGATTCGTTTATGAATTAATTTTTCGAAGATTTTTGAGAGAGGGTGTAAATTGGATATTGGCCTATAGTTATTCAACTCTGTTTGGTCTCCTCCTTTATGGATCGGGGTGACCCTTGCTATTTTGAGAACTGTAGGGAATGTGGAGGATTCAATGGATTTGTTAAAGAGTGTTGCAATGATTGGTGATAGTACTTGTGACACTTTTTTGTATATAAAGGGTGGTAAGGTATTTAAATCTCCTGCCTTGTTTTTTAGTGCGTTGATAATAAGGGAGACTTCGTATGGGTTAGTCAGAGCTAGGAACAGTGTGTTCGGGCAGTTGCCAGTGAGGTAGTCATTTGGTGGGGTATCTGAGCTTGGGATTTTATTGGCAAGGTTTTGTCCTATAGTGGAGAAGAAATCATTGAGTCTGTTTGCTGTTTCTGTGGTGGGAGTTGGGGTTCATCTGATTTTGCTAATTTTATTTCACTATTTCGTGATATCTTTTTTTGTTCCCAGAATTTCTGATAGGGTCTTCCAAGTCTTTTTTATATCACCTCGTAAGTTGGATAATCTGTTCTCATAATACAATTTTTTTGCCCTTCTTATCAGGCTGGTTAGGATTGACGAGTAACGTTTTGTTTGGTCACTGGTTATGTGACCCATTCTCTACTGTTTTTCATATCGGTGTTTTGTATTTATGGATTTGAGAATGCTGGGTGTTAGCCAGGGACTGTTCAGTCTCTTTGCTGTCATCTGTTTAGTTTTTTTAGGGCAGTGCTTGTTATAGAGGTATTGGGTCTTTTTTAGAAAATTATTAAAACATTCGCCAATATCTGTATAGATTTCTAGCTCAGTGTGCCAGTCAATATTTGTTACTGCTGTTGTGAAGTTATTAATGGCTGCCTCATTGTGAAGTCTGAAGGTGACTTTAGTAGTGTCTTGGGGTAATTTACCAAGAGTTATGAGGAAAGTAGGGTAGTGGTCTGTGGTATTATCTGTAATTATGCGTGATTTTAAAGGGGATATGGTGTTGGTCCAGATGTGGTCAAGTAGGGAAACACTAGTCTCCGTAACTCTTGTAGGTTTTGTTACTGTTGGTAGCGACATGCAGTTACTCATTGTGTTTGTGAATTCAGTAACGTGTGGGTCCTGGTCTTGCAGGAGATTTATATTGAAGTCACCTGAGAGTAGTAAGTGATCTTTGTTCATGCGTGCATCAGTTATCATACTTCCTAGGTTTTGACTAAATTGGCTAATGTTTGATTGTGGAACTCTGTAGATGTTTATCACTGTGAGAGCTTTTTGTAGGTATTTGGATTTGAATTTAGCTATTATATATTCTCCATGTTCATCCCTTGTGCAAGTATTAGTGATACATTCTAGTTGGTCTGAGTAGTATATAGCTGTGCCACCCCCTTGTTGGTCTGGCCTACAGTTGTGTATGGCTGTGTAACCAGGAATGGCATAGACATCTGTAGTATCAGGCTTTAGCCAGGTTTCAGTTAGTGTAATGATGGACATGTTGGTATGCAAGGAATTTAGTAATGCTATGAGGTCATCGTAATGCTTGCTTGAAGATCTGATATTGTAGTTAAAGATAGTTATGTTGTTGTTGGCTCTGAGAAGTGCCTTTGATTGTTCTGCTGTGTAGTAATTACAGTAACTGTTTGATTCATTTAAGTCATTAAATAAGAGGTTGGTATCAGGATCATTGCTTGTAATCATAAGATTTGTAGTGAATCTATAGTTAGAATTAAGTATAAAACAAAGTAAATATTCTAAAGCTAAAAAATAGCACCTGAATTATTTAACAAATGTAAAAATAATGAGCTAAGGTAGTATTTTTAAAGCTAAAATAAAGGAGACAATATAAAAGGGACTAAATAATTTGTGGTGAACAAATATAGTGATGATCAAATAATGGGGCTTGGGAATATGATAGTAGGTAGTACTTTAAAGGTAATTCTTTAAAGTTAGAATTATAATATAAAATTATAATATAAAAGGGACTAATATAAGTTGTGGTGAACAATAAAGTGGTAATCAAATAAATGAGCTTTGGAATATAATGGCAAAATAGTGAACTTATTACACTTTAGCACCTGAGAATAGCACCTTGATTATTTTAACAATTGTGAATATATGAACTAAGGTAGTTATATAAAGCTAAAATAAAGGAAAAAAATATATAAGGGACTAAAATTAAGTAATGGTAAACAAAGTTAAATGGACATAGTCAATATGAAATAATATTGGTTTAGGAGTAAGATCTGATTTGTAATATTAAATAAGTTGAGCAGTTTATTGCACAATAAAAAGTAAAAAAATGAGGTAATTGGTACTAGCTAGCAAAAGATAGTTTTGGTACTTGCAAAAAAGTAATTGGAATATACACTAATTGCACACACAATAAAAAGTGACTAAAAAAACAAGTAGTGGTAAACAAAATTAAATGGACAGGTAAGAACATTGAATAATATTAATTTGGAGTAAGATTTGACTTGTAACACAAAATTATGAGCAATTAATAGCAGTAAGAAAGAAGTATAAAGTATTGGAGGTAGTTAGCATTAGCTAGTGATGAAAAAAATAATAATGCACAATATAATAGTAATGTACACTATATGCACCACACGTATATATGTATTAAGGGCACTTATCTAATCTGTTACAGAAATGACAGCTTTTCTAAGGAAGGTAGAGAAATCATGTTCGTTTGAGATGGTATATTGTTGTCCTGTTGATGTTTTCCTTACTAGTATTTTCCCATCTCGCGTGAAACACTGATGTATTTTGTTTTCCTGTTTAAGTTTTCTCAGCCTGAACAGAAGGTTTTGACATTTTCTTGTTAGACACTCATTTATGTACACTCCATTTTTCATTGTAATTGCTGATTTAATTAGGTCCTTTCTTTTATCGTATGAATGAAGTCGGATCATTATGCTGTGTTTACTTCCTGGTTTTCCTAGCAAACGTGTTTCTTTGATTTCATTGTTTTGCACGATGACTTGTACGTGGTCCTGTATTATCTTGACAGCAGTTTCTTTGCACTGTGCTTGGGTTATGTCACTTGGAATGTGTGGACTGTTTATTATAACTGCATCAGACAACTTACCTTGTTCAGTTTTGTCGTCTTGGAAATCAAGGTATTCATTTAGTCGAGTGTGCATGTTCTGATTCCAGTCCTTGATTGCTTCTTCAACCTTCATATTTATTATAGTTATTTGTTTGGTGTGACTGGCTATAGCTGCTTTCAGAGTATTTTCTGTGTCAACACTTCCCGATGTAATCTTCTCTTCAAGGTTTTGGATCTTGTTCTCGAGGTTGGTTATCTTGGATTCTCGTCGCTCGAGTGTTGCTTTGATATCTTTGATTTCGTTTTCTAGAGCAACGATGTAGTCCTTGATATTGTCAGGAATAATCATACCTGAGTAATCATGGGTGAATCCTTTGAAGGGAGTGGAGTTGGAGGGGGAGTCAGCCATGTTTGTTGTTGTTGTTGTTGTTCCCTGGGTGGCGGCGGTGAGGGGGGGTTGATGATACACCGGTGTCCTGCTGGGTAGACAAGTTGAGTTCTAGGGTCCTTGCTGTTATTCTTTTATTACTGATGTTGTTTCTTCTGCGATATCCTTTCATAGTATCACTGAAGTAGATACTGTGTAGCAATGGAGAAGGCTTGGGTTAAGTGGTTGTCTGGCAGCGGAGGCAGTGTTTGGGTTAGCAGGGCTGTCTTCCTTAGATCTTCTAATTTTGTCAAGATTTGGGTTACATTCTTAGTATTCTTGGGTCATTTTGTGGTCTACGTGGGTTCATGTAGTTGAACTTTCACTTAGGCCATCACAAGTTTTGATGAGCGATGTTTTTTGAGGAAGAAGAGCTGGTAGGATGCCTCTGCTGCTGCTGCCGCTGAGATCACTTTTTAGTTGTAGCTACACTGAGAGTAAAAGGTAGATGGGATACAAGGAGAATAGAAGCATCGGGGAAGAGAGAGGTGAAGGTTTATAAACTAAAAGAGGAGGCAGTTAGGGTAAGATATAAACAGCTATTGGAGGATAGATGGGCTAATGAGAGCATAGGCAATGGGGTTGAAGAGGTATGGGGTAGGTTTAAAAATGTAGTGTTAGTGTTCAGCAGAAGTTTGTGGTTACAGGAAAGTGGGTGATGGAGGGAAGAGGAGCGATTGGTGGGATGGAATGAGATGTAAGGGAGAAAAAGTTAGCATATGAGAAGTTTTTACAAAGTAGAAGTGATGCAAGGAGGGAAGAGTATATGGAGAAAAAGAGAGTGGTAAGAGAGTGGAAGCATTGTAAAAAGAGAGCAAATGAGAGAGTGGGTGAGATGTTATCAACAAATTTTGTTGAAAATAAGAAAAAGTTTTGGAGTGAGATTAACAAGTTAAGGAAGCCTAGAGAACAAATGGATTTGTCAGTTAAAAATAGGAGAGGAGAGTTATTAAATGGAGAGTTAGAGGTATTGGGAAGATGGAGGGAATATTTTGAGGAATTGTTAAATGTTGATGAAGATAGGGAAGCTGTGATTTCGTGTATAGGGCAAGGAGGAATAACATCTTGTAGGAGTGAGGAAGAACCAGTTGTGAGTGTGGGGGAAGTTCGTAAGGCAGTAGGTAAAATGAAAGGGGGTAAGGCAGCTGGGGATTGATTCAAATTCAAATTCAAATTCAAAGTTTATTCTCTATAAGGATTACAATGCTGAGTTTACAGAATTTGGTTATTGTATTGTTTACATGTAGTTAAATAATAATTACAGAGTCTACCACTAGAACACCTAGCATGGCTAGGCATGTCGGGCAGACTTAAATTAAATCTTAAGTTTAAAATATTACAAAATTATGAGGTAAGTTGGTATTATGGCTAAATGACTAAATACTAGTTTGTGAGTTTAGCAATGTGAATGCTTTTGTTTTGGCACTATACATAGTTTCAGTATTGGAGTATCACAGGCCAACTTATGACTAGTTAAG
The DNA here is from genome assembly GCF_026875155.1 of Cherax quadricarinatus. Classification (NCBI taxonomy): domain Eukaryota; kingdom Metazoa; phylum Arthropoda; class Malacostraca; order Decapoda; family Parastacidae; genus Cherax; species Cherax quadricarinatus. Next base: position 32,817,224 of record NC_069413.1, read on the forward strand.
ATTCATTATTTTGAGATTGAGATTGATATTTCTGTTTATGGTTAAATGGGTGAGTGAGTGTAAGTGTTAACCACCAGGTTGTATTCGTGTAATTAGTTGACAGGGTGTATCAGGGAGATAAGATGTTTTCTGATGGTAGTTTTGAAGGTGATGAATGTGTCTGCAGTTTTAGAATTTTCAGGTAGGGTGTTCCAGATTTTAGGGCCTTCGACATATATTGAATTTTTGTAAAGGTTTAGTCGGACACGGGGAATGTCATAGAGATGTTTGTGTCTGGTATTGTGCCTGTGGGTTCTGTCGCAACTATCAAGAAAGTGTTTTAGGTCAAGGTTAATATTGGGATTTAAGGTCCTGTAGATGTAGATTGCACAGTAGTAAGTGTGGATGTACTGGACAGGGAGTAAGTTTAGATCTATGAAGAGTGGGGGGGTGTGTTGCCAGGGATGGGATTTAGTGATTATTCTTACTGCGGCTTTTTGTTGGGTTATTATTGGCTTTAGGTGTGTTGCTGCAGTTGAACCCCAAGCACATATAGCATAGGTGAGGTATGGATATATAAGTGAATGGTATAGTGTGAGAAGGGCAGTTTGCGGCACATAGTATCATATCTTGAGAGGATCCCAACCGTTTGGATACTTTTTTGGTTATGTGTTGGATATGGGTGCTGAAGTTCAGGTTGTTGTCGAGGTATGGGCCTAGGAATTTCCCCTCAATATGCCTGGCAATTAGAGTGTTGTCGTTTAAATGTAATTTGCGCATCTCCTGCTCTGCTACCAAACAAAATGTGTGGTTTTGTCAGTGTTAAGCGTAATTTTTTGGGCTGTCATCCAATCTATTTTTGATCATCCTCATTAAAAAGGGTGTTGGGGGGGGCAAGATTAGGGTGGAGATGACATAACGTGTCGTCAAAAAGAAAGGGGGTTTCGGGTGTTGAATACGTTCGGAAAAACTTTGATGAATATGGGGAAGAGCAGGACCAAGGGACACTTCCCCTGCGGAACCCCAGTATCAAGTGGCTGGTTGTTGATGCTTGTCTTTAATGGTGACATATGATACCTATTAGAAAGGTAAGATTGAAATATGCAAGCGCAGGGCCTTATCCCAAAATGGTCAAGTTTGTGGATAGGATGCCGTGGTCTACTGTTCAAAAATTTTTTAGGTCAATAAAAATTCCTAGGATATTCCTTTTTTCCAATCTTGTAAAGCAGATCTACTTTTTTAATGACATCTTAGTGCTTTTATTTTTCCTAACCCAAAATTTGGGGGGGTTAAATAGTTTTGTCCCGTTTAAATGAATAAGTCCCCTGTGACGGTTTCTCAAGTTTTTGGGAAAAAAATTGGTAATTTTGATTTTGGCCTTTATTGTTTAAATCTGTGGGGTAACCACCTTTATGATGGGAAACCCCTTTGCCGTTTATAGTTTGGGGAAGGTGCTAGTTTCTAGGACTTTTAAAAAAAGAAATGAGATAGCATGGAAGTCAGGGGCCGCTCTTTTGTACAATAATGGTGGGACATGAGAAGATCCCTGAGTTTTTTTTTAAGTGACTTTAAACTTGACTCAAGAAATCGTAATGACACGATTGCAAAAAAACCATCCCCCCCGGCATGGGCATTGGGCTGGGATTTTATTGGCGAGATTAGAACCTATGGTTGAGAAGAAGTCGTTTTGGGAAAAAGATAGAAATGTTAAAAGCAGGGGGGGAATAGTTTTGGGGGGTTTTGGTGGTATTATTTAATAAATTAGGGAAGAGGGTAAGTACCTAGGGTTTTGGCAAGAGCAGCATTTTTTCCTTTTGTAAAAAGGAAAAAGGGGACAAAAGAGTGAAAAATTATGGGGATAAGTCTGTGAGTAAACTTTGAAAGTTTTTTGGTGAGTTATCTTTGAAAAAATTTAAAGTAAGTCGGAGAATAGGATAGCAGATGAACAAGGGGGTTTGGGAAAAGTAGGGGGTGTGGCCCCGGGTGTTTACAGTGAAACATATAAGTAACAGTATTTAGATAACAAAAAGGGGTTTTTGGGGCATTTTGGTTTTGGGAAAAAGGCATATGCGGGGTGGATAGGGAAAGGGGGGCAATGGGCGATTTTGCAGGTATGGTAGGGGAGGAGGTTACTGAAAGCAGTGAAGAGTTTTTACGAGGTAGTGGGGCTCAAGTTAGAGATGTGGGAAAGAGGGGGTTTATTTCCCAGAAAAAGTAGCCTTTTAACAAGGATGTGTGATGTCACCGGGGGTTGTTTAATATTTTATAGAGGGGTTGTAAAAAGAAGTAAATCGGGGTCTTGGAAAGAGGCGTGAGTTAAAATTAAAGAATCACACATAAAGGGGGATTGTCACATTTGCTCTTTCTGATGACACGTGTTTTTGGGAGATTCAAGAGAAGTTGCAGGGGTTGGTGGTGAATTTGGTAGGGTATGTAAAGAAGAAATTAAAAGTGAATATCGGAAAGAGAAAGTTATGGGATAAAAAAAAAGATTAGGTGTGAAAGAGTGGATATCAATTGGAGGGACAGAGATGGAGGAGGTGAATGTTTAGATTTGGGAGGGATGTGTAGGGATGGGTCATAAAAGAGGGGTGAATCATAGAATCAGGGGGAAAAGGGGGGGCAGTGCACTTAGGAGTCTGTGGGCCAAAGGGGGGAAGTATGAAGTATGTTTTCCCAACGTCTTATATGGTTGTGAAGCATGGGTGAAATTTGCAGCAGGAGAAGGCGGGGGCGTGGAGATGCCATGTCTGAGGGCAATGTGTGGTGTGAAAAAATGCAGAGAACGTAGTTTGGAATTTGGGAGGGGGTGCGAGATTCCCAAAAACTTTTGTCCAGAGGGCTGGGGAAAGGGTTTTGTTGAGGTGGTTCGGACATGTAGAGAGAATGGAGCAAAAAAAAAAACAGAATGATTAAAAGAGTGTATCATCTAGGGAAGAAGGGGGGGAGGGTGGGCCCCGGGAAAGGTTGGAGGGGGGGGTAAAGGAGGTTTGTGTGCGAGGGGGGGGACTTCCAGCGGGCATGTAGTGTTTTTTGATAGGAGGAAGGAAAAAAAGGGTTTTTTAATACTTGACGTGCTGTTGGAGGTGAGCAAAGTAACATTTTAAAGGGGATTCGGGGAAAACCGGCACCGGACTTAGTCCTGGAGATGGGGAGTACAGTGCCTGCACTCTGAAGGAGGGGTGTTAATGTTGCAGTTTAAAAACTGCACTGTAAAGCACCCTTCTGGAAGACAGTGATGGAGTGAACGATGGTGAAAGTTTTTTTTTTTTTAGGCCCCCCTCCTTGGTGGGAATCGGCCAGTGTGTTAATAAAAAAATAATAATAATAAAAGCACTAAGAACACTGGGATAATGTGAAATGTACCGAATGTATGCGTAGATGCGACCGCACTGGCTGGCTTGTAAACACTGGCGCTGGGGGACACCGGGGAACGCCCCAGACAAATCACGAAAGGGCGAGGCAAAATTTTTGCATTCAAATGCTTCGTATGGCGGATTTAACGTAACGCAATGCGTTCGTAAGGCGGGGTCCACTGTATATTTATGTCTTATGAGCCACCGTTTTTGGTGTACATATACTCATAAATTCTAACGGCTTCAAATCAAACAGGAGAAAGCTGGTAGGGCCACATGTGAGAGAATGAGTCTGTGTGGGCAGTGTGCACCATATAAAAAAAATCCTGCAGCATGCAGTGCATAATGAGAAAAAAAAAACTCTGACCATTTTTTTTTTAATTAAAATGCCGACTTTGTGATCTATTTTCATAAGTATTTATGGTTATATTCTCATTTTCTTGGTCTCATTTGATAAATGGAAAACATTTTATAGAAAAGAGGTGATTTTGATTGGTTTTACTATGAAAAGAACCTTGAAATGGGGCTCAAAGTAGGGGAAAAAGTTTGATTTTTGCCAAAGTTTAAAAGTAAAAAAATGATGTCATTTCCCAAAAATTCCAGTAGCCATTTAATATGCATCATGAATGGCTTGACATTATTTATACAATTATTACAATATTGCAGTAGTTGCATAAAGTAAATCTTCTATTTTTTTGTTTGAATAAAAAAATTTAAAATAAAGAAGAGTTTTACAAAGGGCCCGGAGACATGACTGGGAACAAAAAAAAAGTTTTTTTTTTGAGCCAGGGGTGTCTGCATTGTTTATTCTGGACCCGTTTGAAATTTTCTATTTTAAATTTTCGTGAAATTGGCCAAAATTGCCAAATTTTGACCCGTTATTAGGTGTTGAAATTGGTAAATGGGGAGTTTTTTGACCGTGAAGCAAAAATGGGTCTAAAGAAATGCTATGAGTTTGGGGCGACGAAACAATGGAAATTTTTCCAAAAATAGGGCTAAAGTGGGCAAAATCGCTGTTTTTAAATATCCCCCAACTTCGCGAGAGTTAATTTTCCCTCAGTTTTCCTCAAAATTTTGTTCTTTTGGGTCATTACAATCAGAAAGATTTTCTACATTTCATAAGAAAAAAAAAATTTTTTTTTTTTTGAAAAATTTTTTCGAACCCGGAGACACCCCAGATTTGGGGTTGTGACAGAAGGGGTTAATGCTCGTTAGTTGAGGGTCCACTGAATTTGAGTTGACTTATTTTCGAACGCTTTTAAAACGGGCCCACGTACTACTTGAAGGGATTTCAGGGGGCATGCCCCGCAGTCCTCGTGACCAGGGCCCCATGGTGGATCGGGCCCATCTCAACTGTTTTTGTTGGCCGCATGTAAACGATGTACGAACCAAGCCTGGTGATCAGGCACTGACTTGAGGTGCAGTCCAAAAATCTTCTTGAAGATGCCAAGGGTCTATTGGTAATCCTTCTTATGAATGCTGGTAGGGATTAACAGTTTGGGGGCCCCTACACTTATTGTGTTGTTCTTTCATCAGTGGGGCCCCTGCTTTTCATTGGGGGATGTTTTCAAACCCCCAATGAGTCTTTATTTTCATAGGAGTGATTTTTATGTGCCCAAATTTGGACTAAACCCTCTAGGGTTTTCCAAGTGTATGTAATCATGTATCTTCCCCTTTCATTACAGGGGGGACAGATCAAGGAATTTCAACTTTCCCATAATTTAGTGTTTTATCTATTTTCTTGGCTGTGAAGGGGTTTTCTGTAATTTTCTAGGTCAGCAATTTTCTCCTGCCTTTAAAGGCGCTGTTAGTATGCACAAATTCAGCCCAGTAGAACAAGTGACCTAATAGTGTCATCATGGGCTTGGGATTCCTATTTTTTAAAGTTTTCATTATCCATCTTGTCATTTTTTTTGCAGATGCAAAATTATACAATGTTTGATTTTGAAAAGGGGATCCCTTTACATTTATCACTCCCAGGTCCCCTTTAAAATTTTTTTTTTTGCTCTGTGGGTTGGGAATTTGTTTAACTCTAAAAAGTTTTAATTTCCTCACGCTTTCCAATTGGAGTAATTGAAATTTTTTCCCTTTATTGAGCTTTATATTATTTTCTGTGGGGTATTTTTAACCCCTTTTGGGGGCCGTCCCGTAGATCTAGGCTTTTACGTTCAGGGGCCAAACCGTAGGCTACGCCATGACCAGCTACTCTGATAAACTGTGAGTGGTAAATTTGGGCCCAGATATGAGAGAAACATTATGTGGGGTTGGGGACCCCAAAAAACGATCCTGCCCACGTGTATAATGAGAAAAAAAAAATGAAATTTTTTCGATTAAACGCAATTTGCAGTGTTTTTTCGTATTTTTTATAGTTTTATTTTCGATTTCTTGGTCTCATTTGGGTAGAAGGGAAGAATATTCAGAATAGAGATGATTTTTTTATTTGGTTTTAGCACTGGAAATGGCTTGAAAATGAGCTCAAAGTGCAGAAATGTTAAAATTTTTTCCGATATTCAAGATAAAAAACGACCTCACATGTCTAATACACGCCCGCTGGGGGGTCTAATATACATTCCAAATTGGTGATGAATTTTATACAATTTTTACAGATTTCTAACAGTAAATCTTCTATTTTTTGGTGTGAATAAAAATTCATTATGTGAATAAAAAATCAAAATGGAATTTATTTGTAAAGCCTCAAAACATAACTAATGAACAGAGGAAATGTTAGTTTAGTGCCAGGAATGCCTACATTGTTCATTCTGGACCCTATTTGAAATGGAATATTTTGAACTTTGTGTTAAATTGGCCAAATTAACAATTTCCGATCATTTTATTTTGTAGTTGAAACAGTTGACTTGGCAATTTCTTGTGCTCAATCGATAGAATAGAAGTAATACTAGTGAAATAGCTAAGAATTTGGTTGATTGGAATAATGTAATTGGCCTAAAATGGGACTCAAAGTCGGCAAAATCGCCGATTCGTAAATATCGCTGACACATCAAAATTCGCGAGAGCATAATTTCGTCAATTTTCCACCAAATTTCGTACTTTTTGTTTTATTACCTTCACAAAAAGATTCTCTACGATTTCATAAGAAAAAATAACAAATTTTTTGTTTGAAAATTCTTGGACACTGGTGCGTGACTCCAGATTTGGGCCTTGGACCCTGAAAGGGTTAAAGATTTGGTTGATGCCTGCCTGGAGTCTTGCAGTGTCTTCAATGGAGGACACTGTAATGCAAATTCAGGTGTCATCTGCAAAGGAAGACAGTGCTGTGGCTTACATCCCTGTCTGTTAGATATGAGGATGAAGGACAGGATGGGGACAAGTACTATATATTGTAGAACAGAGATTTTCACCGTGGCCGCCTCAGACTTACTCTATTTACTACTACTCTTTGTGTTCTATTTGTTAGGAAATTATAGATTCATCTACCAACTTTTCCTGTTATTCCTCTATCATGCATTTTGTGCACTATTAAACCATGGTCACACTTGTCGAAGTCTTTTGTAAAGTTTGTGTATACTATCTACATTTTGTTTGTCTTGTAGAGCATCCAGGACCTTGTTGTACTAGTCCAGTAGCTGGGACAGGCAGGAGCAGTAAGTAAGTTTATTTAGGTATACACAAATACAGTTACATAGATAATCATACATAGCAGCATATGTGTAGAGAACCTAGCAATTTTTGCTTATCATTTGGGATTGTGAACCTTAAGAGCTGTATGAACTGAACCCACCTGTACAGTGAAATCTAATGGGAGTGAGAGGGGTGTACGTTATTGTCGATTGTCCATTAAGCATGATAACAATGCAACAATAAAACAGTGCTTTACTCATGATGGCATTATCATGGTAAAATTATCAGACACGGGTCATAGGTTTGAAAAAAATGATCATGAGCTAGCATGTTTCCTCTCATTCACTGGTTTGACTGAACCTCGTTAAGCCATATCTCAACACAATATCAATCATGTACAGTGCTGTAGTATAGTAGAATTCACCCTTAAGGTACTAAACAAAGTGCTAAAGAGTAAAATTCTCATTGAATCTTACCCAGTACCTCATACATTTTTAACTTTAGTACTAATTCTAACCCATATTTTCATATCTATTAGTGAGTAACAGTAATTGATTCCCAGTTACTTAAATTTTTCAGGGTCCGTGCCGTAGATCTATGGCTATATGTTGAGGGTTCAAACCGCAAATCTACACCAAAATTCTAGCGGCGTCAAATTTAGCACGAGAAGGCTGGTAGGCCTACATCTGAGAGAATGGGTCTGCGTGGTGTGTGCGCGCCGTAAACAAAAATTCTAGGCACCCGCATGGCATTGTGGGAACGCCGCCTCAGTTACCTTTGTTCGCCATGCCTTGTCGCAAGGCAGCTGTCTCTCTAAGGAGAATTGGGACTCTCCTCTTCGTAACTGATAGTCCTGACTCTGATGGAAGTGGAAATGAAGAATTCTATGGCTTTGATCAATTAGTGACCGAAAGCAATGACCATGATATCGGAAATAGTGCAGAAAATACTGATGATCCTTAACCTTCTATCTCTGGTGTGGGCACGTCTCGGTCACGTTCATTTGTACCTCGTCGCAAGAGAAAACTAATATTTTCGCGTGGCCAGGCTTCAGACTTCAGTGATGATGATGATGATAGTGATGTGGACTGTGATTTTATTGCTCTTGATGATCATTTGATTAGTGATAGTGAGGAATCATATTCACCAGTGAAGTGTCGGTATATACGCTGCTGCATGCGTTCGGGTAGGGTTCCCTGTGCAGTGCCCAGGGGATGAAGTACACCCCGGAGTACATCCCGTGGCCCTACACCAGGAATAGACAGTGAAAGTGAGGATGATGTGGCTGCACTGGCATGGATAGACCACAGGCATCAGTAGGTGGTGGTATTGGTGGCGATAGTGGTAGTGGTGGTGGTAGTGCCATGGCCATGCATGACTCACCAGCCTAGGCTGGGACCCACGCCTCTGACTCCTCAGCTCAAGGACAAAGCAGAGTGTCAGCCACCACCCCACCACAACTGCAGCTACAACCACAACCAGCTTATGATGTCCAGTATCCACCAGCAAACCGCATCTGGGATTGGCAGCAAAATCCCAAGTTTGTTCCCAAGCCCCACCAGTTTGATGACTCCCAAAGTGGAATCCTATTAACTTGTTCCCTTGGAAATACTGCAAATGAACTGGAATTCTTTGAACTATTCTTTGATCAGCCCTTGATGGAAACTATTGTCAGGGAAAGTAACAAGTATTTTGAGTACACCATGGCAAATACAATCATATCACCACAGTCAAGACTACACCAGTGGAAAGAGACAACTGCGGCTGAAATATATTTGCTTTTTGCAACAATAATGCTTAAGCTTCATGTCTATAAGCATAATATGAAATCATACTGATCCACAGATTGGCTAATTTGTTCCCCAGCCTTCAGTGAAATCATCCCAGTGAACAGGTTTATCTTACTGTTACGTATGTTGCACTTCTCTGACAAAACCAGGCCTGACAGAAGTGACAGGTTATATAAGATTAGAAATGTTTTTATGTATCTGAAACAAAAGTTCAACGTGTACTTTTATCCATTCAAGAATCTTGTAATTGACAAGTCTTTGATATTGTTCAAAGGTAGACTGTCATTCAAGCAGTATATACCGAGCAAGAGGAAAGGCTTTGGTATAAAACTGTTTGTACTCTGTGACTGTGACAGTGGCCTGGTATTGGATATTATTGTATACACGGGAAGTAAAACATTGAAAGATACCAGGATGTTATTGAGTATCTCAGGTGACGTAGTGAGAAACATGATGGCACCTTATCTTGGTAAGGGGTATACATTATATACTGATAACTGGTACGCAAACCCTTTACTCAGTGATTTCTTGCGAATGAACATGACATATGTGTGGCACAGTGCATTCTAATCGTAAACATATGCCCAGGTTCAACGCAGGCACTCGTAGTGGTGATGTGCAGGTGTTTACTGCCAATGACATCATGGCATTATGGTGGCATGACAAACGAGATGTCACATTGTTGACAGCCATTCGCCCTAACAAAATGCAAGACAGTGGCAAAGTTGATAGTGACTAATGAACACACTCGAAAACCAGTGACAGTGATTGACTGTACACAAAACATGCATTTGGTTGACAGATGTGACATGCAGATAGGCTTTGTTGATTGTGTTCGTAAGAGTTACAATTGGTACATGAAACTTTTCTTCCATCTCATGGACATTTCAATGCTCAATGCAAATAATATGTACCAAATGAAGACCGGCAACAGACCACCGTATGGTGAATTTTGTTTGTCTGTTGTCAGACAACTCATAATGAAGTACCAGGTAACAATACCTGCTACACAAAACTGTCCTCGAACTCCTCAGGAGATACCCAAGTGTTTGAGGAGGGAAGGTGATCACTTCATAATTCAGCTTCCTGCAACTAAGAAGAAATTTGCTCAGAAGAGATGTGTTGTCTGTGCACAAACAAAACGACGGCAACAAAGACACAAAGACACTCACTTTGTGTGAGGAATGTAAGGTACCTCTGTGCATGATACCTTGTTTCAAGGACTTCCATAAGCTGCAGCAGTTCTAAAAACATGTCCAGTGACTGTACATATGTAAATATATAATAGAACATTAGTATTATACAACATTTGTGCATGTTTATTGTAGTAAACAATATTATATTATATTGTGGTAAACAATATTATAATAATAACTTTAGTGCAGTTATTGTGTTCAATACAGTGGGTGTATATATATATACATTATATACAGTATTGGTCTCATAGGCCACAAATGTTACTAGAAAAAGAAAAAATTAGAAAAGAAAAGTAAAAAGTATAAAAAACGTAAAAAAAAGAAATGCGATTTTATGGAAATTGCTGATGTTGCCGCCACCCAGTCATTTTGGGTTAAATTCTCGCCTCTGTATCTCGGTAAGCACCGATCAGAAATTCTTTTTTTTTGTTTTATTACCTTCACAAAAAGTATAATCCTTAATTCTGTAAGTTTTTTTTTTTTGTTTTATTTTTCAAAATTTCTTGGACACTGGGGCACCCCTTCAGATTTTGCCTTTGGAGCCTGAAAGGGCTAATTACTGAAATTCTTAATGTATTTTATTAATTTAACATTTCAGGAGTGTGTGTGAGCGGTTCATGATTCGTGACACCTCCCTGATCCCAAATATTCTGTGGTTTGAATACACACATGCCCGCACAGAAAACAGAGCAAGAAGCCGCAAACTTACCTCCATGAAGAGCCAGTGATTTTAAGTTGTACATAATTGGTCATGTGTGGACCAACAAGTTGGCTGGCTTGCTGTTTAATTGGTCATGTGTGGACTGACAGGTTGGCTGGCTTGCTGTTTAATTGGTACAATTTATTTTTATATGAAAAGCAGATTTTTATTTGCTAAAATATTTAAATTTTCTTAAGCAAAAATTACAGTAGAGTAATTTTTTGAACTAAAATTTTGACAGATGTGGACCAACGAGTTTGTTGTTTGTGTCGAATAGCACTTGTTATTTTTTATTAGTTGAGCATTAATTAAAAGAGTTATGTATGTAGATTGGGCTTTGGTAGTGCTTGACTTGCCTCTCTTTACTAGATAAGTTTTCCAATTGTTGAGGGGGGTCACTTATTTCATTTATAATTTGTTTTTATACTTCACTTTGGGTTTTGTCATAGTGTAACTTTTATTTAAAGACACACAATTGCATTTAATATTAGAGTTGACCATGTACTGTAATATGTAGCACTACCATTAAAAATTGTATTATTAGTCCTTGTATCTGTATGTTGTGTACACAGCATTTTGTCAGTGACAAATATATTTATTGTAGGTGCACAGTTGGGCCCCAACTTACAACATTAATTTGTTTATTAAAATTGATTGCAAGTCACATGTTCAGTGCTTAGAATATGTTTTCCCCACACTGTCATGGAGTAATCAGAGATGTGTTCTCAAGCTGTAATATTCTATATCTAATTTCATTTATTTATTTTCAGTAGGAATATTTACCCATTCTTTTTTTCATTAGGTACTCTTACCTTTTTTACATGTTAATTAACTAGGAAGAGAGTTATAGTATAGAATATACAGTACATAGGTGTAGGGCAGACTGTAACTTGAAGGGAGGGAGGGATAGAGGGACAAGAAAGGAAGGGGCAGAGATGTGGGTAGGTGGGTATGCAGTATGGGAAGGTAGTGGTGAGGGAGAGTGTAATGTGAGGTCCCTTGCCTCGCCCACTGAACATGTTCAGTACATGGAGCCACTAGATTTACAGATCAAATCCAATCTCTACCAAAAATGAACATGAGCTCTGCACACATGCATAAAAAATATTCAAACTACCAATGCATTTGGCAAATAATATATTTATAATTTAGGCCTAAGAAAGTTATATTAACTCATTCTTGATCAGTTTTTATAAAACAAATATGAGTGCTCTATACATGCTTAGACTAAATATAAGCATAATATGAATATATTTGGTAAAAACTAACCACCTTGAAAAAATAATTAAACAGTAAGAAAAATGTAAATATTCAATGTATGATTCTTAAGCAGTCTCTACCAAACAAATATGAGCTCTCTGAACATGAATAAAAAGAATATACACAGTGTGAATGCATTTGGTAAAAAACTAAGAATAATTTTTTAAAATCATTTATTTATTTACTGAATTTGCAGTGATCGCAACTGTAGATCAGTGTTCATAAGTATTAGTTTGTTCCATAATTTTGAAATGTCCTAAATTGGAACATTGTAAGTTGGGGCCCTACTGCACACCTGTAAGGTATCAACTCCTAGTCTCAATGTTAGTAGTTAAAATTACCTTTGGCAGTTGAAATAGACACTAATACTGTAATTTGTATTTTGACTTATCCTATTTACATGTATCTACCATGAAGTGTACCTACAAGTAATTTGTTTTTATCTTTTCATGTATCCACACATACAGTTTACCTGAAAGTAATTAAGTATTTTTTACTTCTGCTTTATGATAAACATGCTGAACATTATACATATACAAGTACGGTGCATCCCGGCATGTCCCCAGATAATACATTTCCCACAACAAATAGCTCCACTTTTGGGGTCCATAATGGAACTGGATGGGTAAAGATGCCTTTTTCCTTTGCCTAGGACTGAAATTCACAAGAGAATATTGTTTTTAACATGATGGCTGTCTCCCACCAAGGTAGTGTGACCCAACAGAGGAAAACACTCTCACTGTCATTCATTCAATCACTGTCTTGTCGAAGTGTGATGATATCACAGTTCAGATGGCTCTTCAGACAGCAACATCCCTGTCCCTCTTCAGAGTGTGAGCACTGTACTTCTTACTTCCAGGGCTCATGACTAGCTAACTGGTTTCCCCCTAATTCCTTTATGAATGTTACCTTGCTCACAATCCAGTAGCACATCAAATCATAAAAATCACTTTCCTCCAATCCTTTCTAAAAAGCTCACACTGGCCTGTTTGATGTCCAAGCCCCTAGCACCCAAAACATTCTTTAACCCTCTCACCAACCTTTCCTTAGATGACCCCTACCCCTCCTTCCTTCCATCCTAGATTTGCATGCATTCCAAGTCATCCTATTTTTCTCCATCCTCTCTATTTCCTTCGTTTTTGTCGATGGTATGGAATCTGTCCAGTGCCCAGTGCTCAAACAAAGCCGCCTCCCACATGCATTCTCAGGCAGTGTCGTGTTGTTTCTCGGTGAGTGAATGTATCCTGCCAGGTCATACAAAACATTTCATAATCCATTGTTTTTGGCACTTGTTTATTGTGTATGACTGCTAAATAAGCCACATTGGGCCCAAAGAAAGCTCCTAGTGCCAGTCCTTTGGTAAAGAAAGTGAGGAACACAATAGAATTAAAGAAAGAAATTGTAGCAATGTACCAGAGTGGAGGAGGAAGAGAGAGGGGAGAATGTGCCGCCTTCAGTGATTCTACAATATGTACAATACTAAAGGAGCACGAGTCGATAAATCCATAGCACCAGCGATAAAGGCTATAGCGCCAGCCAGCGATAAAGTGTAGCATTAACAGTGTAGCAGGTAAGTTAAGCGATTAATCCATAGAAAAAGACAGCACGAACTTAACTCCTCCAGTGTTGTTGGAGTTATATAGGGCTACTAAGAACACTGCCACCTCTGCTGCTGCCTTCACCACCACTATGTACGGCTTATGCCCTAAGTGGCCTTTATACACCCAACAACACAACACCTTTTGCGACATACATAAAGACATATTTCAATCATTCTAGAGTATATGTCATGTTTTTATGTTATTAATATTGTTTATTATGTCATATTAGATGAATTGTGATAGATAAATAAGCCATGGAGTTGATATTAGTGTCGTATTGAAGAATATATTATCATGTCTCCAATAAACTCGCCTCCCTCTCCCCTTCTCCCAATCTGCCATACACCAACAGGAGTCTTTAACCCTTTGGGGGTCGACAGGTCCTCTCAGAGACTTGTTCTCAGGGTCGGGCAAATTTCAAAAAAAAAAATTATTTTTTCTTGTGAAAAGATGGAGAATCTTTTCCCGATCATAATGACACCAAAAGTATGAAATTTGATGGAAAACTTATGGAATTATGCTCTCGCGAAGTTAGCGGTCTTGACGATGTTTAAGCATCGGCTATTTTGCCCACTTTGAGCCCTATTTTCGGCCAATTCCAGTGTACTAATCGACAAAATCCATTACTATTTCGCTAGAACTCCATTTTTTCTATCGAATGTGTACAAGAAACCACCCATTTACCGATTTCAACTATCCAATAAAATGGTCAGAATTTAGCAATTTTGCCAATTTCACACAAATTTCAAAAGATGCCAATTTCCGAATAGGGTCCAGAATAAACAAGAAAGACATTCCTGGCACTAAAATAACAAGTTCTCTGTTCGTTAGTCACATCCCCAGACCCCTCTTATATTTCTTTGGCTTTCCACTTTGAATTTTTATTCTTACAAAAAAAATAAGATTTACTGTTATGCAGACTACTGCATTAGTGTAGAAATGGTATAAATAATATCAGCGCACTTGTGAAAGAATATTAGACTCACCAGTTGACGTGTATTGGACGCATAGCATGATTTGTTTACTTTTGAACTTTGGTAAAAATCGAACATTTCTGCTACTTTGAGCTCAATTTCAAGGTACTTTTCATTGTAAAACCAGTTAAAATCATCTCAGTTTCTGTAGCATGTCTTCCATTCTATAAAATGAGACCAAAAAACTAGAATACAACAATAAATACCATACGAAAATACAGTGCAAAGTCGCTGTTTTAATCCAAAAACATGGTCAAAGTTTTTTTTTTTCTCATTACGCACTGTGTGCTGCAGGATTTTTTTTATACTGCGCACACTGACCACATAGACCCATTCTTTCATATGTAGGCCTACCGGCTTTCTCTCACTAGATTTGAAGGAGCTAGAATTTAGGCGTACTAGTACGTCAAAAACCCTGGGTCGTAAGATGTACTAGTACGTCCGAAACCCCCAAAGGGTTAATAAAGGTAAGTGTGATGTTTAATGTTCATTTATACATTTTATTAGTGTTTTAAACAGTGGACCCTCCACTAACGGCGGCATCGGCAAATTCATCTAACGGCGCTCTTTGGCATAAAAAAATGGCTCTACCAACGGCGAAAAACTCGTCTAACGGCGTTCGTCCTGAACTTGTCCATGGGGCCAGAGCGCAGCCTGAGCAGGCCCAGCCACTTCAAGACTCCATGTACAGCCAGTGTGCCAGTGTTTACAAGCCGTTTTGGTCGATTCCAAGTGTACCTGCATTATATTTTGTATTCCAGTGTTTTTAGTGCTTTTAACTGCTAAATAAGCCACCATGAGCCCAAAGAAAGTTTCTAGTGCCAGCCCTGTGATAAAGAAGGAAAGAAACAATAAAATTTAAGAAAAAACTTGTAGCAAAGTACCAAAGTGGAGGAGGAAGAGAGAGGGGAGAATGTGCCTTCTGCAATGATTCATTGATTCTACGATATGTACGATACTAAAGCAGCAGGCATCGATAAAGGCTATAGTGCCAGCCAGCGATAAAGTGTAGAATTAACAGTGTAGCAAGTAAGTTAAGCGAGTAAGTGATAGAAAAACGACACTAAAGTAATTCTCCAATGTTGTTGGATGTGTGTATATCTGCTGGCCTGCTATCTTCCACTACCCTAAACCTCTGCCAGCATCTCCTCCATCAAACTAACTAATTAAACTAACATCTCCAAGGTAAGTGTAAATATAAAAGTATAAGCATAAAAGTAAATATATTAAGTGTAAATATAAAAGGACCGCAATGGAAATACGTAAATCACTCTGACTTTTTTTGGGTTATCCTAGGTACTTTACACATATGCTGCTATGTATGATAATCTATGTAACTGTATTTGTGTATACCTGAATAAACTTATTTATAAATTAAAATGTAAATATTTCGTATTTATAAATTAAAATGTAAATACAGTGGACCCCCGGTTAACGATATTTTTTCACTCCAGAAGTATGTTCAGGTGCCAGTACTGACCGAATTTGTTCCCATAAGGAATATTGTGAATTAGATTAGTCCATTTCAGACCCCGAAACATACACGTACAAACGCACTTACATAAATACACTTACATAATTGGTCGCATTCGGAGGTGATCGTTATGCGGGGGTCCACTGTATTTCTTATTTATAAATTAAAATGTAAATATTTCTTATTTATAAATTACATACATTGTTTAAGTGTGATGGTGGTGCTGGCAAAATCCTCCACTGCCACCAACATGGCTTCTCTCAGTGATGGCCCTTAAACCGAACAATAACATTTACAGCATTTACTCCCCTCATACATTATGACATATTTTATTCATTCTAGAGTATATATCATGTTTCATTGTTATTAATTGTTTATATTGTCATATTAGATGAATTGTGATAGATAAATAAGCTGTAGTGTCATATTAAAGCATAATAAACTTGTCTTCCTCTTGCCTCCTACGTGCCTGTTATACACCAACAAGTCGAGTCAGTAAAGATAAGTCAATAAAGCTAAGTGTGATGTTAAATGTTCATTTATCCATTTTATTAGTGCTTTATATTTATTTGTCATTGTTTTCTGTATTTTTTTTTCTTTTTTTTTCAACAAGTCGGCCGTCTCCCACCGAGGCAGGGTGATCCAAAAAAGAAAGAAAATCCCCAAAAAAGAAAATACCTTCATCATTCAACACTTTCACCACACTCATACATTATCACTGTTTTTGCAGAGATGCTCAGAATACAACAGTTTAGAAGCATATACGTATAAAGATACACAACATATCCCTCCAAACTGCCACTATCCCAAACCCCTCCTTGTACTTCCCATTTCCAGGACTCAAGTCCGACTATATGAAAATAACCGGTTTCCCTGAATCCCTTCACTAAATATTACCCTGCTCACACTCCAACAGATCGTCAGGTCCCAGGTACCATTCATCTCCATTCACTCCTATCTAACACACTCACGCACGCTTGCTGGAAGTCCAAGCCCCTCGCCCACAAAACCTCCTTTACCCCCTCTCTCCAACTCTTTCGAGGACGACCCCTACCCCACCTTCCTTCCCCTATAGATTTACAGTGGACCCCCGCTTAACGATCACCTCCCAATGCGACCAATTATGTAAGTGTATTTATGTAAGTGCGTTTGTACGTGTATGTTTGGGGGTCTGAAATGGACTAATCTACTTCACAATATTCCTTATGGGAACAAATTCGGTCAGTACTGGCACCTGAACATACTTCTGGAATTAAAAAATAATGTTAACCGGGGGTCCACTGTATATGCTTTCCATGTCATTCTACTTTGATCCATTCTCTCTAAATGACCTAACCACCTCAACAACCCCTCTTCTGCCCTCTGACTAATACAGTGGACCCCCGCATAACGATTACCTCCGAATGCGACCAATTATGTAAGTGTATTTATGTAAGTGCGTTTGTACGTGCATGTTTGGGGGTCTGAAATGGACTAATCTACTTCACAATATTTCTTATGGGAACAAATTCGGTCAGTACTGGCACCTGAACATACTTCTGGAGTGAAAAAATATCGTTAACCGGGGGTCCACTGTACTTTTATTAACTCCACACCTTTTCCTAATTTCCACACTCCGAATTTTCTGCATAATATTTACACCACACATTGCCCTTAGACAGGACATCTCCACTGCCTCCAACCGTCTCCTCGCTGCTGCATTTACCACCCAAGCTTCACACCCATATAAGAGTGTTGGTACTACTATACTTTCATACATTCCCTTCTTTGCCTCCATAGATAACGTTTTTTGACTCCACATATACCTCAACGCACCACTCACCTTTTTTCCCTCATCAATTCTATGATTAACCTCATCCTTCATAAATCCATCCGCCGACACATCAACTCCCAAGTATCTGAAAACATTCACTTCTTCCATACTCCTCCTCCCCAATTTGATATCCAATTTTTCTTTATCTAAATCATTTGATACCCTCATCACCTTACTCTTTTCTATGTTCATTTTCAACTTTCTACCTTTATACACATTCCCAAACTCATCCACTAACCTTTGCAGTTTTTCTTTAGAATCTCCCATAAGCACAGTATCATCAGCAAAAAGTAACTGTGTCAATTCCCATTTTGAATTTGATTCCCCATAATTTAATCCCATCCCTCTCCCGAACACCCTAGCATTTACTTCTTTTACAACCCCATCTATAAATATATTAAACAACCATGGTGACATTACACATCCCTGTCTAAGACCTACTTTTACCGGGAAGTAGTCTCCCTCTCTTATACACACCCTAACCTGAGCCTCACTATCCTCATAAAAACTCTTTTCAGCATTTAGTAACTTACCACCTATTCCATATATTTGCAACGTCTGCCACATTGCTCCTCTATCCACTCTATCATATGCCTTTTCTAAATCCATAAATGCAATAAAAACTTCCCTACCTTTATCTAAATACTGTTCACATATATGCTTCAATGTAAACACTTGATCTACACATCCCCTACCCACTCTGAAACCTCCTTGCTCATCCGCAATCCTTCATTCTGTCTTACCTCTAATTCTTTCAATTATAACCCTACCGTACACTTTTCTTGGTATACTCAGTAAACTTGTTCCTCTATAATTTTTACAATCTCTTTTGTCCCCTTTCCATTTATATAAAGGGACTATACATGCTCTCCGCCAATCCCTAGGTACCTTCCCCTCTTTCATACATTTATTAAACAAAAGTACCAACCACTCCAGCACTATATCCCCCCCCTGCTTTTAACATTTCTGTCATGATCCCATCAGTTCCAGTTGCTTTACCCCCTTTCATTCTACGTAATGCCTCACGTACCTCCCCTACACTTACATTCTGCTATTCTTCACTCCTAAAAGATGGTATACCTCCCTGACCAGTGCATGAAATTACCGCCTCCCTTTCTGTATGTATATTTATATTTAATCTTTAAAAAAAATATTTTTTGTTAATACTTTTGGCTGTCTGAAACGGATTAATTGGATTTCCATTATTTTTTATGGGGAAAATTAATTCGACTAATGGCAAATTCGACTAATGGCTAGCTCACTGGAACGGATTAATGCCGTTGGTTGAGGATCCACTGTATTTATTTGTCATTCTTTTCTGCATGTAAATCTATATTTAAGCAAAAAAAATTTTTTGGGGTTAATACATCTGGGTGTCTGAAATGGATAATTGGATTTACATTATTTTTTATGAGGAAAATGGTTTCTGTTTTTGCTGATCACTCTGAAATGGACTAAATGCAAAAACCAAGGGTCCACTGTACAATACAGTACAGGGCAGCCATCACTAATCTGGCATCTTTGAGACCTGTAGTGTGCCGGATTAGTGAGTTTGCCGGATTACAGGGCAGTTATGTTAGAATACATTTAATTAACCCCTTAACTGTCCAAATGTAGAACTAAGTTCTTACCGCTAACGGAAGTGGAATGACCTGGAGAATGAAGAGGTATGCTAAGGCTAGAGCCTCAGCCTGAGTGAAGCTAGTAGTGACCAGCGAAGAAGCGGGGGCAGGAGCTGAGACTTTATCCCAGCAACCATGTGTAGACAAGTACAGTGGACCCCCGACATTTGATATTAATCAGTTCCTGAGAGTCATCGAATGTCGAAAATATCGAAAGTCGAATTAATTTTCCCAATAAGAAATAATGGAAATCAAATTAATCCGTGCAAGACACCCAAAAGTATGAAAAAAAAATTTTTACCACATGAAATATTAAGTTTAATGTAATAGAATAATTACAATAACAATAGATTAATAACAATAGAATAACTGACACTTACCTTTAATGAAGATCTGGTGATGATTGATGGGATGGGAGGAGGGGAGAGTGTGGATGGTGTTAGTGTTTAGAAGAGGAATCCCCTTCCATTAGGACTTGAACTGGCAGCCTCACCATGCCTTACCACACTGTGTATGCCACTACGATTCTTAAATCTTTCAAACCAACCTTTGCTGGCCTTAAATTCACTCACATCGCCACTAGTTGCAAGCAATTTCTTTACCAAATCATCATGCACTCCGACACACGCGCTCCACTTTCATACTTTGCAATTATCTCTTTCTTCATTTCAATAGTCATTAGCACCTTTTTTCTCGAAGCTTTCTTAGGGCCCATGGTTACTTATTTTGCAGAAACAAGCACCAAAAACAGTGATAATATGGAATGTACTGAATGTATCCTTAGATGCGCGCACACTGGCTGGCTTGTAAACACTGGCACACACGGTGCAGTTCAGGCCACACGTGGACACATCTCGTACGAATCGTATCGAATGTCGGGTTTTCCATTGAATGTCGAGGCGAAATTTTTGCGTTAAAATGCATTGAATGTCGGATTTATCGAATGTCGATGCCATCAAATGTCAGGGGTCCACTGTACACATGTTAGATGCATAGAGAAGTTTGTCTTGGTGTATGTATGTTGAGAGTTTTGTTTAATTCCTATTTTAGATATTTGTGACTGGTGGTGAATAGGTTACATGCAGCCTGAGAGATCCTATTGTATGCTATATTCTTTAAACCCCATTAACCTAACCAGTCAGAACAATCAGCCCATTCCTGTACCATGAGTTGCTAAATGTTTACTCATTATTTAAACATTTCCTGGTATTTTAAATATTTCCTGGTTATTTAAATATTTCAGGTTATTTTTTGGCACCCTCACTGTGACGTTAGATAGGGCAGACGTAAGTCTCTGCTTCAATGATAGGCAGATTTTTTGGAGCTGAGGTTGTTCATGAATGGGCCACATTGTGTAAATTCTTGCTGGATTATAGTATGGGTTGAGGACAGTTCCACAATTTGAATTAAGAAAGGAGTGTTTGTGTATTGTGACTGGAATGTCATCAACAAAATGGATATGGGAAAGGTTCATCATGTGCAGCAGCAGTACACATCCTACCTTTGAGAGCATGGAAGAGTAGGTTTTGATCAGTGTCTTGCGAGTGTAGATGTTGGCTGAAGGGAAAGAATTACATATGAGTGTTTTTGAAATATATCTTGTAGGGGATGAGGTTTCCAGGTACAGTGGACCCTTGAATTTTGAACATACTGATTATTGAACTTTTTGAGTTTCAACCGCTTTTTTCAAACTAATTTTGTTCCGAGTATCGAACTCTACCCGTCTTTTGAACCGCCTGATACCGGACCTGTCCACCAGCCCACTCTGTCTGCGTCCCCGCGCAGGCGTCGTGAGCAGTCTGGCTTTGTTGATGTTTGAGTGAATACTAACCTGCACACTTATTCAAACATTTCACTATTAATTCATTGTGTTTAGTGCTTGTGCGACTGTGAAATAAGCTACCATGGGCCCAAAGAAACTTGCTACTGGTACCCCTGTAGTAAAGAGAGAGAGAAACACCATAGATGTGAAGAAGGAAATAATACAAAAATATTAGTGTTGTGAGACTTGTTGAGCTTGCCAAGATGTATGGCAAAAACAAGTCAACCATTGTTCTTATCCTGGCAAAGAAAGAACAAATCAAAGCTGATGTTGTGAAAGGTGTTGATATGCTAACCAAAAATAGACTACAGACAGTTGATCAGGTTGAGAAGTTGTTGCTAGTGTGGATCAAGGATAAAGAGATGGCAGGTGATAGTGTTTCGGAGACAATTATTTGTGAAAAGGCAAGGAAGTTGCATGCTGACCTTGTAAAGAAAACTTCTGGAACCAGTGAATTTAAGGCCAGCAAAGGCTAGTTTGAAAGATTTAAGAAGCGTAGTGGCATACACAATATGGTAAGGCATGGTGAGGCAGCCAGTTCAGATAAATGGGCAGCTGAGAAGTTTGTACAGGAGTTTAAGGGGTATGTAGACACTGAAAAATTCATACTCCAACAACTGTTCAATTGTGATGAAACAGGCCTGTTTTGGAAGAAAATGCCAAAGAGGACCTACATCACACAGGAGGAAAAGGCACTCCCAGGACACAAGCCTATGAAAGACAGGCTAACTCTTTTGTTCTGTGCTAATGCTAGTGGTGATTTTAAAGTGAGGCCTTTACTTGTGTATCACTCAGAAAATCCCAGTGTTTAAGAAAAACAGTGTCATTAGGAACAAGTTGTATGTCTTGTGGAAAGCAAACAATAAAGCATAGATCACAAGGCAAATATTCAAAGAGTGGGTCCATGAAGTGTTTGGCCCCAGTGTGAGAAGATACCTCCTGGAAAACAATTTGCCACTCAAGTGCCTCCTGTTAATGGACAATGCTCCTGCACATCCTCCAAACTTGGTAGACCTACTGTCTAGGGACTACAGTTTCATCACAGTGAAGTTCTTGCCTCCTAACACCACTCCTCTCCTCCAGCCCATGGACCAGCAGGTCATTTCTAACTTCAAAAAATTCTACACAAAAGCAGTGTTTGAAAAGTGCTTTGAAGTGACCACAGACACTAAGTTGACCCTAAGAGTTCTGGAGGAATCACTTCAATATCTACAGCTCCACAAGCTTTATAGGTAAGACTTGGGAGGGAGTGACTTCCAGGACTTTGAACTCTGCTTGGAGACAATTGTGGCCAGATTGTGTCCAAAAGAGGGATTTTGAAAGGTTTGAGGCTGACCCTGTCCCTGACTCTGCTGACCCTCTTCCTGTTTTGGACTCTGTTGTGGCATTGGGGAACACCCTGGGGCTGGAGGTGAGTGGCGAGGATGTGGAAGAATTGGTGAGGACCACAGGGAAGAGCTAACCACTGAAGAGGTGGAAGAGCTTCATCTGGAACAGTATCAGACCACAGCTCAGGAACTTGCTTCAGAGGAGGAAGAGGAAGTGAATGAGGTTCTATCTTCAAAGATTAAGGAGATTTGTGCCAAGTGGAATGATGTGCAAATGTTTGTGGAGAAGTACCACCTTGAGCAAGCTGAAACAAGCCATCTTTGCAAAAAGTTCAGTGACAGAACCACGTCCCATTTTAGGGAAATCTTAGAGGCACCAGAAACAGAGGGCTATGGATAGTTATTTTGTGAGACAGGGGTTCAGTGTCTCTCAAGCTGGTCCTAGTGGCATTAACCCTTTGAGGGTTGGTGCCATAGATCTACGGCTAGATGTTGAGGGTCCAAACCGTAGATCTACGCCATGAGCTCAGCTCACTCTGATAAGCTGTGAGCAGTAAATTTGGGCCTAGATATGAGAGAATACATCTATGTGGTATGTGTGCACCACATAAAACAAATCCTGCAGCACACAGTGCATAATAAGAGAAAAAAACTGAGACCATAACTTTCGATTAAAACAGCGACTTTGCAGTGTTTTTTTGTATGTTTTTTATAGTTTAATTTGCGATTTCTTGGTCCCCATTTGATAGAATGAAGAACATACCCGAAATGAGATGATTTTGATTGGGTTTAAGTAAGGAACGAATTGAAACTGGCTCAAAATAGCCATGCAAGAGGTAAACAAATATCCCACAATTTAATACAAGGCCAGCTGTGGGTCTAATATATGTTCACAAATGTGGTGGGTATTATTATACAATATTACGTACATGGGACCCCCGGTAACGATTTTAATCCGTGCAAGAGGGCTCATCGTTATGCGAAAAATCCCTTATGCGAATGAATTTTCCCCATAAAAATAATGGAAATAAAATTAATCCGTGCAAGACGCCCAAAAGTAATGAAAAAAATTTTTTTTTACCACATGAAATGTTAATTTTAATACACACAAACTGAAAAAGGCATGCACAATTACATGACACTTACTTTTATTGAAGATCTGGTGATGATTGATGGGATGGGAGGAGGGGAGAGCATTATCTTCTTACTGTTTAGAAGGGGAATCCCCTTCCATTAGGACTTGAGGTAGCAAGTCCTTTTCTGGGGTTACTTCCCTTCTTCTTTTAATGCCACTAGGACCAGCTTGAGAGTCACTGGACCTCTGTCGCACAACAAATCTGTCCATAGAGCTCTGTACCTCCCGTTCCTTCAAGACTTTCCTAAAATGGGCCATAACATTGTCATTGAAATAGTCACCAGCACGGCTTGCAACAGCTGTGTCAGGGTGATTTTCATCTATAAAGGTTTGCAGTTCAACCCACTGTGCACACATTTCCTTAATCTTTGAAGTAGGCACAATGGATTCCACAACTGGCATAGGCTTCTCAGGTTAGCCCCAAACCCTTCAAAATCTTTCTTAATTTCCATACTAATTCTCACCCTTTTTACCACAGGGTTGGCACTAGAAGCTTTCTTGGGGCCCATGGTCACTTATTTTCCAGAAACAGCACTGAAAACACTGTAATAATACGAAATATTCCGAGTGTATGCTTGGATGTTACCGCGGAGGCTGGCTGGTAAACAATGGGACGGCCGGCACATGTGAGGGCACATTGGACGCGTCTCGGACGAAAATCGGTAAGCGGGTTTTTAATCGGTATGCGCGGCAAAAATTTTGCGATAAAAGTAATCGGTATGCGGAAAAATCGCTATGTGATGCCATCGTTATGCGGGGGTCCACTGTATTTCATAACAGTAAATCATTTATTTTTTGGTTTGAATAAAAAATCAAAATGGAATTCATTTGTAAAGCCTGAAAACGTAACTAATGAACAGAGGAAATGTTAGTTTAGTTCAAGGAATGCCTGCATTGTTTATTCTGGACCCTATTTTTAAATTAGAATATTTTTAACTTTTCATTAAATTGGCCAAATTACCAATTTCCGATCACTTTATTTTGTAGTTAAAACAGTTGACTTCACGATTTCTTGTGCTCAATTGATAGAATAGAAGTAATACTAGTGAAACAGCTAAGAATTTGGTCGACTGGAGTAATATAATTGGCCTAAAATGGGAGCCAAAGTCGGCAAAATCGCCAATGCATAAATATCGCTGACACATCAAAATTCGTGAGAGCATAATTTTGTCAATTTTCCATCAAATTTCGTACTTTTTGTTTTATTACTTTCAGAAAAAGATTCTCTACCATTTCATAAGAAAAAATAACAATTATTTTTTGAAAATTCTTGGACACTGATGCACACTTGAAATTTGGCCTTTGGATCCAACCCTGAAAGGGTTAAAAGACAGAGAAGGGAAGTAACCCCAGAGAGGGCTTTGATATCTAAAGTCCTTATGGAGGGGGATTACCCTTCCAAACACTAATCCCAACTCCCTCTTTCCTCCTCCCTTCTTCCAGATGCCATCACCAACCTTCAATAAACATAAGTAAAAATGTTATTTTATATGTTTATTTAAATTTATTACTAATTGTACTATGTACAATTAGGGGTAGGGGTCGTCCTCGAAAGGGTTGGAAAGGGGGTAAAGGAGGTTTTGTGGGCGAGGGGCTTGGACTTCCAGCAAGCGTGTTAGATAGGAGTGAATGGAGACGAATGATACTTGGGACCTGACGATCTGTTGGAGTGTGAGCAGGGTAATATTTAGTGAAGGGATTCAGGGAAACCGGTTATTTTCATATAGTCGGACTTGAGTCCTGGAAATGGGAAGTACAATGCCTGCACTTTAAAGGAGTGGTTAGGGATATTGGCAGTTTGGAGGGATATGTTGTGTATCTTTATACGTATATGCTTCTAAACTGTTGTATTCTGGGCACCTCTGCAAAAGCAGTGATAATGTGCGAGTGTGGTGAAAGTTTGAATGATAATGAAAGTATTTTCTTTTTGGGGATTTTCTTTCTTTTTTGGGTCACCCTGCCTCGGTGGGAGACGACCGACTTGTTGAAAAAAAAAAAAAAAAACATGTATGTATGTATGTTGTGTGTATGTAAAACTATAATGTAATCTCTATAAAATGTATTTTTTTGTGAATATTTTTGGGTTTCTGGAACGGATTAATTGTGTTTCCATTATTTCTTATGGGAAATATTGATTCGACTTTTGAACAGTTTGACCTTAGAACTAGCTCCTGGAACGGATTAAGTTCGAAACTCGAGGGTCCACTGTATAGCCTGTAAGATGTAAGTTAGACATAGTGCCAGGATCATCTAGTTTGTGTTGGTCATTTGAACGATGGATTCAAGCCATTCTGGGATGTGCAAATGATCAAACATCAATGTTATATCAACGAAGAAGCCAGGATCGTGGTCTGTATCGTGAAGGTCGGAAGCATCAAAGTGGTTAGTGAACACTGGCACTGAAGTCAGGTAAGGTGGTGTTGCCTGGAAGTGATACCAGGGTCTGAGGAAAGTCCATGGGCAAGCAGGGTATCCTTGCCCATGGATTTCTGCCTGTTTTTTACCACAGAGACTTAAGTGCTCCTATTATAGCTTTATCCAAATGTATCACTTGAGCAGAGAGGGAAGGACATTGTTAGACCTCTTATCCTCTTACCAAAGTGGAAAACTAAGGATTTATAGGTCATCGTTCACGACAACTGCATGTCAGCGCTCAGTTTGGTCTCTACATGCCATGGCCATCTTGAGGGAGTTGAATTATTATTATAACCAAAGCTAAGTGCTAAACCCACAAGGGTCATACAGCGAGGGTGAGAGTATAACAAGAGGTAGAGTTTGTAAGGGCGGTGAGGAGTACTTAAGGAAGCATAATCAGAGGTTGTGTAAATCTGTTGCTGTCAGAGAGGGAGTCTGTGTCAAAGGCAGGGCTGTCCACAAGGAGGGAAGATAAAATAAGGGTTGTAGATGAGGGAGTTGAAGCTCACCCACTATGGCCATGACAGCAAAAACCATAATCATCCTCCAAATGTAAAGGACTTGGCATAAGGGGATAAATTGATATTGATACTAAATTTTTCAGTATTCACATGTATCCTATAGTCTACTTGGGGTTGCTTCCTGAGGTCACCACCCATGCCCTAGTCCTAGACCAGGTCTCCCGCTTGCTGGCCTGATTGATCGTCATTAGTGCCTGCTGTCTTGTCCAACATATCACAACCCAGCTGATCAGGAACTGTTTTGAGGAATTTGTAAAGTTCCATGATAGTAAGAGCTAAGTTTTGGTAATCCCCCTTATGCATGAAGGGAGGGTGTCGAGTTGTGGTCCCTTTACACCAGAGGTATCCTGCGCAGTTTGTATTCAGAAGTAGTAATTTCAGTGTGCAGGATTGGGACCAATCCCTCCATTATCTTCCCTCTTATGCTTATATGATGTAGGATAAAGAGTTAAATAGTTTAGATACTGCTTTAAAGATTTTATTAAACAAAATGTGAAACTTTAATATTTAGTACAAAAATACATTCCACACAAGGTTTCTTCATACTTCAAATTCTTAAGAAGCATTAACAAGTACCATTATTATTATTATAATCAAAAAGAATAACAAGTACCATAAATACCAAATACCTCTTGGTTCCCTGCTTTAATTTTTAAATTATTTTAATATCTGCAAACCTCAAAACTGAATTTCAAATCGCACACACGCGCGCGCACACACACACACACCCCTGCAGGTAAATAAACTAGTTAGTATTGAAAACCATAAACCAGGACTAAATGCATTCAGTTTAACCATTTTACTGTTGATATTTATTACTAGTATTGTAAATGTTTAATGGAGTAATTATCATCATCAAATAGTGCAAAAAAACTGAGTAAATAAAATGTAGTCAGTGCCTTTAAAAACTTTAACCTTTGGAAACCAAACAAATTTGGTTTCCAAAATTTTTATATAAATGGAAATAAAAGTTTAATATCTAAAGAGTACAGGCAAGTCCCACTTGATGACCTTGCCAGGGACTGGACACAGAGTCAAGCAAAAAATACTTTAAGTGAATCTCATTACCATATTATAAAAAGTGCTAATTATATAATCATGGGGGAGCACTAAACCTGTAGGATTATAGTGCATGTGGGGGGGGAGGGTGATGGAAGGTATTCAGGCTTAATTCAGGGAACTGGAACACAGATCCAATTCCCTAGATCAAGAGCCCCTCACCAGCATCAAGGAACCTCCCTCAAGGGGGGGAAAGAAGCGCTAAACCAACAGACGTTCATGTCACAACTGGAGATTTAGACTGGACAATATAAATTTTTTTTTTTAGTGATGAAATTTAAGAGATGTTACTCACCAGAGAGGAGTCCTTTGTTTAATATTGGCATAGTGGTGTATTATGATCAAAGAAGCACTAAATCTACAAAGGTCATGCAGGTAATAGTGGTGTTATACCTTCCATTTCATGTGCATAGAATTTATCAAAATATTGAGAATAGGACACAATGTGGCTTTGTTATTGTTGGGTTAAAGAAGGGGTGGGCAAGATGTGGTTTGTGGGCCAAAATATTTGTGCCCACCATTGCATGTATCATTAGGGAAATTTTTTCAAACAGTTTTATGTGGGAGATGGGCACCAAAAACAGCAAAACTTCATCATGCTACCACCTCAAAATAGAATGATAGTCAACTTCTCTAAGGAAGAGTATTAGCCAGCAAGATTGATCCTCTTCTATTATGCTGAATTATACACCTTACCCATATATTTGTAATAGCCATATTATTCATATTTGTATTATCATTAGTATTAAGAGAAAACCAAGTGATATATTTATTTTTCAGTTATTATAATCAAATAGAAGTGCTAAACCTACAAGGGTCATACAGCACAGCAGGGCAGGGGATATTGCAGGATTACACATTATCAGCATAAAAATGAAGTGCTAAATGATTACACAGTACATAGGTGGAGTGGACAACAGAGGGAGAATTAGAAAGGGATGTGAGGAAATTATTATAATGAAAAAGAAGTGCTAAACCACAAGGGTTATACAGCACAGCAGGGCAGTTGATAATGCAGGGGAAGAGGGTAGCTAGAGATTGAGGTAGAAAGAACAGAGGAGAGTGCTACACATATCAGAGCTTGTGTAGTAAATCAGTTGCTGTCAAAAAGCCAATGAGAGAGTCTGGATTAAAGGAGGGCTTATCAGCAAGAAGGGAAGGTAAAAGGGCAGCAGAGCGGAGACGACGGTGGAGGTAAATTCTGCGTGCTCGTTGAGAGTGGGCAGTCCAACAGAATGTGGACCTTTACAATTCTCACAGAGGGGTACAGGGCGCCTTTCCACGAGATACCCGCAAGACGAGTGTGGCTGATGCGAAGACGGGAGGTAGTAGTCTCCCAATCTCGACACTGATAAGATGACAGCCAGAAACCTACACTCGGTTTAATGGAATGATGTTTGCTATGGAGCAGATCAGACCAACGTTGTTGCCAACCGGTGCGAAGGCAGGTAGCAATTACAGCAAAATAGTCCGTGAATGGAACACCTCTATGAAACTGGGAGGTCATGTACTACTGATCGTGCAGCAGTGTCTGCCTGTTCATTGCCCTGTATGTCAACATGACCAGGGACCCAACAAAAAATAATATCTCTGCATTCGCTAGAGATACGGCGTAACCAAAATTGGATACAAAGAGCTAGGGGGGTGAGCTGTATCAAATTTCCATATAGCCTGTAAAGCACTAAGGGGGTCTGAAACGACCACAAATGGTGACACAGGCACAGATGCAATATGGATCAAGTGCTACAAGAATGGCATACAATTCAGCCGTAAAATTGCTAGCCGAGTATAAATGCCCTCGCACGACACTGTCTGGAAACAGTGCTGCGAATCCGACTCTGTCGGAAGACTTAGAATCATTGGTGTACACTGTAATGGCATGAGAATGAGTGGAAGTGGTCAAGAAAAAGAGCGGGAAGCCACCATAGGTAGTTGGGCTTTCGCGCATGGCAGTGGGGATGCGAGGATAGCTAGAGGAAGTATCAAAGTCTGTGTAGTAAATCTTATATTCTGTAGGTACAAATACAAGGTTTTACTCAGTGATAATATTTATTTATTTATTATATATTTCCTCTGTTTCAAGTCTGTGGCCCATGGAGTGTACCATCTTTTATGAAATGGCCTGCCAGCCAAAATAATTGCCCACCCCCCCAGTTAAAGGTTATCACAACTCCAGGGCTGTCACACCCTATCAGCCTAACAGTGATTTATCTTTTTTTTTCCTTGATAGTTTGATAATTTTTTTGTAATTTTGGAAAGTCTATTTATATTCACAATTCTGCCTGATAAACATGAGGAAGGTACAGTACACATATTACCACTGGTAAAGTTCCTCTGATACACCCAAACGTGCACCCCCATCCCCCCCTCAAATTCTGTGACTAATAATGCAAAAACTTGTGTTGAATGCCAATGCAGTACACAACCGATTTAATATCTCTGGAATCTGCAACTCCTGGGGTGATATTTGTAAACATTATCTGATCATTCTACAAGCAGAAATGGTTGCTAAGCAGAATGGAGGGGGAAGGGGAAACTGATCTGTAAGTGTAGCCACTGTATAAGTAGGGCATTTAGTTTAAGGGGAAATGGGAAGGGATCCTGGATGTATTTTTCAAATTATGTTATGCAGTCATAAAGTGGGTATCTATGGTACTTCTAATTTTAGGAAAAAGGATTTGAATTTAATTATTTTCCATGGTTAAAATTAACCGTACTTAAGTGTCCTTCAAAACATTAAAAAAAGTGCACTGCAGTAGGCTTACTGGCCCATGCCAAGTAGGGCCTTAAACCCAGCCATTCTCACTAAAAGAAATTCAATCAAGTAAAAAAAAACAATAATTACTCTATAATCTATGTAATAAGATTCTCACCTGGCTTGCACTATTTTTACTCAGAAGGTAAACAGATATTCAGCATGAATATTAACAGTTTTTCACACACCTTGGTGGAGAACTATTAGTATTATCTCCTAACCTTATGGTGCACAATAAAAGGTTAACCTGATTCTGCCCTTCAATATGAAACCTGAATGGAAAAAATACAATTGCCCATGAAGTATAGCTTACACAGGCACGCACATGCACAATGAACATATTTCGGACCCAGTAATAAAATATCAGACTTTCATTCTAGTTAAGAACCAACAGCAAGACCATTGGGAAATTGGAGGGTAAGATTTCTGGCATGGGAAAAAAATGGAAAATCAAAATATGGACTTCGGTAAAATGTTTAGGAAAAAGGAGTATAATTCTGGCAAGATTTTGGTGTTAAAATTATGTTTCTATAATTTTTTTCTTTTCATTAGCAGTTTTATATTATGCATGATGATATCATAGCTATGATATCATCCTGGATGTCAGTGGGACTAGATGTTGCTCTCGTCTGATGCTCCATCTCGCACTGACACTCGTTTATGCCATTTAGTGTCATGCCCAAGCAACAAATGGCTGCTAGATAGCAAGAAACTTAAACAGTACAGAAGGGCCCCATTTATACGGCTCTTAGGTTCCTAACTTCAAGAGGCGAACGAAAATTGCCAGTAGTTGGAAAAAATGTTTTTCTTAATACTGAATGTGGCTAAAATGCCTGATAACGTGTTTACTCTGTCGTATATGTGCTCAATACAGCTATGCATAAAAAAAAAAAAAATACACAGTACATATAATGATTTTGATTACTTTCACAATGAAAACGACCTTGAAATTGAGCTCAAAGTAGCGGAAATGTTCGATTTTTACCAATGTTCAGGAGTAAGCAAATCACACCACACGTCTAATACACTTCAACTGGGGAGTCTAATATTCTTTCACTAGTGCACTGATATTATTTATACCATTTTTACAATAATGCAGTAGTCTGCATAACAGTAAATTTTTTTTTTTTGCATGAATAAAAAATCAAAATAGAAAGCAATAATAATATAAGAGGGGCCTAGAGACGTGACTAATGAACAGAGGATATGTTATTTTAGTGCCAAGAATTTCTACATTGTTTATTCTGGACCCTATTTTGAAATTGACATCTTTTTTAATTTGCGTGAAATTAGCCAAATTGCCAATTTCTGACCACTTTATTGGGTAGTTCAAATCAGTAAATGGGCAGTTTCTTGTACTCAACAGATAGAAAAAATGGAGTTCTAAAGCAATAGCTATGAGTTTGGTCAACTGGAACAATGGAATTGGCCAAAAACAGGGCTCAAAGTTGGCAAAATCGCCGAAGCATGTATGTCGCCGAGACCGCTAACTTCGCGGGAGTGTAATTCCGTGAGTTTTTGACCAAATTTCATACTTTTGGTGTCATTACCATCGGGAAAAGATTCTCTGTCATTTCACAAGAAAAAGTAATTTTTTTTTTCCAAAAATTTATCGACATAGAATGACAGTTTCAGAAAGGGGCCTGCGACAGTCAAAGGGTTAAAATATGGTGCCAGTTGCCTTTCCCTTATTCTACTGTTGTGTGAAAATGGCAGAAAAGCACCAAACATAATATACAATGGCTCGGTTGAAAACCAATGAAAATGTGGAACACCAAAAAGAGGGTGCTGAATATGCAGGGCCTTCCTGTATTTGAAAGTGATAATGAAGGCCCAGAAGAAGAAGAAAAAGACTTCAGTATTCCCAGTACATTCTAGCAGTTCTGGTGCACATTGCTGCCGCCTACCATCACTAACCTCCCCCCTCCCTCCACCATCAAATCCTGACAAGTATATACTGATGCAAATTTTTATGAATTGCTGGTCTACCATTGCTAACCCCCCCCCCCCCCACACACACAATCTTCATCAAAGCCCAACAATACTGATGCAAATTTTTATGAATCACTGGCCTTAGATAATGTAAACATTTGATGTAAAAAGAAATGCCAAGTTTCATTAGATGTGGAGGTGGAATGCTAAGGAGCAACATGCTGCAACACCTTCCACATTAGGTCATAGTGAAATGACAGGTGATGTGACCCTCCCAGTAACATCCTCTGAGCCTTCCACATCAGGCATGTGTTACATCTGTTTAGCCCTTGGAACTGGGGATGCCACTAATTCAGATGGGGATACATGTGGTGAAGTGGTTATGGCTGATAAGTGTCAACACTACAGTTTCAAGGAAAGTCACATTACTGGGGAAGATGATATCTAGACATGATCTGAATAACATATTCAAAAACATTTTGTCACATTAATGTCACTTTTCTTGCACAAATACATTCATGAGGCCTGGTCACAGACCGGGCCGCGGGGGCGTTGACCCCCGGAACTCTCTCCAGGTAATTAGGTAGCACTTGAAACTTGTGTTGGCACTTGTCAGCAAAAGCCACTTCATCAAGTGTATCACCGTCTGAATCAGTGGTATCTCCAGTTCCAAGGGTTGAACAGATGTGACATGTAGGCCTGATGTGGAAGGCTTAAAGGATGTTACTGGGAGGGTTACATCACTTGTCATTGCACTATGACCAAATGTGGAGGGTGTTGCTGCTTACCACTCTGCCTCCACATCTGCTGAATCTTATTTCTTTATACATCAAATGTACAATATGAAGATGTGTATGAGTTAGTGATGGCAGGAGGCAGTGCCACACTGCTGGCCACTACACTGCCTCCTCCACACTCACCAGCACCACTACAGAATGTACTGGGAATGCTCAGCATCTTTTTTCTTCTGGCCTTTCATTAATGTATTCAAATGATGTTTATGCTTCTTGCTGATGCCTTTGTCAACTATCTGGCATGATGCTAAATGGTATAAATTAAGTGGCAATGAGAGATGGAGCATCAGATGAGAAAATCCAGTCTCAGTGATATCCAGGAAGGCACTGACCATCTTTCCTGCCTTCATCACACACAGCTATGCCTCAGAGTTGTCATATAGTGATCAAATGCCACACAAAATAATAAAATGCACATTGTCAGGGAATATTTATAACTCAATTGTTGCATGAGCATCATAGGTGTGACATCATTATAAGTAATATATAACTGCTAATAACAAAAACAAATGTGGAAAGATAATTTTAACGCCAGACTGTTGCCAGAATTATGCTCTATTTTAAGCATTTCACTAAAGTTTGAATATTTTTCATTCATTCAGGAAGAGGCCCTCAGACTCCTCACCGAATCATTGAGGTTATTTTAAATTAAGCATTATATTATTATTATAATCATAGGCTTAGCGCTTCTTTTTTATTATAATAATAATTATTATAATCATAACTCAGCACTAAACCCACAAGGGTAATACAGCATACATTACAACAGCACAAGAATGTCTGGAACTATGCACTGTCTTCCATCATTTAATTCAAAGCAAAATATTTAATATTCTCTTAATGCTACAAGACAGCTGAAGATCTGCATATTCAAATAAATTTCTTTCCACAAGCTTAGTGAGGACCTCTTAGTATACAGTAGCCAAGCAAGCCACTGTGAGTGACTGACAAGGTACTAGCAAATATTGCTTTGTACTGATAATAATATAATAAATTGAGCACTAAACCTGAAAGGGTTTAGTGCTTAATACAGTTCTCTATTGTTTTGTAAGGCATGGAGCAATGCTATTGTAACAATTATATAAACTGCATTACCTTCACAAAATCTAAAATCAAGAAATCTTGCTAGATATTTTATCATGGTCTGCTGTTGCTTATCTAAAATTACAGATAAGGATTTGTTGTATATAGAACCAATGAACTTTGTTAACAAAGAGAAGAATTTACAAAATTTAAAATCCAGCTAAGGTTGTTGCTAAATATACTGTGCCTTCAAGAATGTAGGTTTTCTCATTTGTACACTAAACAATAATGTGGATATGTAACTGATTTATACTTGTAAGGCTGTCCCACAGTTGTCGTGCCAATCACAAATTTTACTTCTATTTTTTCATTCACATCCAATCCCAAGCATTGCTAGGTATATATTTACATTAACAGTCATTCTAGGGTCTTATTCTTCATTCTACAGAGTACCAATTA
Organism: Cherax quadricarinatus; assembly: GCF_026875155.1. Classification (NCBI taxonomy): domain Eukaryota; kingdom Metazoa; phylum Arthropoda; class Malacostraca; order Decapoda; family Parastacidae; genus Cherax; species Cherax quadricarinatus. The sequence continues at coordinate 32,851,811 of NC_069413.1, forward strand.
AAACAGTGAAAAGTATTCTGTACAATCTATCAACTTTAAATTTAGAAAATTGTGCTCATCAGCAAGCATAGCTAATTTATCTTAGGGTGTACTCAAACTGTTCTTTTTTTATTTGCATATGAACTGGTACACATTTTTCCCCCCACACAAAGCAAGGAGGCAGGGGAGGGTTATATGCAGCCACCCAACTTATTTTGATTATGGACAATCACAATTAATGTTTCAGTATTGAACAACATAAAAAAAAAATTACATTTGCAAAAAAATTCAGTGATGATTTTTCTATCACAAGCAAGTAGTAGATGAGGAGGAAAGTGGCAGAAGGCAGCATAACTAAAATCTTAAACAGGGAAAATAAATATTCTGAAGGGCATTAGAGTTGAAAAATTGCTACCTCAATGAGTGACCATATATAGAGTAGCTAAATAAAATTTAACTGAAAAAAAAAAAAATTAGAACTTTGGATAATTGTTTACTTCATTACTTGAATTGAATGAACTAACAAGAATATCATGAAGTCAATAATGAAAATTTACTAAAAGTAATTATCATCTGGAATAATGTCAAAACTTTGAAAGACACCACAGAATTGATTCTTAATTTCCTTGTCTTCCAGTACAGACATATGACAAATACATCACCAGGAAATGGATTCTTAGCAAATGTGTTAAGTTTTCCTTATAGTCTTCCTTGCTTAAAGGCAGTCAATACAACCAATGAGGATGCTCCATGAAACTGTACCCTCAAGAAATGAGAGTTCCCATAGGGAGCAAGACAGAAACATGTACAAGTAAAATTTAAAGTTATTAACAAGTCAAAATACTTTGAGATGTATAAGGATAGATTTTATAATTAATTTTTTCCAAGTTCTTGGTCTTCCATACTAACAGGCAAAAAAATGTGTGTTTTAGAGCTCTGACACATTTCCTAAGCAATTAGGCACCTTAGCCCCAGGTAACAACAGTAGACAGCATATTAGCATAAGTTATTCAAATTTCACTCTGTTGATTTGCTGGATTACTTCTTGCAGACTCGCCTACTTTAGTCAAAACTAAAATTAAAAAAAAATTAAAAAATAAAAAGTAATATCATGACCCACTTAGTTCATTATACACACTGTACCTGTTTGATGGATATATACTGGATTTTATTTTATTCCACTTTTATGACTGTTAATAAGCATATATTAAAAGATCTTATCATATACAATCGAACCCCAAAAAATTATTAAAGTTAAACTCTATTGAGAACCAAAAAACTTGACAGGAACCTCCAGTGCTGCTTCATTTAAATGAACCTAAGTGATTTATTATTATTATAATCAAAGAGAAGTGCTAAACATACATGAACCTAAGTGATATTACAAGTATTTCCACAAATCTTTAAAGCTTCACTGTATAGTCCTTGTGGCTTAGCGCTTCTTTTTGATTATAATAATTTAAAGCTTCAGTAGTTAAATACTGCACCCTGAGGGATTCTCATAGGAAATAGAGCGTACATTCTTCCCTTCAATAAATCCTTTGATGGTGTAAACAAGTGTAATTTTTTTTCCATATTTACAATTCCACATACAGTAGATCATCTTTCACACGTTCTTCTACCGTGTTTCTGCTAATTTATGATTAATTTTTTTTTGTATCTATTTCCACCTTTTTGATCTGAAAATTCATCAACTATTGTGATTGTTTTTTGTTTTCTATCAGTTCAGTTTTGATAGTGGAATTATAAAAATTATTTTTCTCTGTCAATTTTTACCAAATGCATTCATACTGTGTGTGCTCATTTTACACATATACTGAAAACTTGCATTCGTTTGGAAGACATGGGTCAAAAACCATAGATTTTATATTTACTTTTTTGTTGAGGTTAAATCAACATTAATTTTTCCCCCTGTTACTTTTTAACCAAGTGCATTCACAATTTGTGTATGATCACTTTGCATGTGTATAGAGCTCACATTAATTTGGAAGATATTAGTCAAAAAACCACAGATTTAATCATCAAAAACCAAGTAACTAACTGGAGATACTGCTTGCAGTTTCAAGAGATGAAGGTGGGGATGGTTCAGTGGCTGGCTGGTGCAACTGACTGCCTCACTCACTCAACTCCACACTGCCACCCTCCACCCACCTACTCTTATATACACTATTTTGCTTTTTATAGCCCTGTCGTGTCTATGGATATTAACCATAGCATAAGAAAAAAGGAATACAGTGGTACCCCGAGTTTTGAACAGCTCCCAACTCGACCAATTATGTAAGTGTATTATTGTAAGTGCTTTTGTAAGTGTATTTTTGGGGGTCTGAAATGGACTAATCTAATTTACATTATTCCTTATGGGAACAAATTCGTTCGGTAACGGCACTCAAACAGCCTTCTGAAACAAAGAAAGTTCGAAACTCGGGGTACCACTGTACTAGTAATACCAGAGGTACTAAGAGGAATAAAACTGAAAGTCTGAATGTTAAGAGAAAAACAAGAAAACTATGTGAGGGAATATTAGCCCCAGTTGTATTAACTATGACCATTTTCTCTGGAAGGAGTGCAGGCATTTTTTTTATGGAATACACAATAACAAATACATGCTTCTGTCAATAACCTTACTCAAGTTTATTAAATTATTATTATTTAGGTTTTGGGTACAGTCACGCAATTTTATTTTTACAATGGTCCTGATGGCCCCATGTTATGATCACAGAAAATACATTATGCAAATTTAACCTCCTTGGATAACTCATGCAAGTCAAACATTGTAAACATTTGAGAGTCTAAACCTCACTACATCCACCTAAGCCTAGCATGTCAACACACACCCTCTCCACACATTTCAAGATCAACAAGAAACGACATCTACAATGTAAATAATCAAAATGATTTAAAAATTAAAAAAAAATAACTCCTGGCTTTTTTTTCTGAGTGTCATAAGACATAACCCAATCATTCCCATATATTATTCACTCCATCCATCAAGTTTTCATATAGAGCTCCATTTTTCTGGAACCTACCTACTGTATATAGTCATGCACTGCATAACGATGTTTTGGTCAACGACAGACCGCATATATGACTGAGTAAAACACTTACTATGTTCCCAGTTGTATAAAAGTATAGCACGTATAATTACATACAGAACATAATGAATGATAATGATAATAAACAACTATATTACTGGTTTATGTATTTACTATACTATACTTTTCATCGTTATTCTAATGTGTACTCTTTTCTACTCATACAAAAAAAGTTTACTGTAAAACAGTATGCCGTGTTATGCCAGCAACAGCCTCATATATTTTGTGTTTTCCATGTTTCTTGACAGCATCATTTTCCCTCATGCTTTATTTAATCTCATGTCGTTTTGTTCAACACAGTCCCTGAATAAGAAAAAGAACAACCCCAAAGAAAATTCAGTGAAGGGTTTAGCAGAAGCTTTTACAAATCTCCACAAGCTCCCTAAAAAGTCTGAAAACATGGATCAAAACACAAAAAGGTTTACATTAATAGAGAGGAATGTTCATGGTGCATTATCTGCTTACAAGAAAAATCTATGATGAAAAAAAACAACCAACCATATAGCCTAAGTGTGTAGTAGGCCATACCATCTAGGTTTATGTAAGTACACTATGACGTTCACACAACAACGGAGTTGCCTAACGATGCATTTCTGAGAACACATCCCTGCGATTAAGTGATGCATGACTATTATAACCCAGACCTGCAAACATCCAAATTTACAAACAGGGCACATCTGTATATCTGCTGATATGCATATAAGAACATTACAAGCACTCAATCATGTTCTTTTCAATAAATTACTTGCTAGCTATTTTATCACCAAATGCCTTTATGTTGCATACAGTATACAGAAGGGTCCCACTTTACAGCATTTCACTTTAAGGTGTTTCGCTAATACAGCAATTTTCAATTACAGCAGACCCTCGGTTATCGGCCATAACCCATTCCAGAAGCTCGGCCTAAAACCGAAATGGCCGAAAACTGAAATAATATTTCCCATAAGAATTAATGTGAATGCTGTACAATTAATTCATTCCAGACACAATAGTATTCACAAAAAAATAATTTTTTTTAAAGATTAATTATAGTTTTACATACACAAAACAATAAGAACTAAATATAATAAATACATGAACAATTAAATCAGTATTACATACCTTTATTGAACACTCTTCTTGGTTTATGGAAGATAGGGAGGAGGGGAGAGGCTTGAGAGCCACTCTATCCCTGCAACTCACTCCACTTTGCACACACATCCTTAATCACTGAAGAAGGCACATTCTCCCCTCTCTCTTCCTCCTCCTCTGAAACAATTTCCTCAGCAATGGTCTTCTGCTGTTCCAGATGAAGGTCTTGCAGCTCTGCCCTCTACCACCATCACAACCACTACCATCCTCTACCACCATCACTACCATCCTCTACCACCATCACTACCACCCTCTACCACCATCATAATCACTACCACCTCTACCACCATCACAATCACTACCACCACCACTCTTGTACTTTGCCACAATTTCTTTCTTAAATTCCATTGTGTTTCTCACTTTCTTTACCGAAGGAACTTTACTAGGAACTTTCTTTGGGGCCATGGTTACTTATTTTGCAGTTGCACTTAATCAATAACCACCAAAAACAATGGATTATAGGAAAATGTTTGGATAAATGAGCAGAAGCTTCCTCACTCTCCCAGAGACAGCCAGACTGACGCGCAAGCGGCTGGCAGTGGTGGGCTAAAGCGTCTCACATGGCCAATAAGCAAAATAACGGCCGATAACCAGAAGCCAAAAACACAGCTGATAACCGAGCTGGCTAATAACCAAGGGTCCACTGTATGTCCATTCTTCATTTATTCATACATCCTTCAATATCTTCACTCACTATAATCTAAGGGCAAAAATATTTTAAGGTAAGTAATGTGTGTGCTGTATGTGCATTTTTAAGGCCTAGTTCTTGCTCACTTAATATTTTATAGTATAAACATGTTATCATCCTTTTATATATATCTGAGAATGAAAAGAGGCTGTTTCACTTTACAACGATTTCTGCTTTACAGCAGTACCTTGGAACCTAACCTGCTGTATAAGAGGGGCCCACTTGTACTCATTTTATGCACATGTGGAAGGTTCATATCTGCAAGCCCGACTGGTCAAGAACTGGTGATTAAATAATTTTGATTATATTAAAGCTGAATTATAGTACAGTACAGTAGTATATTCATTTTTTCTTGGTGTTTACCAAATGCACTGGTATTATATGCATATTCAGCATATGCATGTTCGTTTGGTCAAGGATGATAAGGAACTGCAAATTTAATAATTACGATTTTGTCAGAGGTGAACTTACATCTTTTTCTGTTTTTTACCATATGCATCAATTAGGTAAGACACATATGCAACAGTTAGGTATCTTTATTTCGAAACGTTTTGCCCACACAGTAGGCTTCTTCAGTCGAGTACAGAAAAGTTGATAGAAGAGACGTGAAGACGATGTAATTAGTCCATCACCCTCGAAGTTTTGAGGTGGTCAGTCCCTCAGTCTGGAGTCTGTCACTTCAACTCCATATTGTTTCAGACTATGGAACGATACTCTTCTCCAGACTGAGGGACTGACCACCTCAAAACTTCAAGGGTGATGGACTAATTACATCGTCTTCACGTCTCTTCTATCAACTTTTCTGTACTCGACTGAAGAAGCCTACTGTGTGGGCAAAACGTTTCGAAATAAAGATACCTAACTGTTGCATATGTGTCTTACCTAACAACCTGTTGGTATTTTATACCATTTTAATATCCACTCCATATGCATCAATATTCTGTACATGTTCATGATATGCATGTTTGATGAGTTCACACTGCAGACAGGTCAAGATTTGTAGATTCAATGATTATTTAACTCGGCGTATGAAGATATAAACCCATGGCATATCAATCCTAAAACTAATAAGTCAGTGCTCTAATCACAAGACCATGCCAGCCTAAGATTCACACAATAAGGTATATGTCTACATACTAGTGGTTTACGATGGGCCTCATTGTGACTACATCCAAGATTCTATGAATGAAAATTGTGCCCAGTTACACACAGTTACACGTCATGCCTGGTTAAGGGTGAATATACTTATTCATCACTAATGTCAACTTTTATAATACGTATACAATTCCTACAAATTCTACCTCACTTGATGCTTAAATTGTCTGTATCAAAACAGTTGGAAGAGGAAATAGTGTGTTTATTTCCAGACTATGCTAGACTCTTGACAGCGGGATGTTGGTTGGGGGAGAGAAATATGGAAATCATTTCATTGAGACATGCCCAGCACCTTGAAGAATTGTCAGGTCTTGTTGACAGTTAAATATTTTTTGACTTTCATGAGTATCAAAGAGCACGTAGAATTAATTTTCAACTTGTCTTCAGTGAACTCACTCTGCCTACCCTCTTATCAGAAAGCCGTACCTATGCCACAGACTATGATTTCTCAAATAAAATGACTAATGTCGAGTTTCTTCTTTAGCACATGAGCATATTGTACACTTCTCACACACCTTTCCCCCTGCAGGGAAAAGAAGTGCTTGGCACATGTTTGTGAATAAAATAATACCTATGGAATGGACTAAATATGCAGATGATGATTCACATAGGAAAGGGGCACCGATTACACTACAGCATTTAGTTCCTGCAAGTTCTTCTGTCCCATGTAATGCTCAATTAACTCCCCCACAACATCTGTAACAGCCCAATTGGAAAAAGGATATACAGTACTGGGCACATTTTTGGTCTAAACTTCATATCCACAATCCTGTGTATTATGCATTATGCTGTAATACCATATTCCCACACCTATTTCATTTTAAATATTACATGCATCATATATACTCTTAAATATATACATAGAATAAAAAACAACTACATACAAATATCACATACATTTTTTTCATTTAATGTGTATTCTACATTATTGTCATGTCTATGAATTATTCAGAAACAGATTTTTTTTTTTTTTTTAGAAAGTTCCTGGTTCCAAAGAATATAAATGTTTGGGGTTCGACTGTATTAACTTTTCCTTAATGAAAGTATGCATTTTAAGAGATTATTTATTGGAGAATCTGAGATATTAAAAGGGGTCCATGAGATTTTAAAATTATTCATAAAATTATATATAGTATATACATCTAATATCAAAGCAGATACTTTTGCTATATTTATTAATAGTTCAACTAAGTTTGCCTTGTTCAAATTTCTTGAAGACCTTGGAAGCTGTGAAGATGAAAGAATCAATGATGCCAGCAACAGTGAACGTGCCACCCACAATAGCACACACCTGCCAAGAATAGAAAAATGTAGTCAAGTAAATTAGCAATAAACCTAGTTTTAAATCAGTACCTTCTATTACCAGTGATGAATTTCTCTGAAGCAGGCTTAAAGGCAGATAAGCTACAACATGGTTATGTGAATATTACTCCTATAGCTTTCAGACTGAGCAGAGGTAGTGTAAATTATTACAATATCTTGATTATTCTCAACATGTTCTTTTTCAGTACTGAGTAAAGAAAGTCATTTTACAATAGCACAACTCTTCATGACCCCATGTGTAGTCAATAGGCTATAAACCTTATAAACTAACTTTCAATAGAACATCCAATTCTTAGCTAAAAGAGGTTATGATTATCAAAAAGATGTAGAGTTAAACTTAACAAAATATGTCAAGATATCTATGACAATACACTTATATTGCCACAATAATATTCCAAATCAGTATACCAATCTATATTGTATACATGAAAACACACTTCCTGCTTTTGAAACATTTAATGAATATATCTTCTGCACATTAAGGTTTAAATAATATGCACATACTTTCCTGGGTTTTGTCTTTATAATACGACAGACTTACAGTGGTAACAAAAGAATATATGGGTGGTCTTCTCCTGTGATATTTGACGGTGATAGGAGTCAAATCATATCTGAACCACACTGCTGGCACCACCCGACCCCCATGGCTGAACGAGACGTAACTCTAGAAGATAAAAACCAATGCATTTAAATATTAAACATGATTGAAAACAATAATATTTAAAGCTACATTTCAGTACTGTATGAATTTTTATCTATGACAACCCATGATAGCTAGAATTACCAGTCTCTGCTACACCCTTACCCTCCAAATGGTATATCAAGGAAGGCAACTAAAAACATGGCCCCTGCTGCATACATCAAAAAGCAGTCCAGTTACTCCTTTTAAGGAAAAAAAACTAAACTCTAGGTATGTATCAATTTTCCCAACAGATTTCATGTCATAGTAGCCAATTACAATCCTGAGATCCTGGATACAGAAGTTGTTTATCTTTACTAGAATAAGCAGTGAAATACAGAAAGGGAGGAGAAGGGGCATTTTTGTTATAGAAATTAAACTGGTATGTAACATCCAGCTCATTTCACTGAATGACTGCTTATGCAAATAATTTATTATACTGTGTGCAATAATTAGAAGCCTGCACTCTCTAATGTTCAAAATGTATGTGATTATGTTTCCTCTTATTAGACAATGAGAACATGTATACCTAGAGAGGGTTTCGGGGGTCAACGCCCCTGTGGCCCAGTCTGAGGCCAGGCCTCGTGGTGATCAGGGTCTGATCAACGAGGCTGTTACTAGTGGCCGCATGCAAACTGACGTACAAACCACAGCCCATCTGGTCAGGTGCTGACTTTAGGTGCCTGTCCAGTGCCTTCTTGAAAACAGCCAGGGGTCTATTGGTAATCCCCTATATGTATGCTGGGAGGCAGTTGAACAGTCTTGGGCCCCTGATACTTAACAGTGTTGTCTCTCAGTGTACTCGTGGCACCCCTGTTTTTCAATGGGGGAATGTTGTATCTCCTGCCAAGTCTTTTGCTTTCATAGGAAGTGATTTTCGAGTGCAAGTTTGGTACCAATCCCTCTAGGATTTTCCAAGTGTATACTGCCATGCATCTTTCTCACCTGCATTCCAAGGAATACAAATCAAGGGACATCAGTAATTTAGGTGTTTTATTGTGCTTGTGTGTGCCATGAAAGATCTTTGTACATTCTCCAGGTCAGCAATTTTGCCTACCTTGAAGGGAACAGTTAGTGTACAGCAGTATTCCAGCCAAGAGAGAACAAGCAGTTTGAAGAGAATCATTGGCTTGGCATCCCTACTTTTGAAGGTTCCCATTATCCACCCTATCATTTTCTAGGAAATGCGGTTGATACACTGTTGTGGTGTTTTTTGCTCTACTGTATGGTTAGAATTTGTATACCCTGATACAGTTTTAATTTCCTGAAGTTTTCCATATCTGAGTATAGTAGCCCGTCGTTTAACCCTTTGACTGTTTTGGTCGTATATATACGTCTTACGAGGTACTGTGTTTGACGTATATATACTCATAAATTCTAGCGGCGTCAAATGAAGCAGGAGAAAGCTGGTAGGCCCACATGTGAGAGAATGGGTCTGTGTGGTCAGTGTGCACCATACAAAAAAATCCTGGAGCACGCAGTGCATAATGAGAAAAAAAAAACTCCGACCGTTTTTTTTAATTAAAATGCCGACTTTGCTGTCTATTTTCGTATAGTATTTATGGTTGCATTCTCGTTTTCTTGGTCTCATTTGACAGAATGGAAAACATATTATAGAAATATGGAAATGGAGCTCAAATTAGGGGAAATGTTTGATTTTTGCCAATGTTCAAAAGTAAACAAATGATGTCATTGTCCAATAAATGTCCAACGAGCCATTCTAATATGCAGCCATGAATGGGTTGACATAATTTGTACAATTATTACAGTATTGCAGTAGTCTGCATAACAGTAAATCTTTATTTTTTGTTTAAATAAAAATTCAAAATAGAAAGCAAGAGTAATATCAGAGGGGCCTGGAGATGTGACTGATGAACAAAGAAAATGTTATTTTAGAGCCAGGAATGTCCGCATTGTTAATTCTGGACCCTATTTTGAAATTGGCATATTTTTTAATTTGCATGAAATTGGCCAAATTGCAAATTTCTGACCACATTATTGGGTAGTTGAAATAGGTAAATAGGTAGCTTCTTGTACTCAATCTATAGAACAAATGGAGCTGTAAAGAAATACACGTAACTATGAGTTTGGCTGACTGGAACAATGGAATTAGCCAAAAATAGGGCTCAAATTGGGCAAAATCGCCAATTCGTAAATATTGCCGAGGTCACTAACTTTGTGTGAGCGTAATTCCGTAAGTTTCTATCAAATTTCGTTCTTTTGGTGCCATTACCATCAGGAAAAGATTCTCAATAATTTCATAAGAACTTTTTTTTTTTATAAATTTTTCGACACGAGAAGACACCTCAGGATTTGGGGGTTTGACAGTCAAGGGGTTAACCCTTAAACGGTCCAAACGTATATATACGTTTTTTCAACATCTGAAAGTATGTAAAAAAATGTAGATCTTCTTTTTTGTTTTACATTTGAAAACGTGTAAAAAAACTTTTATATACATTTTTTTTGTTATATTTGAAAATGTGTAAAAAAAAGTAGATCTACTTTTGCAGCACTACAAATTTGAACGTCGATCTGTTTGGAGCGTTTAAGGGTTAAAAGCAGGAGGGGATATAGTTTTGGAGTGCTTGGTGCTATTATTTGATAAATGTATGGAAGAGGGTAAGGTACCTACGAATGGGCAGAGAACATGCATAGTTCCTTTGTACAGTGGACCCCCAGTTCGCGATGCTATCGGTATCCGATAAATCGGTAACCGATGCATTATATCGCAAAAATTTGCCTCGCTTCCCGATACAAAACCCGTTATGCGATGTGGTTCGTACGAGACGTGTCTGTGTGTGGCCTGAACTGCCCCGTGTGTGCCAGTGTTTACAAGCCAGCCAGTGTGCGCGCATCTAAGGATACATTCGGTACATTCCATATTATCCATATTATCACTGTTTTTGGTGCCTGTTTTTGCAAAATAAGTCACCATGGGCCCCAACAAAGCTCCCAGTGCCAACCCTTCAAGACCAAGGGCGCTAATGACTGTTGAAATGAAGAAAGAGACAATTGCAAAGTACGAAAGTGGAGTGCGTGTGTCGGAGCTGGTCAGGTTGTATAGTAAACCCCAATCAACCATCTCTACTATAGTGAGCAAGAAAACGGCAATCAAGGAAGCTGTTCTTGCAAAAGGTGCAACTGTGATTACGAAACAGTGACCGCAAGTGTTAGAAAATGTTAAGAGACTGTTATTGGTGTGGATAAATGAAAAACAGATAGCAGGAGATAGCATCTCTCAAGCAATCATTTGTGAAAAGGCTAAGCTGTTGCATGACGATTTGGTAAAAAAATTGCCTGCAACTAGTGGTGATGTGAGTGAATTTAAGGCCAGCAAAGGTTGGTTTGAAAGATTTAAGAATGGTAGTGGTATACATAGTGTGATTAGGCATGGTGAGGCTGCCAGTTCAGACCACAAAGCGGCTGAAAAATATGTGCATGAATTCAAGGAGTACATAGAGGCTGAAGGATTGAAACCTGAACAAGTGTTTAATTGTGACGAAACAGGCCTGTTTTGGAAGAAATTACCAAGCAGGACCTACATTACTCAGGAGGAAAAGGCACTCCCAGGACATAAGCCTATGAAAGACAGGCTTGCTCTGTTGATGTGTTCCAATGCTAGTGGTGATTGTAAAGTGAAGCCTTTATTGGTGTATCACTCAGAAACTCCCAGAGCATTCAGGCAAAAGAATGTCCTCAAGGCTAATTTGTGTGTGCTGTGGAGGGCAAACAGTAAGGCATGGGTCACTAGGGACTTTTTCTATGACTGGTTACACCATGCATTTGCCCCCACTGTGAAAAATTACCTAATGGAAAAGAAATTGGACCTTAAGTGCCTCCTGGTATTAGACAATGCTCCTGGTCATCCTTCAGACTTGGCAGAGTGACTTTCTGGGGACATGGGCTTCATTAAGGTCAAGTTTTTGCCTGCTAATACCACTCCTCTCCTGCAGCCCATGGACCAGCAGGTCATTTCAAACTTCGAAAAACTCTACACAAAAGCTATGTTTAAAAAGTGCTTTGAAGTGACCTCAGACAATCTACTGACTAAGAGAGTTTTGGAAAGATCACTTTAGTATTACTCAGGAAATCGTAATGACGCGATTGCAAACAAACCATACCACGGGCAGGATTTGAACCCGCGGTCAGAGTCTCAAAACTCCAGATCGTCGCGTTAGCCGTGGGTCCAAATCCCGCCCGTGGTATGGTTTGTTTGCAATCGTGTCATTACGATTTCGTGAGTCATGTTAATGACTTTGAGGGGACTTGAGCTAGAGTTCGTCACGGCCACGCTAGCTGGAGATCTGTCTGTAAAAACTTGCATATGTGGTCACAGTGGTGCCTATGCTAACCTTCCTATGGTGTAGAAATATACCTAGTTGGACAAATCTTATTGTGGCTAGCTGGTCCAGTGGCTGACGTGACGGTCTGGAATTTTGAGACTCTCTGACCATGGGTTCAACTCCCGTCCATGGTATGGTTTGATCACTTTAGTATCCTCAGTTGTGTAAACCTTATAGGTAAGGCTTGGGAGGGAGTGACTAAGGGGACCTTGAACTCTGCTTGGAAGAAACTGTGGCCACAATGTGTAGAAGAAAGGGATTTTGAAGGGTTTGGGGCTAACCCAGAGAAGCGTATGCCAGTTGTGGAATCCACTGTGGCATTGGGGAAGTCCTTAGGGTTGGAGGTTAGTAGGATGTGGAAGAGTTGGTGGAGGAGGACAATGAAGAACTAACCACTGATGAGCTGCAAGATCATCTTCAACAGCAAGAGGCCAGACCTGAGGAAACTGCTTCAGAGGAGGGGAGAGAGAAATTGAGGAAGTTGCCTACTTCAAAGATAAAGGAAATGTGTGCAAAGTGGGTTGAACTGCAAACCTTTACGGATGAAAATCACCCTGACACAGCTACTGCAAGCCGTGTTGGCAACCTGTACTATGACAATGTTATGGCCCATTTTAGGAAAGTCTTAAAGTAACGGGAGGTACAGAGCTCTATGGACAGATTTGTTGTGCGACAGAGGTCCAGTGACTCTCAAGCTGGTCCTAGTGGCATTAAAAGAAGAAGGGAAGTAACCCCGGAAAAGAACTTGCTACTTCAAGTCCTAATGGAAGGGGATTCCCCTTCTAAACAATAACTTCCACACTCTCCCTTCCTCCCATCCCATCAATCATCAACAGATCTTCAATAAAGGTAAGTGTCATTTATTCTATTCTTAGTAGAGTAGTAATTGTGCATGTCTTCTTCAGTTTGTGTGTATTAAAATTAATATTTCATGTGGTAAAAATTTTTTTTTTCATACTTTGGGGTGTCAGGAACGGATTAATTTGATTTCCATTATTTCTTATGGGGAAAATTAATTCGGCTAACAATAATTTCGGCTTACGATGAGCTCCCAGGAACGAATTAATATCGTAAGGTGGGGGTCCACTGTAAAGGCAAAGGGGATAAAAGTGCGTGCAGAAATTATAGGGGAATAAGTCTGTTGAGTATACCTGGTAAAGTGTATGGTAGAATTATTATTGAAAGAATTAAGATTAAGATAGAGAGTAGGATAGCAGATGAACAAGGAAGCTTTAGGAAAGGTAGGGGGTGTGTAGACCAAGAGTTTACAGTGAAACATATAGGTGAACAGTATTTAGATAAGGGTAAAGAGATTTTTCTTGCATTTATGGTTAAGCATAAGAGAGGTATTGAAGAGTGAAAACCTAGAAAGTGTAAGGAAGTTTCTAAGGAGCTTGCCAGAGTTATACAAAGAGTGGAAAACAGGGGAAAAGGAACAAGAAAAGGAGGAAAATGCATATAGAGGTGAAAACCAAGGGGTGAAAGTAAGAGCAAGAGTAGAAAACGTCATACAGAGCAAGTCGGAAAAAGAAACAGGGATACATAACATAGCGGAAAGGGGAAGGGAGGATGAGAAAACTAGAACAGGAACAAATGAAAATGAGGAAAGGGAAGAAATTAGCCTAGAAGAAAGTGAACAAGGGAATTCAGATCAGGTGGCAGAACTTAGGAACGACACAGAATCAATAAATATAGGTAGTCAGAACATTTGCAGTTACTATGCTAAAGGTTTGTGCCTATATAGCAGAGATTGTTGGAATAAACACACCAGAAAATGTGCGAACATGTTGAGGAAGGGAAAGTGTCGTTTCAACAAAGAGTGCAGCAGGTACTTCCATCCAGTAATGAGTAGAGCTTCAACGCAGTCCAGAGAATGTTATGACCTGAGCTGCCCAGACCATCATGTAAAAGGAATGCAGCACTACAGAGTTAACAGAGAAAGGGAAATTGAACAGCATTCTTTTTTAGACAAAAAGAAAAAAGATCAAAACAAAGAAAGAGACAAACAGGAGGAATGGTACAGAGAGGACAGGTGGGCAGTAAAATGGGGCGTACCAAACCAGGCATCAGCCTGTCAAGGCCGAATAAGCAAACAAACGCGAAGCCAGTACCGGAGAAACCAGGGGTGTGTACACCAGGAAACATACCAGGTAGTACACCATCAGTGGTACTAATGAAACACAAAGCGAGACAAAACATCCCACTTGGTAATTCCTGCTTCATATTTACAAATATACAGGGTTTGAAATCAAATAAAAATGGCAAAGTTAGTTATGTCAGTGGGCTCCTGACAGAAGCGAATGCCATATTCGGAGCATTTACAGAAACACATACAAGGGATGTTTTGGACGGAGATATAAAGATAAGAAATTACAACATGTAAAGATGTGATAGAATCAATAGGTCACAGGGAGGAGTAGGAATCTATGTAAAGGATACTTTCTGCTGCACAGAAGTGCTGAATTCTACGAATGATATAGTAGAAATTCTAGGCATTAAAGTTGAAAATAGGAATTTGGTAATTATCCTAGTATACAAACCACCATTGGCAACTGCTGAGGAATTCACAGATCAGTTAAGTAAGATAGATAGCTATCTGGATAGGCTAGAAAATTCTACACTAAATATTTTACTCTTTGGAAATTTTAATCTCCCTCATGTAAAATGGAAGATGGCACAACGTAATGTTATACCAGAAATATCCCCGGGAAGCACCCTGGCTCAACAGGTACATACCAGGGAAATAATGAGGTTTTGTGAAAAGTACTCTTTAAACCAACAGGTAATTGATCCCACTAGAAATGAAAATACACTGGATTTGATATTCACAAACAACGAGGAACTGATCAGAGACATAACAGTTTCCAAAACTATTTACTCTGATCATAACATCATAGAGGTTCAAACTAGTATTAACTCAGGGGTAGGAAACTGCATCGCTAAAGTTAGAGACGAGATGTTCAGTAAGTTTAATTTTAACAATCATAGAATTAACTGGGAAAAAATAAACCAAGAGCTATCAGACATACCCTGGGAATCAGACATGAGCACCCTAAATCCCCACCAGTGCCTAGAGAAGCTGAATACAGAAGCATACAAAGAATGTATGAAACATGTACCATTGAGGAAACCCAGAGGAAGATCAGATATAGAGAGAGCATAGGAGATGGTACAGAAGAAGAAAATGGGTTACTGAACTGCTTAAAAACACAAATATGCTACAACAGAGGAAAGACAGACTTAGCAGAGAGATCACTGAATTAGAGCAAAAACTTAGGATGTCATACCTCACAGAAGAAGTACAAAGGGAACAAAGGGCCATACAGGATATTGCACGAAACCCAAAATATTTCTATTCCTACGCAAAATCTAAGCTAAGAACTACCTGTAGAATTGGACCACTACTGAGAGGAGTCTCATATACTGACGATGAACAGGAAATGAGTGAAATCCTAAAAGAACAGTATGAGTCGGTGTTCAGCAACCCACTAAATGACAGCAAGGTAGAAAATGCAGAAATATTTTTCACTCCAGAAGAAGGCTGCACAGACCAACTAACTGACATTAGTACAAATCCCGTAGATTTCGAAAAAGAAATGGAAAACATGCCCACTCACTCAGCACCTGGACCAGATTCATGGAATGCTCTATTTGTAAAGAAGTGCAAAGTACCACGAGCCCTCAGTATTCTTTGGAGAAAGAGCTTAGATCTAGGTGAAATACCGGAGGCCTTAAAGAGTGCAGACATAGCTCCTTTGCACAAAGGAGGTAGTAGAGCACTAGCTAAAATTTACAGACCAGTAGCCCTAACCTCTCACATCATAAAAATCTTCAAAAGAGTGATGAGACGGCAGGTTACAAATTTCATGGACCAGCACAACCAACATAACCCGAACCAGCATGGTTTTAGAGCAGGATGATCATGTCTGTCACAGCTGCTGAACCATTATGACAGAATTACGGAGGCACTGGAAGATGACCAAAACGCAGATGTGATTTACACAGATCTTGCAAAGGTGTTTGACAAATGCGACCATGGAGTGATAGCGCACAAAATGAAGGCCAAGGGCATTACGGGGAAGGTAGGTAGATGGATTTTCGGTTTCCTAACACACAGAACACAAAAAGTAGTGAACAGGGCAAGATCCAGCATCAGCGAGGTCAAAAGCTCAGTGCCCCAAGGCACTGTCCTGGCACCTCTGCTGTTCTTCATCCTCACAGCAGACATAGACAAAAACACCCGGCACACTTTTGTATCATCATTTGCAGACGACACTAAAATAAGCATGAAAATCAGTACGGTAGAGGACACTGAAAAAGCACAGGAAGACATAAACAGGGTTTTCCAGTGGGCAGTGGAAAACAACATGATGTTCAATGGTGATAAGTTCCAGCTGCTTAGGTATGGAAAGAATGAAGAACTCAAAAGGAGCACTATATACAAAACTCAAGAGGGTCACCAAATAGAACGTAAGGAACACGTAAAAGACCTAGGAATAATTATCTCAGCGGACCTTTCTTTTAAAGACCATAACAAGACAAAGATCATGATAGCCAGGAAGATGACTGGGTGGGTACTGAGAAATTTCAAAACAAGGGCAACAATGCCAATGGTGACACTCTTCAAATCGCTAGTGCTCCCTCACTTAGAATATTGCTCAGTGCTGATGGCCCTGTTCAGGGCAGGAGAAATATCAGAGCTGGAACAAATACAGAGATCGTTTATGGCTCACATTGAGCCAGTAAAGCGCCTAAACTACTGGGAACGCCTACAAGTCTTGAACGTGTACTCACTGGAGTGGAGGAGAGAGAGGTACATGATAATATATATCTGGAAGGTACTCAAGGGCTTGGTCCCAAATCTGCACACTGCCATAGCAACATACTGGAGTGAGAGATATGGGAGGAAGTGTAAAATAAACCCAGTGAGGAGCAGGGGTGCGGTGGGGACAATAAGGGAACACTGTATCAACATCTGGGGTCCCAGACTTTTCAACATCTTACCAGAAGATATCAGAAACACGGCTGGAACAAGTGTTGAAGCCTTCAAGAGGAAACTAAAAAAGTATCTTCACCAGGTGCCAAATCAACCAGGCTGTGATGCATATGTGGAGCAGCGGGCCTCCAGCAGCAACAGCCTGGTTGACCAGGTGAGCACCAGACGAGCCTGGCCCATGGCCGGGCTCGGAGAGTAGATATATGTACTCTTGAAATTCTTCAAAGGCAAAGGTATCAAAGGCAAAGGTATATGACAGGGTGGATAGGGGGGCAATGTGGCAGATGTTGCAGGTGTATGGTATAGGAGGTAGGTTACTGGAAGCAGTGAAGAGTTTTTATGAGGATAGTGAGGCTCCTGTTAGAGTATGTAGGAGAGAGGGAGATTATTTCCCAGTAAAAGTAGGCCTTAGACAAGGATGTGTGATGTCACCGTGGTTGTTCAATATATTTATAGATGGGGCTGTAAGAGATGTGAATGCTAGGGTCTTGGCAAGAAGTGTGGAGCTAAAAGATAAAGAATCAAATACAAAGTGGGAGTTGTCACAGTTGCTCTTTGCTGATGACACTGTGCTTTTAGGAGATTCTGAAGAGAAGTTGCAGAGGTTGGTAGATGAATTTGGTAGGGTATGTAAAAGAAGAAATTCAAAAGTGAATACAGTAGGGCCCCACTTATATGGCGGGTTAGGTTCCAGGCTGTCGCCAGAAAGCAGACATCACCGGAAGGCAGAATGCCATTTTTTTTTCATTTTAAATGCATATAAATGCCAGACAAGTTTACACTAAATTATGTTAAGTTAGTAATAGAACTAGGCATTAAAAACACACAAAGTAAAATACATTCACAGTACATTCATTACTTATCTTAAAGTATTTGTAATCTTAATGTAGGGAAAGAGGCGAGTAGTACTTATTTGTAGGAAGTCAGGTGCAGGTAGCCCAGGTGTAGGTAGCCCTGGCTCCCCGTCTCATACTTAATATATGATATTTAAAATATTCTAGAGTTAAAATACACATACAGTACACTAATTATTTACCTAAAAATATGTGTAGTCTTAATATAGGAAGAGAGGTGAGTAGTATTTATTTTTAGGAAGTCAGTGTAGGTAGCCGGTAGGTGTAGCCTGCCTGGGCTACACCTACCGGCTACCTACACTGTGGCCCAGAGCCATATTATTAACATCGACATACCTTGTTCACTGAATTTAATCGTTTCTAACAACTACCTTTAGAGGCCATCATAAACGAAGGTAGAAGTAATGAATAATTCGTGACGAAAATTGTAAACAAAAGCGGAGTGGGGGAGTGGCTGGGCCAAACGCAGATTCATACACGTTTTCTCTGATGGCTGAACAGAGAAAACGTAATGTTGTCCCTCCACCCAGCTACCACACAGCTCCACAAGTATTATTATCAGAGCACACATAAAATATGCAATAAATGCCAGACAACAAGTTTACACTAACTTATATTAAGTTAGCAATAGAAATAGGCATTAAAAACACAATAAAAGGCAAGATACACACAGAATGCACTTATTACTTACCTTAAAATATTAATATTAATGTGTGAGAGGTGAGTGGCAGGGTGTTTATTGAATAAAATCAGAATGGCACACCATCATCCTCTAACTTGGCACTTAAAGCAAGAGGCTTACGACTCCTCTTTTTATCACAGCTAAGCTTAGATGCCATCATCAATGAGGGCCAACTAGTTAACAAAAGAGTAAACGAGAGAGAGAACGAGATACAGAGTTCAGACAATGTAAGAATACAAACTGAACAGGTAGTGGGTGATCACTTGGTCAGGCGAAATAAATGCGTATTAATGTGTGTCTACTTTTAGTTCATTCACAAACGTTTGTAAGAGTTTGTAAAACATTTACCTCAATATTTTTTTATAATAATAATAATTACCTCACAATACAAATACTCTTACATTGTGTACAAGTTGTACAAGTTAGTACAGAATAAACAAGCAGCAACAAACCATTTATAGAGTGAATGAGGATATTATTATTATTATTATTATTATTATTATTATTATTATTATTATTATTATTATCATAATAAAAAGCACTAAACCCACAAGGGTCGTGAATTGCTATTTATAGAGTGAAGGCATACGAAAAGAATATTTTTTCTACAGTTATCCCCAAGTTTGACTAGAGAAAACGTAATTCTTCCGACACTCCTTACACAGCTGCTTTGTAAACAAATCTCATATTCACGTCAATTTTTATTCTGAGTTTATGTATCATGTTTATATGCTATGCAACGGGTTTCATATATAATTTTGAGGGAAATATCATAGATGGATTAATGAAAATGCCTATATTAATGTAAAATAAGGCATTGAGTGTGCCCAAGAGTGATTATTATGTAGTATTGGCGCCATAAGTAGAAAGAGACTTAGCGATTTTAACGTGTACTTGCACACCAGCACAGTGTGTAAGTATATTTAGGTACAGGTACACATAAGTATAATTATCAGAGTGCATATAAAATACGCAGTAACTTTAAAACACTTGAAATTTTGGAAAGTTTCCTGACATAATAGATGTGATCACGGAGAATGTAAACAAACCGGGTAGGGTGTGCCGTATTTGAAAGACCCCTTGCCGTATAGCAAATTTTGGTCAATTTGACATCGCCATATTAGTGGAATGCCATAAGGCAAAACGCCGTAAAGCGGGGCCCTATTGTATAGGAAAGAGTAAGGTTATGAGGATAACAAAAAGATTACGTGTCGAAAGATTGGATATCAGATTGGAGGAGGTGAATGTATTCAGATATTTGGGAGTGGACGTGTCAACAGATGGGTCTATGAAGGATGAGGTGAATCACAGAACTGATGAGGGGAAAAGGGTGAGTGGTGCACTTAGGAGTCTGTGGAGACAATGAACTTTGCCTGTGGAAGCAAAGAGGGGAATGTATGAGAGTATAGTTGTACCAACACACTTTTATGGGTGTGAAGCATGGGTGATGAATGTTGCAATGAGGAGAAGGCTGGAGGCAGTGGAGATGTCGTGTCTGGGTCATTTTTATTTGATCTAATTTCTTTATACGGGATAAATGTTCTTTGAGCAGCATGTATGGTGTTCAGAAAACTGTCATATTGATAGCTCTCTTCATTACCCCAGTCAACAGATGATAAGTGTTTTCTAAGCCCATTGTAATCTGCTAAGCGAAAATCTGGAACTGTTACTGAGTTGTCCCTACTATCATACTTCCATTCTATGCTAAAGGTAATTTATTTGTGATCGCTTGTGCTGAGTTTCTCATTAATTTCTAAGTTATTAACAAGGGTTTCCTTGTTTGCCAGAACAAAATCAAGAAAGTTATTGGATTTAAATTAGACAAGTTTAGATTTAGAAAGGACATGGGAAAGTATTGGTTTGGAAATAGGGTTGTTGATGAGTGGAACAGTCTACCTAGTTGGGTTATTGAGGCTAGGACTTTGGGTAGTTTCAAATTTAGGCTAGATACATATGAGTGAGAGGGGTTGGATTTGAGTGGGACTTGCAAATGAGTGGATAGAGTTATCTGAGCTTATTTCTTGGGTAGCATTGAAAATTAGGTTGGGCAAATGTTTTGTTAGTGGGATGGATTGTAAAGGACCTGCCTAGTATGGGACAACAGGCCTGCTGCAGTGGTCCTCCTTTCTTATGTTCTTATGTAATGTGTGGTGTGAATATAATGCAGAAAATTCGTAGTTTGGAAATTAGAAGGTGTGGGATTGCCAAAACTATTATCCAGAGGGCTGAGGAGGGGTTGTTGAGGTGGTTCAGACATGTAGAGAGAATGGAACAAAACAGAATGACTTCAAGAGTGTATAAATCTGTAGTGGAGGGAAGGCGGGGTAGGGGTTGTCCTAGGAAGGGGGTAAAAGAGGTTTTGTGTGCAAGGGGCTTGGACTTCCAGCGTGCATGAGCATATTTGACAGGAGTGAATGAAGACAAATAGTTTTTAATACTTGACGTGCTGTTGGAGTGTGAGCAAAGTAACATTTATGAAAGGATTCAGGGAAACCGGCAGGCCGGACTTGAATCCTGGAGATGGGAAGTACAGTGTCTACACTCTGAAGGAGGGGTGTTAATATTTCAGTTTTATAACTGTAGTGTAAAGCACCCCTCTGGC
The DNA here is from genome assembly GCF_026875155.1 of Cherax quadricarinatus. Classification (NCBI taxonomy): domain Eukaryota; kingdom Metazoa; phylum Arthropoda; class Malacostraca; order Decapoda; family Parastacidae; genus Cherax; species Cherax quadricarinatus. Next base: position 32,873,335 of record NC_069413.1, read on the forward strand.
AAGACAGTGATGGAGTGAATGACGATTAAAGTTTTTCTTTTTCGGGCCACCCTACCTTGGTGGGAATCGGCCGATGTGTTAATAAAAAAAAAAAATTATTTAAGGAACCTTTTTTGAAGGAGAAGTACACATCCTGAAATTTCGTTCGTATCCAGAAGCAAAAAATCGACCTAATGACAGTTCGTATCCTGAAAAGTTCACATGGTGGGTTATTCATTGTATATTTTTAATACTGAAATTTTCCTACCCTCTTACACTCTGTCCAGATATACAACCTCGCCTTACTTAGCAATGTACTCAATTACCGATGCCTCAGACTTACAACGGGCTCTCTGACCAGTATTTATACCCAAGTAATGTATGTTAAGAGCTGATTTCCTCTCTTCTGTTTATTCAATATACAGTGGACCCTCACCTAACGATATTAATTGGTACCCGAGAACGAATATCGTTAGGCGAATTTTTTAGCATTAGCCGAGGCAAAATGTTAGCGTTAAAATGTATCGTTAGGCAAATTTAACGTTATGCGATGCGTTCGTTAGGCGAGGGTCCACTGTACAGTACACTACTGTATAAACATTTAAAAATACATGTATACCAAAAATTTTATAAATAGTGCAAAGGTGACATTAAAACAATATCAAAGATGGCTGACACAAACCCACTACCATTATAGTGTGCTCCTCACTCAGCGACGAATTCGTTTAACGACGTGGTCTTAGGAACGAAACTCTGTCATTAAGTCAGGAAAGGCTGTATTAAGAATGATAATATTACAAACACACCAAATTTACAGCAACTTGCTTGAAGTTTAATAGATGTATTCAAAATACAGTAGGAGGACCCCCGTATCTATGGGGGATACATTCCAAGGACCTTCTGTGGATACCGAAATTGTGGATAGTAGCAAACCCTGTATATAAGTCCTATACATACCTATTAAGTGGGAGTTCTCACAGTTGCTCTTTACTGATGACACTGTGCTTTTGGGAGATTATGAAGAGAAGTTGCAGAGGTTGGTGGATGAGTTTGGTAGGGTATATAAAATAAGAAAATTAAAAGTGAATATAGGAAAGAGTAGGGTGATGAGGATAACAAAAAATTAGGTAACGAAAGATTGGATATCAGATTGGAGGAAGTGAATGTATTCAGATATTTGGGAGTGGATGTGTCAGCAGATGGATCTAGGAAAGTTGAGGTGAATCACAGAATTGACAAGGGGAAAAAGGTGAGTGGTGAACTGAGGAGTCTGTGGAGACAAAGAACTCTGTCCATAGAAGCAAAGAGGGGAATGTACGAGAGTATAGATATACTAACACTCTTATAGGGTGTGAAGCATGGGTGGTGAAAGTTGCATTAAGGAGAAGGTTGGAGGCAGTGGAGATGTTGTGTCTGAGAGCAATGTGTGGTGTGAATATAATGCAGAGAATTCATAGTTTGGCAATTAGGAGGAGGTGCAGGATTACCAAAACTATTATCCAGAGAACTGAGGAGGGGTTGTTGAGGTGGTTCAGACATATAGAGAGGATGGAACAAAATTGAATGACTTCGAGAGTGTATAAATCTGTAGTAGAGGGAAGGCAGGATAGGGGTCAGCCTAGGAAAGGTTGGAGGGAGGGGGTAAAGGTGGTTTCGTCTGTGAGGGGCTTGGACTTCCAGCAAGCACATGTGCGCATGTTAGGTAGGAGCAAATGGAGACAAATGGTTTTTAGGACTTGACGTGCTGTTGGCATGTGAGCAGGGTAATATTTATGAAGAGATTCAGGGAAACTGGTAGGCCAGACTGGAGTCCTGGAGATGGGAAGTACAGTGCCTGCACTCTGAAGGAGGGGTGTTAATGTTACAGTTTTATAACTGTAGTGTAAGTGTGCCTCTGGCAAGACAGAAGTGGAGTGAATGACAGTGAAAGTTTTTCTTTTTCAGGCCACTCTACCTTGGTGGAAAATGGCTGATATGTTAATAATAAAATATAAACATTTAAGAATATACCAGAAATGTTATAAATGGTGCATAGGTGACATTAAAACATTATCAAACATGGTTGACACAAACCCACTACCATTATATTATGCTCCTCACTTAGTGACGAATTTGTTTACTGATGTGTTCTTAGGAATGGAACTCTGTCTTTAAGTGAGGAGAGGCTGTATGTTAATAAAGTCACACAAAACACTGTAAATCCAGGGAAAATTGATGATTGAACAATAAGTTTATATGTGAGCACAAACTGGCACAAGCATCCTATGGCTCAGGAAACAATCAAGACATAGGTTATGGACATGGCTCTCTGGCCTGTACCAGATGAACGTCCAAGTCACTGGACTTTGTATGATGCTTCAGAAGTTAACTGGACACTACTGCTATAGATAAAATCTGGAATTATGGGCATTTTCTATTTTGTCCAATGCTTCCAACATTTACCTGACTAAGTTTTTTGGCCAAAATTGCTGAAATCCATTAACGAATTTAATCCGTTCCATGACCTTGCTCGTATCCTGATTTGTTCATGTGCTGGGTTAATTTTCCTCATTTAAATTAACTGAAATGCCATTAATTAATTCCATGGGAATTCCTGCTGTCAGGAAGCATGGCAAAATAATACTTCAATATGATGCTGTGGTTTATTTATCTATCACAATTCATCTAATATGACATAATAAACAATATTAATAACATAGAAACATGATAAATGCTCTAGAATGAAAAAAATAGGTCATAATATGGCGAGTGATGGCGACGCCGGCAGCGGCAAAAAGCATCCGCCATTTACTACCCCACTCTAGTATCTTCCCAGTCCATAACCCAACACCTAGCTTGTGTTTATCTATGAGTAGTGGTGAGGTTGTCACATATGCAACCACAGGTGTGGTCAAGACAATGTATATATAGGTGAAGACATAATCACTGTGGCCACAGTGGTGGTGGTGGCTTTCAGCTGCCTCTCTCTGCTACTGCCTCATTCTCTGCTGCTGCCTCACTCTCTGCTGCTGCCTCACTCTCTGCTACTGCCTCACTCTCTGCTGCTGCCTCACACTCTGCTGCTGCCTCACTCTGCTGTTGCTTCACCCTCTGCTGCTGCCTCACTTTCTGCTGCTGCCTCACTCTCTGCTGCTGCCTCACTCTCTGCTGCTGCTTCACCCTCTGCTGCAGTATCACTCTCTGCTGCTGCTTCATTCTTCTGCTACTTCACCCTCTTCTGCTGCCTCACTCTTTGCTACTGCTTCACTCTGCTGCTGCTTCACTGTGCTGCTGCCTTCATTTCTCTAGCCTTTTTCATAATATTTAATCGCTTCCTGCTGATCGTACGTGAATACTGTCTCTTTGGGCAAGGCATTGTGTAAGAAATTTGTACAATATAAGACAAAATTACAGTGGACCCCCGCATAGCGAACTTAATCCGTGCAAGAGGGCTGGTCGTTATGCGAAATGTTCGCTATGCGAATTAATTTTCCCCATAAGAAATAATGGAAATAAAATTAATCCGTGCAAGACACCCAAAAGTATGAAAAAAAAATTTTTTTACCACAAAAAAATGTTAATTTTAGTACACTTAATAATTAAGGGATGCACATTAACATGACACTTAATATTTATTAGATGGTGATGATTATTTATGGGATGAGGGAGAGGAGTTAGTGTTTAAAGGGAATCCCCTTCATTAAACACTTAGAGGCAGTCCTTGAAATAGGGTTACATTCGTCTTTTAAGCCACTGAGACCAATGCATCACTGGATTCTTTCTGTCCATAGATCTTCTGTCCTCCCTTCCTTACGATTTGTCTAAAATGGGCCATAACTTGTCTGTTGAAAATTCACCACAGGTGTGCAACACTGTGTCAGGGTGATTTTATCCATAAAGGTTTCTTAACCCACTGTGGACTTTCACTAATTCTTGTTATGCACAATGGATTCACACTGGCTTGCGCTCAGGTTAGCCCAACCCTTCAAAATCTTTCTTTTCCACATCTTTCTCACCCTTTTTCACAGCGGTTGACTGATGCTTTATTGGGCCATGGTCACTTATTTTCAAAACGAACCCAAACTGCTATATTCAAATATTCGATGTATGACTTAATGTTACCGCGGAGTCTGCTGGTAAACAATGTGCGCTGGCACATGTGAGCTGTGAGGCTCACATTGCGCTGCTCGAAGTTCGCTGAGCGGTTTTTGTCTTTTGCGGGATAAATCTTCTGCGATCAAGCGTATCGTTCTGGCAGGATTGCTAGCAAGTTTCGCTATGCGGGTCCAACTGTACGTGTTCCAAGGGGCTGCTGTGGCCTCAGAGCGACTTCCCTCTCTTCCTTTTGACCCTTGGTCGGCACTAAGATAGCTGTGGTCTCACAGTACCTACAGCACCATAGGGTTACCAATTTGTATTTTGAAGAATTTGGCACAAAAATATGAAAAATACAAAAACTGTCTAAAAATGACAACATATTATTATTATTATTATTATTATTATTATTATTAATTTAGGGAACTGGAGCACAGATCCAATTCTTGAGATCAAGAGCCCTTCACCAAGTACAGTAAGGCCCCGCTTTACGACGTTTTGCCTTACGCCGTTCCGCTAATACAGCAATGTCAAATTATGACCAAAATTTGCTATACGGCAAGCGGTCTTTCAAATACGACGCCCCCCCACCCGGTTTGTTTACATTTTCCGTGACCTCATCTATTATGTCAGGAAACTTTCCAAAATTTCAAGTGTTTTAAAGTTATGGCATATTTTATATGTACTCTGATAATTATACTTAAGTGTACCTGTACTTAAATATACTTACACACTGTCTGGTGTGCAGGTACACATTAAAATCGCTAAGTTTCTCTCTACTCATGACGCCAATACTACGTAATAATAACCACTCTTTGGCACACTAAATGTCTTATTTTACATCAATATAGGCATTATAATTAATCCACCTATGATATTTTCCTCAAAATTATGTATGAAACCCATTACATAGCATATAAACATGATGCATACACTCACACAATAAAAATTGACGTAAATATGAGATTTGTTTACAAAGCAGTTGTGTAGGTAGTGTCGGAAGAATTACGTTTTCTCTAGTCAAACACTGGGGGTAACTGTAGAAAAATATTCTTTTCGTATGCCTTTACTCTATATATAGCAATTCATGACCCTTGTGGGTTTAGTGCTTTTTATAATAATAATATTAATAATAATAATATTAATAATATTAATAATTTTTTTTTTCAACAAGTCGGCCGTCTCCCACCGAGGCAGGGTGACCCAAAAAAGAAAGAAAATCCCCAAAAAGAAAATACTTTCATCATCATTCAACACTTTCACCACACTCACACATTATCACTGCTTTTGCAGAGGTGCTCAGAATACAACAGCTTAGAAGCATATATGTATAAAGATACACAACATATCCCTTCAAATGCCAATATCCCAAACCCCTCCTTTAAAGTGCAGGCATTGTACTTCCCATTTCCAGGACTCAAGTCCGACTATATGAAAATAACCGGTTTCCCTGAATCCCTTCACTAAATATTACCCTGCTCACACTCCAACAGATCATCAGGTCCCAAGTATCATTCGCCTCCTATCTAACACGCTCATGCACGCTTGCTGGAAATCCAAGCCCCTAGCCCACAAAATCTCCTTTACCCCCTCTTTCCAACCCTTTCGAGGACGACCCCTGCCCCCTCCTTCCTTCCCCTATAGATTTATATGCTTTCCATGTCATTCTACTTTGATCCATTCTCTTTAAATGACCAAACCACCTCAACAACCCCTCTTCTGCCCTCTGACTAATGCTTTTATTAACTCCACACCTTCTCCTAATTTCCACACTCCAAATTATTAATATTAAATATTAACCCCTTCAGGGTCCAAGGCCAAAATCTGAAGTGGTGCTCCAGTGTCCAAGAAATTTTGAAAAAAAAAAAAAAAAATATTTTTTCTTACAGAATTAAGGAGTATATTTTTGTGAAGGTAATAAGACAAAAAAAAAACAAAAATTTCTGATCAGTACTTACCGAGATACAGCGGCGGAAAGTTGACCCAAAATGACCGGGTGGCGGCAACATCAGTGACTTCCGCAAAATCCCATTTTTTTATTTTACGTTTTTTATACTTTTTTCTTTTCTTTTCTATTTTTTTTCTTTTTCTAATAACATTTGTGGCCTGTGAGACCAGTATATTGTATAAGTGTACACTCATTGTATTCAACACAATAACTGCACTAATTTGTTTATCATCATATTGCTTACAAAACTTGTTTACAAGTTTATTGTAAACAAAATGATGAAAATATTAGTGTGGTTATTGTGTTGAATACAACGGTACCATATAGTACCATATGGTACAATGGTGCCATAGGGTGCAATTGTACCATATGGTACAATGGCACCATATGATACAATGGTACCATATGGTACAATATGGCACAATGGCACATGATACAATGGTACCATGTGATACAATGGTACCATATGGTACAATGGCACCATTTGGTACAATGGTACCATATGATACAATGGTACCATATGGTGCAATGGTACCTTATGGTACCATATGGTGTAATGGTACCATATGATGCAATGATACCATATGGTACATTGTACCATACAGTACAATGATACCATATCGTTCATTGTACCATATGGTGTGTGCGTGTTGTTTGTCAGTCAATTCAAAGAGGACCATCTAGTCATCCTGGGGTCGAAGTTGGTGGGTACGCAGATGACTTGTCAGGCCAATCCGCGCACGAAACGTTCTCTGGCAGTATGGACAGGGAAGGGTGGCGGCATCGAGGGGTCTGATGGCTCTGGTCGTCCTCGCCTGCCTGCGCTGCTCAGCTAGTGAGATTCTGCTTGCCTCACAGGATGTTGCCCCTTTCTGGACAACTGCTCACCAGTTATTCCTGTCCTGAGCTATCAGCTCCCACATGGTGTGGTTGATGTTGAAAGCTTTCAGAGCAGTCTTAACCCTTTCAGGGTCCGTCCCGTAGATCAACGGCTTTACGTTCAGGGTCCAAACCGTAGATCTATGTCATGAGCTCAGCTCACTCTGATAAACTGTGAGTGGTAAATTTGGGCCTAGATATGAGAGAATACATCGATGTGGTATGTGTGAACCACATAAAACAAATCCTGCAGCACACTGTGTATAATGAGAGAAAAAAAACCGAGACCATGATTTTCGATTAAAACAGTGACTTTGCAGTGTTTTTTCGTATGTTTTTTATAGTTGTATTTGTGATTTCTTGGTCTCATTTGATAGAATGGAAGACATATTACAGAAATAGAGATAATTTTGATTGGTGTTAGCACTGGAAATGGCTTGAAATTGAGCTCAAAGTGGCGGAAATGTTAAATTTTTGCCGATGTTCAAGAGTAAACAAACAACCTCACACGTCTAATACACGCCAGCTGGTGGGTCTAATATACATTCACAAATGTGGTGATGATATTTATACAATTATTACAATATTGCATAACAGTAAATCTTCTATTTTTTGGTGTGAATAAAAATTCATTATGTGAATAAAAAATCAAAATGGAATTTATTTGTAAAGCCTCAAAACATAACTAATGAACAGAGGAAATGTTAGTTTAGTGCCAGGAATACCTACATTGTTTATTCTGGACCCTATTTTGAAATTGGAATATTTTGAACTTCGTGTTAAATTGGCCAAATTACCAATTTCCGGTCACTTTATTTTGTAGTTGAAACAGTTGACTTGGCGATTTCTTGTGCTCAATCGATAGAATAGAAGTAATACTAGTGAAATAGCTGAGAATTTGGTCGACTGGAATAATGTAATTGGCCTAAAATGGGAGTCAAAGTCGGCAAAATCTCTGATTCGTAAATATCGCCGACACATCAAAATTCACGAGAGCATAATTTCGTCAATTTTCCATCAAATTTCGTACTTTTTATTTTATTACATTCACAAAAAGATTCTCTACCATTTCATAAGAAAAAATAATTTTTTTTTTTTTTTTTTAAATTCTTGGACACTGGGGCACCACTTCAGATTTTGGCCTTGGACCCTGAAAGAGTTAAGGGTGTCCTTATAGCGCTTCTTTTGGCCTCCTTGAGAGCGCTTTCAATGCTGCAGTTCGCCAAACAAGAGTTTCTTTGGCAGCCGGTGGTCTGGCATGCAAGCAACGTGACCTGCCCAGCGAAGCTGTGTCTGCATTAGGATGGTGTAGATGCTAGGCAGGCCAGCTGTAGTCAGCACTTCTGTGTCTAGGATCTTATCTTGCCATTTGATGCCAAGAATTTTTCTGAGCCGTGTGGTGTGAAAGTGGTTCAACTTTCTGGCATGACGTTTGTAGAGAGTCCAGGTTTCGCAGCCATAGAGAAGTGTGGTGAGGACTATGGCTCTGTACACCTTGATCTTGGTGCTTGTGGTGATGCCTCTTCGGTTCCATACATTCTTGTGGAGCCTGCCGAAGGTGGCACTGGCTTTGGCACTGTTGTATTCAACACAATAAACACTAATATTTTCATTATTATTTTGTTTACAATAGTTGTTTACAACAAAAATATGCAAAAATGTTGTATATTAGTAATGTTCTATTATATATTTACAAGTGTACAGGAACTTGACGTGTTCCTTGAGGTGGATGACAAAGCACTTTGTCTCGGAAACTGCAGAGTCAGTAGCTAGCTTGCGTCGCCACTCACTCAGTCTTGGCTGGTGTCTCATGCCACCAACACCTATTGACCATATGGTACACAGTATCATATGTTACAGGGTACCATATGGTACATTGTACTACATGGTATAGGGTACCATGCAGTACAGGATAACATATGGTACAGGGTACCATATGGTACAGGGTTACCATATGGCACAGGGTACCATATGGTACAGGGTACCATACAGTACAGGACACCATATGGTACAGATACAGGGATAACTATTGAAATAAGTCACCCTGACTTTTTTGGGTTATCCTAAGATTTTATACGTATGCTGCTATGTATGATAATCTACGTAATTGTATTTATGTACACCTGAATAAACTTACTCAAGTGCATGTGGCATCATAAGTAAGTTTATTTAGTTATACACAAATAAAGTTACATAGCATATCATACTTAGCAGCATATGTTTGGAGAACCTAGGATAACCCAAAAAAGTCAGACAAACTTATTTCCATTAGGGTCCCTGTACCATATGGTATAATGTACCATATGGTACAATGTACCATATGGTATAATGTACCATATGGTACAATGTACCATATGGTACATTGTACCATATTGTACACTGTACCATTGTACCATATGATACCATTGTATGACATGGCACCATTGTACCATATGGTACCATTGTATCATATGGCACAATGGTACCATATGGTTCAAAACCATAGAATTCGTCTTCAGCTCCACTTCCATCAGTCTTAGAACTGTAAGTTGTGAAGAGGAGAGTCAGAATTCACCCCGAGAGTGAGTGGGGAGTGAGAGCTTCCTTGCCGCCAGGCACTATGAACAAAGCTACTTTGCCAGCGTTCCCACAATGCCATGCGGGCGTCCAGATATTTTCTATGGTGTGCACACTGACCTCCCAGACCCATTCTCTCAGATGTAGGTCTACCAGCCTTCTCGTGCTAAATTTGACACCGCTAGAATTTTGGCGTAGATCTACGGTTTGGACCCTGAACATAAAGCCGTAGATCTACGGGACGGACCCTGAAAGGGTTAATAATATTAATATTAATATAATTATTATTAATATTATTATTAATTTTTTTTTTCAACAAGTCGGCCATCTCCCACCGAGGCAGGGTGACCCAAAAAAGAAAGAAAATCCCCAAAAAAGAAAATACTTTTATCATCATTCAACACTTTCACCACACTCACACATTATCACTGCTTTTGCAGAGGTGCTCAGAATACAACAGTTTAGAAGCATATACGTATAAAGATACACAACATATCCCTCCAAACTGCCAATATCATTATTATTAATAATATTAATTATTAATATTATTATTAATATTATTATTATTATTATCATCTTCATTCACTCTAAAAATGGTGTGTTGTTGCTTGTTTATTCTGAACTAACTTGTACAACTTGTACACAATGTAAGAGTATTTGTATTGTGAGGTAATTATTATTAAAATAAAAAAAATGTTGAGGTAAATGTTTTACAAACTCTTACAAATGGACGTGAATGAACTAAAAGTAGACACATATTAATACGCATTTATTTCGCCTGACCAAGTGATCGTCCACTACCTGTTCAGTTTGTGTTCTTACATTGTCTCAACTCTGTATCTCGTTTTCTCTCTCGTTTACTCTTTTGTTAACTAGTTGGCTCTCATTGACGATGGCGTCTAAGGTTAGCTGTGATAAAAAGAGAAGTCGTAAGCCTCTTGCTTTAAGTGCCAAGTTAGAGGATGATGGTGTGCCATTCTGATTTTATTCAATAAACACCCTGCCACTCACCTCTCACACATTAATATTAATATTTTAAGGTAAGTAATAAGTGCATTCTGTGTGTATCTTGCCTTTTATTGTGTTTTTAATGCCTATTTCTATTGCTAACTTAATATAAGTTAGTGTAAACTTGTTGTCTGGCATTTATTGCATATTTTACGTGTGCTCTGATAATAATACTTGTGGAGCTGTGTGGTAGCTGGGTGGAGGGACAACATTACGTTTTCTCTGCTCAGCCATCAGAGAAAACGTGTATGAATCTGCGTTTGGCCCAGGCACTCCCTCACTCTGCTTTTGTTTACAATTTTCGGCATGAATTATTCATTACTTCTACCTTCGTTTATGATAGCATCTAAAGGTAGTTGTTAGAAATGATTAAATTCAGTGAACAAGGCATGTCGATGTTAATAATATAGCTCTGGGCCACAGTGTAGGTAGCCGGTAGGTGTAGCCCAGGCGGGCTACACCTACCGGCTACCTACACTGACTTCCTACAAATAAATACTACTCACCTCTCTTCCTATATTAAAACTACACATATTTTAAGGTAAATAATGAGTGTACTGTATGTGTATTTTACCTCTCTGGGATGTTTTAAATATCGTATATTAAGTATGAGACGGGAAGCCAGTGCTTCCTACACCTGGGCTACCTACACCTGACTTCCTACAAATAAGTACTACTCACCTCTCTCTCTACATTAAGATTACAAATACTTTAAGATAAGTAATGAATTTACTGTGAATGTATTTTACTTTGTGTGTGTTTAATGTCTAGTTCTATTACTAACTTAATATAATTTAGTGTATACTTGTTATCTGGCATTTATAAATGGAAAAAAATGGCGTTCTGCCTTCCGGCGATGTCTGCTTTCCGGCGACAGCCTGGAACCTAACCCGCCATATAAGTGGGGCCCTACTGTACGTACTACTACTAATATAATATTAATAATTATTATAACAATAATAATAATAATAATAATAATAATAATAATACAAGGTAATAATAATGACAGTGGCTTTCTTTGTTCCAATCATATTATAATATGTAAACACACAATGTAACCTTTGCAAAGAAATAAATATTTTATTTACTAAAACTTCTTTCTTTCTTTCAATGTACCAGCCGTATCCCACCGAGGCGGGGTGGTCCAAAAGGAAAAACGAAAGTTTCTCCTTTCAAATATAGTAATATATACAGGAGAAGGGGTTACTAGCCCCTTGCTCCTAGCATTTTAGTTGCCTCTTACAACACGCATGGCTTATGGAGGAAGAATTCTGTTCCACTTCCCCATGGAGGTAAGAGGAAATAAACAAGAACAAGAACTAGAAAGAAAATAGAAGAAAACCCAGAGGGGTGTGTGTATATATGCTTGTACATGTATGTGTAGTGTGACCTAAGTGTAAGTAGAAGTAGCAAGACGTACCTGTAATCTTGCACGTTTATGAGACAGACAAGACGCCAGCAATCCTACCATCATGTAAAACAAATTACAGGCTTCTGTTTTACACTCACTTGGCAGGACGGTAGTACCTCCCTGGGCGACTGCTGTCTACCAACCTACTACCTGAAGTTTACTAAAACATTTACTAAAAATTTACTAAAAATCAGAATGGACATAAATTCATTAGAAAACATTCAGTGTAGAATGACTAAATTATTGCATAGCATTAGAAATCTTCCTTATGAAGAAAGATTGAAGACCCTTAAATTACATTCACTTGTTAGACGAAGAATGAGGGGAGACACGATCGAAGTGTATAAGTGGAATATGGGTATGAATAATGGGGATATAAATCCCAAACCCCTCCTTTAAAGTGCAGGCATTGTACTTCCCATTTCCAGTACTCAAGTCCAGCTATATAAAAATAACTGGTTTCCCTGAATCCCTTCTCACACATCCCTGCTCACACTCCAACAGCTTGTCAGGTCCCAAATACCATTTCTCTCCATTCACTTCTATCTAACACGCTCACACATGCTTGTTGAAAGTCCAAACTCCTCGCCCACAAAACTTCCTTTACCCCATCCCTCCAACCTTTTCGAGGACGACCCCTACCCTGCCTTCCTTCCCCTACAGATTTATACGTTCTCCATGTCATTCTACTTTGATTCATTATCTCTAAATGACCAAACCACCTCAACAACCCCTCATCAGCCCTCTGACTAGTACTTTTATTAACCCTTTGACTGTCACAACCCCAAATCCTGTCTCTTGGTGTTGAAGAATTTTGAAAAAAAGAAAAAAAATTCTTATAAAAATGTTCAGATTAATTCTCTGATTGTTTTAAGCCCAAAAAACTTTTTTGTGACCAGTACTTACTGAGATATAGATGCATAAAGTTGGCAGAAAATGAGCCGTGTATGGCAACAGCAGCGAATGCCGCTCACCTCGTAAACTTTGGTTTACTTGCATTCCAAGGTTTTTTGTTTTTTCACTATTTTATTTTTTCAGGTAACTTATGTGGCCTGTGAGTCTGAAGTAAAGTGCAATGTACATATATACAGTCGTTGTATACAACACAATAAGCCCACAAACATATTTATCAATATATTGTTTACAAAACTTGTTTACAAAACAATACAAAATTTTTTTTATTACTATTGTTTTATAATATATATATACAAATGTACAGTCACTGGACATGTTCCTAGTAGTTCTGCAGCTTGTGGAACTCTTCGAAACATGGTTTCATACACGATGGTGTTTTACACTCCTCACACATAAAACGAGTGTGCCTGCATTTTTTGGGTTTTTTTTTTATGTGAAAGAAAAACCACTGCCTGTCAAACATGGGGTCGTATGCTCGCTTCCCATCCATTCTATCTAATTCTTTTTCTCCCCCATTCTCTCTCTTATTCTGTCATTCTCTCCCTCATTCTCTCTTTCATTCTCTCTTTCTCCTTCATTCTTCTGGTATCTTGAGCTATTAGCTTCATTCAGCAAGCTTGTGTTGTGTGTGAGGCTTCTAACTGTTCTGAGTCAGGGTCAGAAGCTGTCAAAATGACATTGTCTCATTACTCACTCCCCCTACCGCCTGTCAAAACAATGGGGTCGGATGCTCGTTTCCCTTCCATCCTAATATCTAATTATCTTTCTCCCTCATTCTCTCTCTTTCTCCTTCAATCTTCATTCTCCTTCATTCTTCTGGTATCCTGGACATTGCTTTTGGCCACAAACTCCTCAAAACCATGAAATTGATCTTCACTGACACTTCCATCTGTGTTAGAGCATCGCTTGGGAAGAGTAGAGTCCCAGATTTGCCGGGGAGTCACATATTTCTTACCGCTAGGCATGCTGGACAAGGACTACTAAAATGGCATTCCCACAATACACCACTGGCTCCCCGATTTTTTTTATATGGTGCACACTGACCATGGAGGCCCATTCTCTCACATGTGGGCCTACCAGCTTTCTCCTGCTTGATCTGAAGCCGCTAGAATTTATGCGTATTAATACGTCAAACACGGTGGCTCATAAGACATACATATACGACCGAAACAGTCGAAGGGTTAACTCCACACTTTCTCTTAATTTCCACACTCCAAATTCTCTGCATAATATTTACACCAGACGTTGCCCTTAGACAGAACATCTCCACCGCCTCCAACTGCCTCCTCGCTATGGCATTTACAACCCAAGCTTCAGACCCATATAAGAGTGTTGGTACCATTATACTTTCATACATTCCCTTCTTTGCATCCACAGATAATGTTTTTTGTCTCCACATATACCTCAATGCACCACTCACCTTTTTTCCTCCATCAATTCTATGGTTAACCTCATCCTTTATACATCCATCCACTGACACATCAACTCCCAAATATCTGAAAACATTCACTTCTTCCATACTCCTCCTCTCCAATTTGATATCCAATTTTTCTTTATCTAAATCATTTGATACCCTCATCACCTTATTCTTTTCTATGTTCACTTTCAACTTTCTACCTTTACACACACTCCCAAACTCATCCACTAACCTTTGTAACTTGTCTTTAGAATCTCCCATAAGCACACTATCATCAGCAAAAAGTAACTGTGTCATTTTCCATTTTGTATTTGATTCCCCATAATTTAATCCCACCCCTCTCCCGAACACCCTCGCATTTACTTCTTTTACAACCCCATCTATAAATATATTAAACAACCATGGTGACATTATACATCCCTGTCTAAGACCCACCTTTACCAGGAAGTAGCCTCCCTCTCTTCTACACACCCTAACCTGAGCCTCACTATCCTCACAAAAACTCTTTACAGCATTTAGTAACTTACTAACTATTCCATATACTTGCAACATCTGCCACATTGCTCCCCTATCCACTCTATCATGTCTTTTCTAAATCCATAAATGCAATGAAAACTAACCTACCTTTGTCTATATCAAAGCATATTTCTTGGGTAGCATTGAAAAATGGGTTGGGCAAATATTTTGTTAATGGGATGGATTGTGAAGGACCTACCTAGTATGGGTCAACAGGCCTGCTGCAGTGTTCCTCCTATCTTTTTTTTTATCAACACATCGCCCGATTCCCACCAAGGCAGGGTGGCCCGAAAAAGAAAAACTTTCATCATCATTCACTCCATCACTGTTTTGCCAGAGGGGTGCTTTACACTAAAGTTATAAAACTGCAACATTGACACCCCTCCTTCAGAGTGCAGACACTGTACTTCCCATATCCAGGACTCAAGTCCAGCCTGCCAGTTTCCCTGAATCCCTTCATAAATGTTACTTTGCTCACACTCCAACAGTACGTCAAGTATTAAAAACCGTTTGTCTCCATTCACTCCTATCAAATACGCTCACGCATGCTTGCTGGAAGTCCAAGTTGTCATGTGGGTTCGATAACGTGGATGGGGTAGAAACACTCACGTAGGCTGGTTAGTACGTATAATTATAACGGAAAGTATGGGAAGCACCATCAGCCGCCCTGCCTCTCTGCTCTCTATCTTAAGACTGGCCCACCAGTGCCTAGAGGGTGAGCGGTGTTCAAAAACATGCTATGGTCAGCATCAACATGAATAACAGTCAGTGATTCACACAGACGGTTGGTAGTGAGTCATCTACTGGTAACTGGTTAATGGTAACTGGTACTATTGAGAGCTCGCGACAATTTGTCATGTGGGTTCAATAACGTGGATGGGGTAGAAACACTCACGTAGGCTGGTTAGTACATATAATTATAACGGAAAGTATGGGAAGAAGCACCATCAGCCGCCCTGCTTCTCTGCTCTCTATCTTAAGACTGACCCACCGGTGCCTAGAGAGTGAGCGGTGTTCAAAAACATGCTATGGTCAGCAGCAACGTGAATAACAGTCAGTGATTCACACAGACGGTTGGTAGTGAGTCATCTACTGGTAACTGGTACTACTGAGACAAGCCCCTTGTACACAAAACCTCCTTTACCCCCTCCCTCCAACCTTTCATAGGCTGATCCCTACCCCGCCTTCCCTCCACTACAGATTGATGCACTCTTGAAGTCATTCTGTTTCGTTCCATTCTCTCTACATGTCCGAACCACCTCAACAACCCTTCCTCAGCCCTTTGGGCAACAGTTTTGGCAATCTCGCACCTCCTCCTAGCTTCCAAACTATGAATTCTCTGCATTATATTCATGCCACAGATTGCCCTCAGACATGACATCTCCACTGCCTCCAGCCTTCTCCTCGCTGCAACATTCATCACCAATGCTTCACACCATATAAGAGCATTGGTAAAACTATACTCTCATACATTCCCCTCTTTGCTTCCAAGGACTAAGTTGTCTCCACAGACTCCTAAGTGCACCATTCACCCTTTTCCCCTCATCAATTCTATGATTCACCTCATCTTTCATAGACCCATCTGCTGACACGTCCACTCTCAAATATCTGAATACATTCACCTCCTCCATACTCTCTCCCTCCAATCTGATATCCAATCTTTCATCACCTAATCTTTTTGTTACCCTCATAACTTTACTCTTTCCTATATTCACTTTTAATTTTCTTCTTTTACATACCCTACCAAATTCATCCACCAACCTCTGCAACTTCTCTTCAGAATCTCCCAAGAGCACAGTGTCATCAGCAAAGAGCAACTGTGACAACTTCCGCTTTATGTTTGATTCTTTATCTTTTAACTCCACGCCTCTTGCCAAGACCCTCGCATTTACTTCTCTTACAACCTCATCTATAAATATATTAAACAACCACGGTGACATCACACATCCTTGTCTAAGGCCTACTTTTACTGGGAAATAATCTCCCTCTTTCCTACATACTCTAACTTGAGCCTCACTATCCTCGTAAAAACTCTTCACTGCTTTCAGTAACCTACCTCCTATACCATACACCTGCACCATCTGCCACATTGCCCCCCTATCTACCCTGTCATATGCCTTTTCCAAATCCATAAATGCCACAAAAACCTCTTTAGCCTTATAAAAACTGGTATAAAAATAAATGGATTAGTTGTGCAAGAAAGCTATACAATGCCCACAAGATGAAAGTTAAGACATATGTGAAACATCTGGGTATCTTTATTGTAGACATTTTGCCATCCAGTGGCTTTATCAATACAGATTCTAGGACATAACTTGAAGACAGTAGAACTATATACAAAAGATGAGGTAATCAGTCCTTCAGCCTTGGAGCTGGTGTGAAGAGCACTGTAGTTGTAGAGATTCTGGAGCTCAGATAAGGAGGCTGGTGCTTATATAGGCATCAGGTAGGTAGGGACGGTGGCAAACGAGGGCATAGTCACTGGTAGGCGGGATTCCCAAGTGGAAGTAGGTCATACCCAAAGGGATGGGTTAGTTGTTGTAGTAGCTGTGAAGAAGGTCATGTAGATGTCCTCTGAACCAAGATTCCATGATGTTGCAGTGTCTGACAAGTTGTGCAAGAAACGTATATACAGTGGAACCCCGCATAACGATCACCTCCAAATGCGACCAATTATGTAAGTGTATTTATGTAAGTGCGTTTGTACGTGTATGTTTGGGGGTCTGAAATGGACTAATCTACTTCACAATATTCCTTATGGGAACAAATTCGGTCAGTACTGGCACTTGAACATACTTCTGGAGTGAAAAAATATCGTTAACCGGGGGTCCGCTGTATTACCGACAAGATGAAAGTTAAGACACATGCGCAACATCTGGGTATCTTTATTGTAGATGTTTTGCCATCCAGTGGCTTTATCAATACAGATTCTAGGACATAACTTGAAGACAGTAGAACTATATACAAAAGATGAGGTTATGACCTTCTGGCAGCCCTGATGCCAGATGCACAGTGGTCTAGTGGTCGTATGTCATGCAGGTCGCAAGTCGAATGGTACCTGTACTTGTTATAATGGTAGGACTGCTGGTGTCATTTTTCTGTCTCCTAAACATGCAAGATTTCAGGTACATCTTGCTATTTCTATTTACACTTAGGTCACACTGCACATGCATGTACAAGTATATATATACACACCCCTCTGGGTTTTCTTTTATTTTCTTACTAGTTCTTGTTCTTGTTTATTTCCTCTTATCTCCATGGGGAAGTGGAACAGGATTCTTCCTCCGTAAGCCATGCGTGTTGTAAGAGGCGACTAAAATGCCAGGAGCAAAGGGGCTAGTAACCCCTTGTCCTGTATACATTACTGAAGTTAAAAAAGAGAAACTTTTTTCTTTTTGGAACACCCTGCCCTGGTGGGACACGGCCAGTTTGTTGAAAGAAGAAGTGGAGGAGCACTTCATGGCTTCTCTTAGGCTATGAAGAACTGGTAGCTTTTCTACTTTTGCACTTTGGGGCCATTATTATGCAAAATTAACTGGTACTTTTTGAGCCACAGTAAATCGTGGATAACAAACTGCGGATACCGAATCAGTGGATATGGGGGTTCTACTGTATATTAAACAGCTCTTCATAGAAAGCTGTCTCTTGCAATCTAATATGCACAGCAATGATCATCTGTCTTTCCTACATTCATTCTGAGATAACCTTAATATTAAAAAGCCTCTTTCCTACATTCATTCTGAGATAACCTTAATATTAAAAAGCCTCTGAGCATTAAACCCTGAGAACAATTTAGGATAGTTCAGGTAATAATAAAAGGGGTTTTGATATTTTCCCAGCAAATGAAGGTCATCCAGGATATATGTTAATGATTTCAACAGCTATATATCTACTTTGGTTTCAGTGTTTACCCAGGGTCCTACCACTAGTTACTGATAATAAACCATGAATCTGATACTTACCCTGTAGGCATATGTATACTGGTAGGCTATGAGCTGATTTCCACTGGATTCTTCATAAATGGTTGGCACAACTTTCATTACATAATCATGTGATTCCAAGGCTGTAAAAAAAATTATATGAGCAAAATTTAGCAAAAAATATGATTAAAACCAACGTGTTAAAACTCCGATTGTGAAAACCTGCTAAATAATACACACCCAAATAGTTATATTTTCTTATAGAACTATGTGGACACCAGCAGAGCTCTGGCTGTGTATAAATTGATATTTTAAATGCAAGAAATTATCTTGTAACACCTTTTTTTTTTTTCAACAAACCGGCCGTATCCCACCGAGGCAGGGTGGCCCAAAAAGAAAAACGTAAGTTTCTCTTTTCAAATTTAGTAATTAATACAGGAGAAGGGGTTACTAGCCCCTTGCTCCCGGCATTTTAGTCACCTCTTACAACACGCGTGGCTTACGGAGGAAGAATTCTGTTCCACTTCCCCATGGAGATAAACAAGAACAAGAACTAGAAAGAAAATAGCAGAAAACCCAGAGGGGTGTATATATATATGCTTGTACATGTATGTGTAGTGTGACCTAAGTGTAAGTAGAAGTAGCAAGACGTACCTGAAATCTTGCACGTTTATGAGACAGAAAAAAAGGCACCAGCAATCCTACCATCATGTAAAACAATTACAGGCTTCCGTTTTACACTCACTTGGCAGGACGGTAGTACCTCCCTGGGTGGTTGCTGTCTACCAACCTACTACCTAGGTTTGTAACACTTACAGTATAATAATTTGAGTTGATGTACACTGTCAAGTTATATTTAGCTTGCATTTTCATGGAATTTGATCCATCTCATGTTAAAGAACCTTAGCTACCATATACAGACAATCCACAATAAAAATAACAATTAGTGTATGTTCTGTAAATAATTTGTAGTAGTGTTTAAAAATGAGACATTTTAGTATATAAATTTTAACCTTTAAATGGTCCAAACGTATATATACGTTTTTTCAACATCGGAAAGTACGTAAAAAATGTAGATCTTCTTTTTTGTTTTACATTTGAAAACATGTAAAAAAACTTTTATCTACATTTTTTTTTGTTACATTTGAAAATATGTTAAAAAAAGTAGATCTACTTTTGTAGCACTACGAATTTGAACGTCGATTTGTTTGGACCGTTTAAGGGTTAAGTAAAATGTTAAATGTCGATGAAGATATGGAAGCTGTGAGTCTGTGCATTGGTCAGGGAGGTATATCATCTTTTAGGAGTGAGAAAGAGCCAGATGCGAGTGTGGGGCAGGTGTGTGAAACTGTGGGTAAAATGAAAGGAGGTACAGCAGCTGGGATTGATGGGATCAAGACAGAAATGTTAAAAGCAGGTGAGGATATAGTTTTGGAATGGTTGGTGCTTTCATTTAATAAATGTATGAAAAAGGGGGAGGTACCTAGGGATTGGCAGTGAGCATGCATAGTTCCTTTGTATAAAGGCAAAAGGAACAAAGGAGAGTGTAAGAATTATAAGGGAATAAGTCTGTTGAGTCTAGGTAGTAGGTTGGAAGATATCAACCACCCAGGAAGGTGTTACCATCCTGTTAATTGAGTGTAAAACAGAAGCCAGTAATTGTTTTACATGATGGCAGGATTGCTGGTGTCTTTTTTCTGTCTCATAAACATCCAATATTTCAGCTACGTCTTGCTACTTCTACTTACACTTAGCTCAC
Organism: Cherax quadricarinatus; assembly: GCF_026875155.1. Classification (NCBI taxonomy): domain Eukaryota; kingdom Metazoa; phylum Arthropoda; class Malacostraca; order Decapoda; family Parastacidae; genus Cherax; species Cherax quadricarinatus. The sequence continues at coordinate 32,893,717 of NC_069413.1, forward strand.
ACTACACATGCATGTACAAGCATATATACACATATACACACACCTCTCTGGGTTTTCTTCTATTTTCTTACTAGTTCTTGTTTATTTCCTCTTATTTCCATGGGGAAGTGGAACAGAATTCTTCCTCCAGAAGCCGCATGTGTCATAAGAGGCGACTAAAATGCTGTGAGCAAGGGGCTAGTAACCCCCTTCTCCTGTATATACATGTATTACTAAATTTAACACTTTGACTGTTTCGGTCATACATATACGTCTTACGAGCCACGGTGTTTGATGTATATATACTCATAAATTCTAGCGGCTTCAAATCAAGCAGGAGAAAGCTGGTAGGCCCACATGTGAGAGAATGGGTCTGTGTGGTCAGCGTGCACCATATAAAAAGAATCCTGTAGCATGCAGTGCATAATGAGAAAAAAAAAACACTTTTTTTTAATTAAAATGCCAAATTTGTGGTCTATTTTTGTATAGTACAGTGGTCCCTCGTTTTTCGTAGTTAATCCGTTCCTGGAGCTGCTACTATTAACGAAATCTACGATTTGCGAATCAATTTTCCCCATAAGAAATAATGTAAATACAATTAATCTGTTCCTGACACCCAGAAGTATTAAAACAAAAAAATTTTTTACATGAAATATACATGTAGTACATAAACAATACAATGGGAAATGATGAATGAAACATTAACAGCATAACACTTACCTTTATTGGAGATTCTTCTTAGTGTATGGGAGACTGGGGGAGGAGAGAGATTGGATTGTTTATAGTTCGGAAGGGGAATCGCCTTCCATCAACACCTCAGGTACCAATTGCTTTTCTGGGGTTGCTTCTCTTCTCTGTTTCTTAATGCCACTAGGACCATCTTGAGAGTCACTGGAGTCCTGTCTCACAAAATAACTGTGGAGAGAGCTCTATTTCTGGCATCTCTTTAACACTTCCCTAAAATGGCCCAAGACTTTGTCACTGTACATGTTGCCAACATGGCTTGCAACAACCTTGTCAGGGTGATGTTTCTCCATAAAGCTTTCCACCTTACCCCACATAGCAAAAATCTCTTTAATTTCTGAAGAAGGCACCTTCTTCCATCTCTCTTCCTCCTCCTCTGCAGCAAGATTCTGAGCTGCGATCTGCTGCTGTTCCTGCTGAAGCTCTTGCAGCTCCTCAGTGGTGAGCTCTTCGTCGTGGTCTTCCACCAATTCTTCCACATCCTCCAAACTCACATCCAACCCCATGGAACTCCCCAGTGCCACAATTGATTCAACAACAGACATAGCCTCATCAGAGTCAGTCCCAAACCCTTCAAAATCCCTCTTGTCGACACAATCTGGCCACAATTTTCTCCAGGCAGAGTTCAAAGTCCTGGTAGTCACCCCCTCCCAAGCCATAGCTATAAGGGTTATGCAATGGAGGATGCTGAAGTGTTCTCTCCAAAATTCCCTTAGGGTCAAGTGAGTGTCTGTGGTCACAGTCAAGCACCTGTGAAACATTGCTTTGGTGTAGTTTTTTTTAAAATTTGCAATGACCTGCTGGTCCATGGGCTGGAGGAGAGGAGTGGTATTCAGGAGCAAGAACTTTACTGTGATGAACCCAAACTCCTCGAAAATTAGGTCATCCAAGTTTGGAGGATGAGAAGGTGCATTGTCCATTACTAGCAGGCACTTGAGATCCAATTTCTTTTCCAGGAGGTAATTCTTCACACTAGGACCAAACACTTCATTGAACCACTCGACGAAAATTTCCCTCGTGACCCATGCCTTACTATTAGATTTCCAAAACACACACAATTTACTCTTCATGACAATGTTTTTCCTGAACACTCTGGGATTTTCAGAATGGTACACTAGTAATGGCTTCACTTTGAAATCCCCACTAGCATTAGCACAGAACATGAGCATCAGCCTGTCTTTCATAGGCTTGTGTCCTGGCATTGCCTTTTCCTCCTGTGTAATGAAGGTTCTCTTCTGCATTTTCTTCCAAAAGAGGCCTGTTTCATCACATTTGAACACTTGTTCAGGTTTCAGTCCTTCAGCCTCTATGTATTCCTTGAATTCATGCACATATTTTTCAGCCGCCTTGTGGTCCGAACTGGCAGCCTCACCATGCCTTACCACACTGTGTATGCCAGTACGGTTCTTAAATCTCTCAAACCAACCTTTGCTGGCCTTAAATTCACTCACATCACCACTATTTGCGGGCAATTTCTTTACCAGATCGTTGTGCAACTGCCTAGCCTTTTCACAAATAATCAAAGTCATAAGAGTATCTCCTGTTAATTGTTTCTCATCTATCCACACCAATAATAACTTCTCAACCTCTTCGAGTACTGGTGATCTCATTTTTGTCAGCATAGTTACCCCCTTTGCAACAACAGTGTCCTTGATTTCCTTTTTCTTGGCCACTATGGAACATATGGTTGTGTAGGGTTTCTTATACATCCTGCCCAGTTCGGCTGCACTTGTGCCACTTTCATATTGTTCAATAATGTTTTTCTTAAATTCAATCGTATTTCTCACTTTCTTTACCACAGGCCTGGCATTAGGAGCTTTCTTTGGAGCCAGGGTAGCTTATTTAGTGCTTGCAAGCACTAAAATGAGTGGAATATTATAAAATATTTCGTAGGAGCACGTGAGGGGACCTTCGCTCACTGGTAAACAATGGCAGACTGGCTGCCGCCCCAGCTCACACCGTGCGTACGCGTCCCGGACAAACTACTACTCGCAAGTCAACCTATGATAAGCGAGCCCATGTTTATACGAAAATATCCCTATGATTTCCGAAATCTATGATTCCCGAGAACTACGAAAAGCAAGGGACCACTGTATTTATGGTTGTATTCTCGTTTTCTTGGTCTCATTTGATAGAATGGAAAACATATTATAGAAATAGAAGTGATTTTGATTGTTTTTACTATGAAATGAACCTGGAAATGGAGCTCAAAGTAGGGGAAATGTTTGACTTTTGCCAATGTCATTTTCCATAAATGTCCAAGTAGCCATTCTAATATGCAGTCATGAATAGGTTGACTTTATGCAATTATTACAATACTGCAGTAGTCTGCATAACAGTAAATCTTCTATTTTTTGTTAGAATAAAAATTCAGATATTTGGGAGTTGACATGTCAGCGGATGGGTCTATGAAAGATGAGGTGAATCATAGAATTGATGAGGGGAAAAGGGTGAGTGGTGCACTTAGGAGTCTGTGGAGACAAAGAACTTTGTCCTTGGAGGCAAAGAGGGGAATGTATTAGAGTATAGTTTTACCAACGCTCTTATATGGGTGTGAAGCATGGGTGATGAATGTTGCAGCGAGGAGAAGGCTGGAGGCAGTGGAGATGTCATGTCTGAGAGCAATGTGTGGTGTGAATATAATGCAGAGAATTCGTAGTTTGGAAGTTAGGAGGAGGTGCGGGATTACCAAAGCTGTTGTCCAGAGGGCAGAGGAAGGGTTGTTGAGGTGGTTCGGACATGTGGAGAGAATGGAACGAAACAGAATAACTTCAAGAGTGTATCAGTCTGTAGTGGAAGGAAGGCGGGGTAGGGGTCGGCCTAGGAAAGGTTGGAGGGAGGGGGCAAAGGAGGTTTTGTGTGCGAGGGGCTTGGACTTCCAGCAGGCATGCGTGAGCGTGTTTGATAGGAGTGAATGGAGACAAATGGTTTTTAATACTTGACGTGCTGTTGGAGTGTGAGCAAAGTAACATTTATGAAGGGGTTCAGGGAAACCGGCAGGCCGGACTTGAGTCCTGGAGATGGGAAGTACAGTGCCTGCACTCTGAAGGAGGGGTGTTAATGTTGCAGTTTAAAAACTGTAGTGTAAAGCACCCTTCTGGCAAGACAGTGATGGAGTGAATGATGGTGAAAGTTTTTCTTTTTCGGGCCACCCTGCCTTGGTGGGAATCGGCCAGTGTGATAATAAAAAATAATAAAAAAAAATTCAACATAGAAAGTAAGAGTAATATCAGAGGGGCCTGGAGACGTGACTGATGAACAAAGAAAATGTTATTTTAGATCCAGGAATGTCTGCATTGTTCATTCTGGACCCTATTTTGAAATTAGTATATTTTTTTAATTTTCGTGAAACTGGCCAAATAGCAAATTTCTGACCATGTTATTGTGTAGTTGAAATCGGTAAATGGGCAGTTTCTTGTACTCAATCGATAGAAAAAATAGAGTTCTAAAGAAATAGCTATGAGTTTGGTTGACTGGAACAATGGAATTAGCCGAAAATAGGGCCAAAACTGGGCGAAATCACCGATTCGTAAATATCGCCAAGGTTGCTAACTTCGCGAGAGCGTAATTCCATCAGTTTTCCATCAAATTTCGTTGTTTTGGTGTCATTACTCGCTGGGTCACCATCTGGAGAAGACCTGGGCCCGAAGTACCGGCAAATCTCTAATGAATGAATGAATGGTGTCATTACAATCGGGAAAAGATTCCCTATCATTTCATAAGAAATTTTTTTTTTCGGAAATTTTGCGACACCAGGAGACGCCTCAGGATTTGGGGTTGCAACGGTCAAGGGGTTACTAAGAGAAACTTGTTTTTCTTTTTGGGCCACCTGCCTCAGTGGGATATGGCTGGTTTGTTGAAAGAAGAAGTCTGATGAGTATATCTGGTAAGGTGTATGGTAGAGTTATTATTGAAAGAATTAAGAGTAAGATGGAGAGCAGGATCACAGATGAACAAGGAGACTTTAGGAAGAACAGGGGATGTGTAGACCAAATGTTTACAATGAAACATACAGGTAAACAGTATTTAGATACATGTGGCAGATGTTGCAAGTGTATGGAATAGGTGGAAGGTTGTAATAATGTTGGTAGAATTACCGACAATATGTAAAGTAAAAGGACACAAGTGCAACTAATGTGACATTTTATTGTGGCAACGTTTCGCTCTCCAGGAGCTTTGTCAAGCCGATACAAACAGTATATGGACACAGAGTATATAAAGGCTCAGAGTGAGGTGCAATACCAGTGAGGTACCATTTTGATATTCACTAGTGGTGGTAGTAGTAGTAGTAGTAGTAATAGTGACAAAAGTATTACTACTACAACTTTTGTCACTACTACTACTACTACTACTACCACTAGTGAACATCGAAATGGTACCTCACTAGTATTGCACCTCACTCTGAGCCTTTATATACCCTCTGTGTCCATATACTGTTTGTATCGGCCTTACAGGTGGAAGGTTACTGAAAGCAGTGAAGAGTTTTACGAGGATCGTGAGGCTCAGGTTAGGGTATGTAGGAGAGAGAGATTATTTCCCAATAAAAGTAGGCCTTAGACAGGGATGAGTGATGTCACCATGGTTGTTCAATATATTTACAGATAGGAATGTAAGGAAAGTGAATGCTTAGGTGTTGGAAAGAGGATTAACAGTTTATATAAAGAATAAGAAAGTGGGAGTTGCCACAGTTAGCTAGTGCTAATTCTGAAGAGAAGCTGCAGAAATTGGTGGATGAATTTGGGAGGGTATGTAAAAGAAGGAAATTAACTCTTTGAAGGTACAGACCCCCAATCTGAAAATTGTCCACAGGGTCCAAGAATTAAAAAAAAAAAAAATCTTTTTCTGAAGGTAATAAAACAAAAAGTATGAAATTTTATTGAAAATTGATGAAATTATGCTTTCGTAAATTTTGCTGTGTCAGTGATCTTTACGTATTGGTGATTTAGCCCACTTTGAGTCCTATTTTAGACCAATTATATTGTTCAAGTAGACTAAATTGTTAGCTATTTAGCTAGTATGTGTTCCAATTTATTGACCGAGCACAAAAAATTGCCCATTCAACCATTTCAACTACCTAATAGTCATCAGAAATTGGTAATTTGGCCAATTTCACACAAATTTCAATGTGTGTCAATTTCAAAATAGGGTTCAAAATAAACAAAATAGGCATTCCTGGCATTAAAATAACACTTCCTTTGTTCATTAGTTACATTTCTAAACTTTACACATGAATTCCATTTTGATTTTTTATTTACACAAAAAATAAAAGATTTACTGTTATGCAATACATACTGCAATTGTATAAATATTAGCGCATTCGTGAACGCATATTAGACCCACCAGATGATGTGTATTGGACACGTGACATGATTTGTTTACTCTTGAACACCACAAAAATCAAACTTTTCTGCTACTTTGAGCTCAATTTCAAGCTATTTTCAGTTCTGAAAAAAACATCAAAATCATCTCTATTTCTGTAATATATCCTCCATTCTATAAAGTGAAACCGAGAATACAACCGTAAAAATCATACAAAAATACACTGCAAAGTTGCTGTTTTAAACCAAAAACATGGTCACATTTTTCTCATTATGCACTGCATGCTACAGGATTTATTTTATGTGGCACACATTAACTGCATCAACCCATTCTCTCATACCTAGGCCCAAATTTATTGCTCACAGCTTATCTGAGTGAGTTGAGCTAATGGAATAGTACTAGGGAATGACACTGGCTTCAAAACCATACAGTAGGGCCCCACTTTACAGCGTTTCACCTTACGGCATTCCGCTAATATGTTAATTTCATATTATGACCAAAACTTGCTATATGGCAAACAGTCTTTCTAATATGGCACGCCCCACCCAGTTTCCTTACATTCTCCATGAGCACATCTCTCCATTATGTCTGGAAATTTTCCAAAATTTCAAGTGTTTGGAAGTTATTGCATATTTTATGTGTACTCTGGTAATTACACTTATGTGTACCTGTACCTAAATATATTTACACACTGTGCTGGCATTCATGTACACATTAAAATCACTAAGTGTCTCTCTACTCTTGATGCCATATAATAATCTCTTATGCGCATTAACCCTTTGACTGTGTCGGTCGTATATATACGTCTTACAAGCCACCATGTTTGACATATTAACCCTTTGACTGTCGCAAGCCCCTTTCTGAAACTGTCATTCTATGTCGAAAAAGTTTTGGATCTGAAACTGTCATTCTATGTCGCAAAAGTTTTGGAAAAAAAAATTGTTTTTATCTTTTGAAAAGATAGAGAATCTTTTCCCGATGGTAATGACACCAAAAGTATGAAATTTGGTCGAAAACTCACGGAATTGTGCTTCCGCGAAGTTAGCGGTCTCGGCGACATATACGCATCGGCAATTTCGCCAACTTTGAGCCCTGTTTTTGGCCAATTTCATTGTTCCAATTGACCAAACTCATAGCTATTTCTTTAGAACTCCATTTTTTCTATCAGTTGTGTACAAGAAACTGCCCATTTACCAATTTGAACTACCTAATAAAGTGGTCAGAAATTGGCAATTTGGCCAATTTCATGCAAATTAAAAAAGATGCCAATTTCAAAATAAGGTCCAGAATAAACAATGTAGACATTCTTGGCACTAAAATAACATATCCTCTGTTCATTAGTCACGTCTCTAGGCCCCTCTTATATTACTATTGCTTTCTATATTGATTTTTTATTCATACAAAAAAATACAAAATTTACTGTTATGCAGACTAATGCATTATTGTAAAAATGATAAATAATATCAGTGCACTAGTGAAAGAATATTAGACTCCCCAGTTGACGTGTATTGGACGTGTGATGTAATTTGCTTACTCCTGAACATTGGTAAAAATCGAACATTTCCGCTACTTTGAGCTCAATTTCGAGGTCGTTTTCATCATGAAAGTAACGAAAATCATCTCTATTTCTATAGTATGTTTTCCATTTTATCACCCGAGACCATGAAAACAGCAATACAACGATAAATACTATAAGAAAATACACCTCAAATTCGGCGTTTTAATCCAAAAAAAAGTCTTTTTTTTTTTTCATTACGCACTGCGTGCTGCAGGATTTTTTTTGTGATGCACACTGACCACACAGACCCATTCTCTCACATGTGGGCCTACCAGCTTTCTCCTGCTTGATTTGAAGCCGCTAGAATTTACGCATATAAATATGTCAGAAACAGTGGCGAGTAAGACGTATATATACGACGTAAACAGTCAAAGGGTTAATACGCATAAATTCTAGTGGCTTCAAATCAAACAGGAGAAAGCTGGTAGGCCCACATTTGAGAGAATGGGTCTCCATGGTCAGTGTGCACAATATAAAAAAAAATTGGGGAGCCAGTGGTGCATTGTGGGAATGCCATTTCAGTAGTCCTTGCTCAGCATGCCTAGCGGTAAAAAATATGTGACTCCCCGGCAAATCTGGGACTCTTCTCTTCCCAAGTGATGCTCTAACACAGATGGAAGGGTTGGTGAAGATCAATTTCATGGTTTTGAGGAGTTTGTGACCAAAAGCAATGCCCAGGATACAAGAAGAATGAAGGAGAATGAAGGAGAATGAGAGACAGAATGAGAGAGAGAATGGGAGAGAGAATGGGAGAGAGAATGGGAGAGAGAATGGGAGAGAGAATGGGAGAGAGAATGGGAGAGAGAATGAGAGAGAGAGAGAGAATGAGTGTGTGTGGGAGAGAAGAGAATGGGAGAGAGAATGGGAGAGAGAATGAGAGAGAGAGAGAGAGAGAGAGAGAGAGAGAGAGAGAGAGAGAGAGAGAGAGAGAGAGAGAGAGAGAGAGAGAGAGAGAGAGAGAGAGAGAGAATGAGTGTGTGTGGGAGAGAATGAGGGAGAGAATGAGGGAGAAAGATAATTAGGCAGTAGGATGGAGGGGAAGCAAGCATCCGACCTCCCTGTTTTGACAGGTGGTTGGGGGAGAGAGTAATGAGACAATATGTCATTTTGACAGCTGCTGGACCCTGACTCAGCACATATAGAAGCCTACACACTCACACACACACACACAACACTAGCTTGCAGACACACTCATTTTATGTGTGAGGAGCGTAGAACACATTTGTGTATGAAACCATGTTTCAAAGAGTTCCACAAGCTACAAAACTTCTAGGAGCATGTCCAGTGACTATACATTTGTATATATATTATAGAACAATAGTAATAAACAATTTTTTGTATTGATAGTTTGTGTAAACAAGTTTTGTAAAAAATATAATGATAATAATGTTTGTGCAGTTATTGTGTTGCCTACAGTAGTCTCTTTCCCTTTGCTTTTCTCTATTCAAATTTCTTCTTCCCTACACTTTCACTTTTGTGTACTTGCCAAATGCAGTTCACTTCCTTTAAGTACATTCTCATTTCCTAGTGCCCACAAGAAATGATTTCCACTAAATACTATATGCTAAACTCCCATGTCAAAGATGCTCACCAAAGAAACAAAGTGAAAATACTCAAAAACTTAACGATAAAAGGAGTTTAATGTACAATTCTTATAGATTCCATTTCAAATTCACTTATTTCTACATGACAACACAGACATGTTAGCAAAAGAAGTACACTGAAGCAATCAATACATCAGAAACATGATTAGCAAAGTTGTACACCTACCATCTGACTTACGACCTGCTCGACTTACGACCACTCGACCTACGACCGTGTTTTTTATGCCAAACTTCTGGGAAATAAACAACTATTTGTGTTGTACACAGTGTTTATCCTAAACCTTACAGTATAAAATACAGTACTAACAGCATAAAAAGTAAAGTAAAACATGAAATACCAAAATAAAATGATAAAATAAAGTCATTACAAAAATGTTTTGTTGATATTCAGTAGTAAAGTTCGACTTACGACCGGTTTCTCGGAACCGAACTCGGTCGTAAGTCGGATGGTAGGTGTATAATAAATTTAACCCCTTTAGGGTTGAGAGGCCCTCTCCTAAACTCGTTCTCGGTCGAAAATTTTTCGGAAAAAAAAAAAATTTTTTTTCTTATGAAATGATAGAGAATCATTTCCCAATCATAATGACACCAAAAGTATGAAATTTGATGGAAAACTTATGGAATTATGCCCTCACAAAATTAGCGGTCTCGACGATGTTTACTCATAGGCGATTTCACTTTGAGCCCTATTTTCAGTCAATTCCAGTGTACTAGTTGACAAAAATCATAATTATTTCACTATTACTCCAGTGTTTCTATCGAATGAGTACAAGAAACCACCCATTTACTGATTTCAACTATCCAATAAAGTGGTCAGAAATTGGCAATTTTGCCAATTTCACACAAATTTCAAAAGATGCCAATTTCCAAATAGGGTCCAGAATAAACAAGAGAGACATTCCTGGCACTAAAATAACATTTCCTCCGTTCATTAGTAACATCCCCAGGCCCCTCTTACATTTCTTTTGCTTCCCACTTCGAATTTTTATTCTCACAAAAAAATAGAAGATTTACTGTTATGCAGACTACTGCATTAGTGTAGAAATGGTATAAATAATATCAGCACACTTTTGAAAGAATATTAGACTCACCAGTTGACGTGTATTGGAAGCATGGCATGATTTGTTTACTTTTGAACTTCGGCAAAAATCGAAGATTTCTGCTACTTTGAGCTCAATTTCAAGGTACTTTTCATTGTGAAACCAATCAAAATCATCTCAATTTCTGTAATATGTCTTCCATTCTATAAAATGTGACCAGGAAAACTAGAATACAACCATAAATCCCATATGAAAATACAGTGCAAAGCTGCTGTTTTAAACCAAAAACACTGTCAAAGTTTTTTTTTCTCATTACGCACTGTGTGCTGCAGGATTTTTTTATACTGTGCACACTGACCACAAAGACTCATTCTTTCATATGTAGGCCTACCAGCTTTCTCTCACTAGATTTGAAGGCGCTAGAATTTAGGCATACTAGTACATCAATAACCCTGGTGCGTAAAACGTACTAATACGTCGGAAACCCTGAAAGGGTTAAATGTCAGAAATGAAATCAGAGAAACCTTAGTGAATCTTATAACACAGTATGATAATAATATTAAGAAGCACATCTACTCAGCAACTAAAGATGAAAATAGATCTCCATATGTTGCCCAGAAAGAGCTGGGAAATAATTAGATTTGCAAATTTAACCTTATACAGACATGAGTATCAGTCAAACTACATATGAAGTATGCAGTCATCCTTAGGAACAATCTTTAATACTAAATTTTTAACTTTTTGCTTATTAAGGAAAACAGATACCACATAACAATGTAAGAGCTATTATTATTATTATTATTATTATTATTATTATTATTGTTATTATTATTATTATTATTATTATTGTATATTCTCAAACAAGGACTAATTATGTATGGGAACAGAGCACTCAAAATAGGGGGATAAAAATGTAGGGGGGTTAATAGTTAGGGGTTAGTGTTAGTACACAACTGAAGTCACAGTGCAACAGATTAGTTTCTATTAAAAAAGTCAAGAGTCTGCATTAAAGACTTTCAGCAAAGAAGTCAGTTAGACCGTCAGAGTATTGTAGATGTCAAAAGCAAATTCGGCAAGGTCTATGATTAATAAAACAGTCTTGAGGTATGGTGAGCTAATAATATAACCTGGCAATCTTCACAGAGAAGTACCAGGCATTTTTCCACGTGGTATCCACTTGAAAATTGTGTGCACCCAATTTGTAAATGTAAGTGTAGCTTCCCATACCTAACAGCAATGAAAAGATGGTCAAGAGCCTGATTGTAGTTCAACAGAAAACAATTTATGCTCTAACTTGGATCTACGTTGTTGTCAGTGGTTTCCAAGTTTTTGAAAGTATACTGGAAAATTGTCCGAGACAAAAACACTCAAGTAGGAGATTGCTAGTTTGTGATTAGCAGACCAAGCAGCTGAGTGTGTGATCACTCTGAACATCAGTCTCCCCAGAAACCAAGTAAATAGCAACATTTTTTTCTCCTTGCTAGAAATGAGACGTAACCATTATTGTGATGAATGGTTTGAAAAACCGACAAGTTGAAGATTGAGACACTTATGCAGCATATGGAAATCTTTATTCAGGAAACGTTTCGCCACACAGTGGCTTCATCAGTCCAATACAAAGAGGAAGGCGTAAGGAGAGGAGGAGAATGAGGTAATCAGTCCCTCAACCTGGAGTCGATGTGTTCAGTCCATCAATCTTGTAGAATGTACAGCATAGGGCCGTAGACGTGGCTTATATACTGTAGTGAGGTGACGTGAAGCAGATGGAGGCGGGGTCATAGTGGTACCATCCACTAGTCGAAGTAGGTCTTCGTCCAAAGGTTGAACAAGTGTTGAAGAATTCTTTGTAACAAGATCCCATGATGCTGCAGTGTCTGTTTTTCAAACCATTCATCACAACTGTCAGACACTGCAGCATCATGGGATCTTGTTACAAAGAATTCTTCAACACTTGTTCAACCTTTGGACGAAGACCTACTTCGACTAGTGGATGGTACCACTATGACCCCGCCTCCATCTGCTTCACGTCACCTCACTACAGTATATAAGCCACGTCTACGGCCCTATGCTGTACATTCTACAAGATTGATGGACTGAACACATCGACTCCAGGTTGAGGGACTGATTACCTCATTCTCCTCCTCTCCTTACGCCTTCCTCTTTGTATTGGACTGATGAAGCCACTGTGTGGCGAAACGTTTCCTGAATAAAGATTTCCATATGCTGCATAAGTGTCTCAATCTTCAACCATTATTGTATACGAAGAACAATGGGATGTAGGGGAATCAAATTTCTAAATAGCTTGTAACACACACACTGGGAGTCAGCAACAACAATGATTGACTAGGTTGAAAACGCTGCAATGAGTATAACAGCAATGAGTATTACGTATAACTCTACTGAGAAAATGCTGGCCAATTCTAGAAAATGTCTTTGGATTACTATCTGGAAAAAAAAAGTCTTGTACCCTACTCTATCTGGGGACTTGGCATGTTCAGTATACAATGTTGCTGCACAAAACTCTGATAAAGAGTTCAAGAAAGAGTGAATGTATGTTTGCAATTAACATGCAAGCCTTTGGGCAAGGAAGGGAAGAGCAAACTTGAATCATAAAGGTGGGAGATAAAGTCATGATACATGGTGAATGTAAAGGTTTTCTTAACTAGACATTACTAGAGAGCAAATACAGATATTAAAGGGATATAATAAATGAGTGACAATTCAATTAGTCTTCCTAATATCCATAATTGTTGTAGAAACAACAGGCATCTCATTGTTCTTGCAGAGCAGGAATATTTACTTGTGTGTACAGGCTCTTGACTGAGGAAGACTGAAAAGCCACAAGACGCAACATAAACCATGATGATGAATGGATACAAGTTTAGAAACAACTAGGGAGACTGATGAATTTACTTACTCAATGCATAGCTATTTATATACTTAGATATATATTAGAAGAAATTTTTGCACTTTGAATTGTTGGAATCATTAATTTTAAAAGTGTACAGCCAGGCCAGAGTATAGTTTATCAGCTGTTTACTGCCTCAGTAGTGAACAATTCATACTTTCATATCCTCTCCTACCCCTCATTTGCAATACACTGCTGCTGGCAGCACTGCAACATTACCAAATCAATCATAAACTCACAAGCAACAGCTGAAAGTAATTTTTAATTTGAAATAATTTAGACACCATGAAAATTAGACACATATGCAACAACATCTGGGTATCTTTAATATAGACATTTTGCCATCCAGTGGTTTCATCAATACACATTCTAGGATATAATTTGAAGACCGAAGGACTACATACAAAAGATCGCCGTAGTCGTGAAGAATATTTTTCACGACTGTGGTGCTTTCATACCAACTCCAATGCTGAGGGGCTCATTATCTCATCTTTTGTATATAGTTCTACTGTCTAAAAGTTATGTCCTAGAACTTGTATTGATAAAGCCACTGGATGGTGAAACGTCTACAATAAAGATACCCAGATGTTGCACATGCGTCTTAATTTTCATCTTGTTGGTATTGTATACCATTCATGTACAATAAAGACACCAGAGATTCCACCAACACCACCAATGACACCACTGATTCTGCCACCACCACCAAGGACAACACTGATTTCACCACCATCACCAGTAACACCACTGATTCCACCACCACCACCAATGACACCAGTGATTAAACCACCAATGACACCACTGATTCCACAATCACCACCAATAATACCACTGATTCCACCATCACCACCAATGACACCACTGATTCCACCATCACCACCAATGACAACACTGATTCCACCACCACTGCCAATGACACCACTGATTCCACCACCAATGGTACCACTGATTCCACCACCACCAATGACACCACTGATTCCACCACCAATGACACCACTGATTCCACCATCACCACCAATGACACCACTGATTTCACCATCACCACCACTGTCGCCACCATCCCCTGTGACACCACCCATGACCCTCCACTGACTCTACATGTTGTGTTTTTTTTTTTATGACTGGCTGGTCATTTTATGAGGCAATAGTTGGCAATTCTGTAGGTAGTAGGTTGGTAGACAGCAACCACCCACGGGGGTACTACCGTCCTGCCAAGTGAGTGTGAAACGAAAGCCCTGTAATTATTTTACATGATGGTAGGATTGCTGGTGTCTTTTGTCTGTCTCATAAATATGCAAGGTTACAGGTACGTCTTGCTACTTCTACTTACACTTAGGTCACACTACACATACATGTACATGTTTATTTATACACACTCATCTGAGTTTTCTTTGATTTTATCTTAATCATTCCAGGGTTTCGGCCGTACTAGTACAGCTTAAGTGCCAGGGTCCTTGACGTACTAGTACTCATAAATTCTAGCGCCTTCAAATCTAGTGAGAGAAAGCTGGTAGGCCTACATATGAAAGAATGGGTCTATGTGGTCAGTGTGCACAGTATAAAAAAATCCTGCAGCATGCAGTACGTAATGAGAAAAAAAAACTCTGACCGTGTTTTTGGATTAAAACAGCGACTTTGCACTTTATTTTCGTATGGTATTTATTGTTGTATTCTAGTTTTCTTGGTCTCATTTGATAGAATGGAAGACATATTACAGAAATTGAGATGATTTTGACTGGTTTTACAATGAAAAGTACCTTGAAATTGAGCTCAAAGTAGCAGAAATGTTAGATTTTTACCAAAGTTCAAAAGTAAGCAAATCATGCTAAGCGTCCAATACACGTCAACTGGTGAGTCTAATATTCTTTCAAAAGTCCGCCGATATTATTTATACCATTTATACACTAATGCAGTAGTCTGCATAACAGTAAATCTTCTATTTTTTGTAAGAATAAAAATTCAAAGTGGAAAGCAAAAGAATGTAAGAGGAGTGTGGGGACGTGACTAATGAACAGAGGAAATGTTATTTTAGTGCCAGGAATGCCTTTCTTGTTTATTCTGGACCCTATTTGGAAATTGGCATCTTCTGAAATTTGTGTGAAATTGGCAAAATTGCTAAATTCTGACCACTGTATTGGATAGTTGAAATCAGTAAATGGGTGGTTTCTTGTACTCATTCGATAGAAAAAAATGGAGTTCTAGAGAAATAGGTATGATTTTTGTCGACTAGTACACTGGAATTGGCTGAAAATAGGGCTCAACGTGGGCAAAATCGCCGATGAGTAAACATCATCGAGACTGCTAACTTCGCAAGAGCATAATTCCGTAAGTTTTCCATCAAATTTCATACTTTTGGTGTCATTATGATGGGGAAAAGATTCTCTATCTTTTCATAAGAAAAAATATTTTTTTTTTTTTCAAATTTGGGGGACCCTGAGAACAAGTCTCAGAGGGCCTGTGGACCCTGAAAGGGTTAATAGTTCTTGGTCTTATTACTTTTCCTTTTATATCCATGGGGAAGTGGAATAAGAATCTTTCCTCCGTAAGCCATGCATGTTGTAAAAGTCAACTAAAATGCCGGGAACAATGGGCTAGTAACCCCTTTTCCTGCAATAATTACTAAAAAGAATAAGAAGAAAACTGTCAAAGTAGGAAGTCTGAATGTGCATGGATGTTGTGCAAATGATAAGAAAGAGACAATTGTGGATGTTATGAATGAGACGAAGCTGGATGTCCTGACTTTAAGTGAAACAAAGCTGAGGGGGGTGGGAGAGTTTCAGTGGAGAGGAATGAATGGGATTATGTCAGGGGTTTCAAATAGAGTTAGAGCTAAAGAAGGAGTAGCAATAATGTTGAAGGATAAGTTATGGCAGGAAAAGAGGGACTATAAATGTATTAATTCAAGGATTATGTTTAGTAAAATAAAGGTTGGATGTGAAAGGTGGGTTATAGTAAGCGTATATGCACCTGGAGAAGAGAGAAGTATAGAGAGAGAGAGAGAGATTTTGGGAAATGTTGAGTGAATGCGTGGAGAGTTTTGAACCAAGTGTGAGAGTAATGGTGGTTGGGGACTGCAATGCTAAAGTGGGCAAAAAGGTTGTGGAGGAAGTAGTAGGTAAATTTGGGGTGCCAGGGGTAAATGAAAATGGGGAGCCTTTAATTGAGGTATGTGTAGAAAGAGGTTTGGTAATAAGTAATACATATTTTATGAAGAAGAGGATAAATAAATATACAAGGTATGATATAGCACTTAATGAAAGTAGTTTGTTAGATTATGTATTGGTGGATAAAAGGTTGATGGGTAGGCTCCAGGATGTACATGTTTAAAGAGGGGCAACTGACACATCGGATCCTTATCTAGTTGTAGCTATAGTTGAAGTAAGAAGTAGATGGGAAAAGAGAAAAAAGGGAACAACAAGCAAGAGGGAGGTGAAAGTGTATAAACTAAGGGAGGAGGAAGTTCGGGTGAGATATAAGCAACTATTGGCAGAAAGGTGGGCTGGTGCAAGTATGAGCAGTGGGGGGGGGGGGGGGGTTGAAGAGGGTTGGAATAGTTTTAAAAATGCAGTATTAGAATGTGGGGCAGAAGTTTGTGGTTATAGGAGGGTGGGTGCAGGAGGAAAGAGGAGTGATTGGTGGAATGAAGTAAAGGGTGTGATAAAAGAGAAAAAGTTAGCTTATGAGAGGTTTTTACAAAGTAGAAGTGCTATAAGAAGAGTAGAGTATATGGAGAGTAAAAGAAAGGTGAAGAGAGTGGTGAGAGAGTGCAAAAGGAGAGCAGATGACAGAGTGGGAGAGGCACTGTCAAGAAATTTTAATGAAAATAAGAAAAAATTTTGGAGTGAGTTAAACAAGAAAACCTAGAGAACGAATGGATTTGTCAGTTAAAAATAGAGTAGGGGAGTTAGTAGATGGGGAGATGGAGGTTTTGGGTAGATGGTGAGAATATTTTGAGGAACTTTTAAATGTCGACGAAGAAAGGGAAGCGGTAATTTCATGCAATGGCCAGGGAGGTATACCATCTTTTAGGAGCGAAGAAGAACAGGATGTGAGTGTGGGGGAGGTGCGTGAGGAATTACATAGAATGAAAGGGGGTAAAGCAGCTGGAACTGACGGGATCATGACAGAAATGTTAAAAGCAGGGGGGGATATAGTGGAGGAGTGGTTGGTATTTTTGTTTAATAAATGTATGAAAGAGGGGAAGGTACCTAGGGATTGGCAGAGAGCATGTGTAGTCCCTTTATATAAAGGGAAGGGGGACAAAAAAGATTGTAAAAATTATAGAGGTGTACTGTAGGGTTATAATTGAAAGAATTAGAGGTAAGACAGAACGTAGGATTGTGGATGAGCAAGGGGGTTTCAGAGTGGGTAGGGGATGTGTAGATCAAATGTTTACATTGAAGCATATATGTGAACAGTATTTAGATAAAGGTAGGGAAGTTTTTATTGCATTTATGGATTTAGAAAAGGCATATGATAGAGTGGATAGGGGAGCAATGTGGCAGATGTTGCAAGTATATGGAATAGGTGGTAAGTTACTAAATGCTGTAAAGAGTTTTTATGAGGATAGTGAGGCTCAGGTTAGGGTGTGTAGCAGAGAGGGAGACTACTTCCCAGTAAAAGTAGGTCTTAGACAGGGATGTGTAATGTCACCATGGTTGTTTAATATATTTATAGATGGGATTGTACAAGAAGTAAATGCTAGGGTGTTCGGGAGAGTGGTGGGATTAAATTATGGGGAATCAAATACAAAATGGGAAATGACAAAGTTGCTTTTTGCTGATGATACTGTGCTTATGGGAGATTCTGGGAGTTTGGAAGTGTGTGTAAAGGTAGAAAGTTGAAAGTGAACATAGAAAAGAGTAAGGTGATGAGGGTAACAAATGATTTAGATAAAGAAAAATTGGATATCAAATTGGGGAGGAGGAGTATGGAAGAAGTGAATGCTTTCAGATACTTGGGAGTTGACATGTCGGCAGAAGGATTTATGAAGGATGAGGTTAATCATAGAATTGATGAGGGAAAAAATGTGAGTGGTGAGTTGAGGTATATGTGGAGACAAAAAAACATTATCTATGGAGGCAAAAAAGGGAATGTATGAAAGTATAGTAGTACCAACACTCTTATATGGGTGTGAAGCTTGGGTTGTGAATGCAGCAGCGAGGAGGCGGTTGGAGGCAGTGCAATGTGTGGTGTAAATATTATGCAGAAAATTCGGAGTGTGGAAATTAGGAGAAGGTATGGAGTTAATAAAAGTATTAGTCAGAGGGCTGACGAGGGTTTTTTGAGATGGTTTGGTCATTTAGAGAGAATGGATCAAAGTAGAATGACATGGAGAGCGTATAAATCTGTAGGGGAAGGAAGGCGGGATAGGGGTCGTCCTTGAAAAGGTTGGAAGGAAGGGGTAAGGGAGGTTTTGTGGGCGAAGGGCTTGGACTTCCAGCAGACGTGCATGAGCGTGTTCGATAGGAATGAATGGAGACGAATGGTATTTGGGACCTGACGATCTGTTGGAGTGTGAGCAGGGTAATATTTAGTGAAGGGATTCAGGGAAACCGGTTATTTTTATATAGCCAGACTTGAGTCCTGGAAATGGGAAGTACAATGCCTGCGCTCTAAAGGAGGGGTTCGGGATATTATCAGTTTGGAGGGATATGTTGTGTATCTTTATACATATATGCTTTTAAACTGTTGTGTTCTGAGCACCTCTACAAAAACAGTGATTATGTGTGAGTGCGGTGAAAGTGTTGAATGATGATGAAAGAATTTTATTTTGGGGGATTTTCTTTCTTTTTGGGTTACCCTGCCTCCGTGGGAGATGGCCGACTTGTTAAAAAAAAAAAAAAAAGTTAACAATTCATACTGAAAATTTGTCGAGCAATCATGGTCATAACCCTTTCAGGGTCCAAGGCCCAAATCTGGAGTCACGCACCAGTGTCCAAGAATTTTCAAAAAAAATTTTTTTATTTTTTCTTATGAAATCGTAGAGAATCTTTTTGTGAAGGTAATAAAACAAAAAGTACGAAATTTGGTGGAAAATTGACGAAATTATGCTCTCGCGAATTTTGATGTGTCAGCGATATTTACGAATCGGCGATTTTGCCAACTTTGACTCCCATTTTAGGCCAATTACATTATTCCAATCAACCAAATTCTTAGCTATTTCACTAGTATTACTTCTATTCTATCGATTGAGCACAAGAAATCGCCAAGCCAACTGTTTCAACTACAAAATAAAGTGATCGGAAATTGTTAATTTGGCCAATTTAACACAAAGTTCAAAATATTCCAATTTCAAAATAGGGTCCAGAATAAACAATGTAGGTATTCCTGGCACTAAACTAACATTTCCTCTGTTCATTAGTTATGTTTTGAGGCTTTACAAATAAATTCCATTTTGATTTTTTATTCACATAATGAATTTTTATTCACACCAAAAAATAGAAGATTTACTGTTATGCAATACTGTAATAATTGTATAAATATCATCACCATATTTGTGAATGTATATTAGACCCACCAGCTGACATGTATTAGACGTGTGAGGTCGTTTGTTTACTCTTGAATATCGGCAAAAATTTAACATTTCCGCTACTTTGAGCTCAGTTTCAAGCCATTTCCAGTGCTAAAACCAATCAAAATCATCTCTATTTCTGTAATATGTCTTCCATTCTATCAAATGAGACCAAGAAATCGCAAATACAACTATAAAAAACATACGAAAAAACACTGTAAAGTTGCTGTTTTAATCGAAAAATCATGATTTCAGTTTTTTTCTCTCATTATACACAGTGTGCTGCAGGATCTGTTTTATGTGGTGCACACATACCACATAGATGTATTCTCTCATATCTAGGCCCAAATGTACCACTCACAGTTTATCAGAGTGAGCTGAGCTCATGGCATAGATCTATGGTTTGGACAGTCACCATAAAGCCGTAGATCTACGGGACGGACCCTGAAAGGGTTAAATGAGACGAGCAAGTGGTTAAACAAGATGAGCATGTAGTTAAACAGAAAAGGGGTCTTGCTTTTTTTTATTAATCATTCATAAAAATTCCACTAAGCAAATTATTATTAAGTGAGGGATAACTGCACCAGTATACAGTACATCAGAAACAGTGCTGAAACAAACACAGAACTTTTCACGAGGAAGTTGGATGACTATTTCCATCAAGCGCCAAATCAACGTGGTTGATGGATATGAGAGATAGCAGGCTACCAACAACAGTAACCTGAGCAAAAAGACAATTAACAGAAATACCTAGTCCTAGGCCAGGCTGCCAAGGAGGACAAAAAAAGCAACTGACCACAGGTATACCATGCCAACTGACTCTTGTGCAGTGAATGGTTAATCTAGACTAGAAACCTTACTTATATATGTAAAAGAAAGTGGGATTCTCTGTGGAAAACCCAGAAAGTGCAACTGAGCTAAGCAGTAGTGTAGTTCATTCTTTGATTTACTTGAAATACACTTCTTACCAGGCTCTTCTGATAGCAGTTCATCAAACCAATCTACAGATGATATTTATCATACAGTGGAACCTTGGTATACGTCGACTTGGTATTCAACCTTTATTTGGAATACAACTCGTGTGCTAGAACTTGTATGGGTCAAAAAGATAAAGATGCCGCCAATGAATTTGTGGAGGCTGAGGGTTTTGTTCCCCAACAAGTTTTTAATTGTGACAAAACAGGCCTGTTTTGGAAGAAAATGCCTAACAGGACCTATATTACACAAGAGGAGAAGGCATTACCAGGACACAAGCCAATAAAGGATAGGTTAACTTTCTTATTCTGTGCCAATGCAAGTGAGGCCTCTACTGATCTACCACTCTGAACACTCGAGGGCCTTTAAAAAACATAACGTGCAGAAAACTCAGTTACCTATGATGTGGAGGTCAAATGGCAAGGCTTGGGTAACCAGAGACTATTTCAGCAAATGGTTTAATGTTGTGTTTGGGCCAAGTGTAAAAAGTTATTCAGAGGAAAAAAACCTGCCTCTGAAGGCCCTCCTCATAATGGACAATGCTCCAGCTCACCCTCCAAGCCTGCAGGACTATGTGCTGCCGGAGATTGACTTCATCAATGTAAAGTTTCTCCCCCTAACACGACTCCTCTCATTCAGCCCATGGATGAGCAGGTCATCAGTAATTTCAAAAAACTCTACACTAAAGCACTACACCTACCGACTTACGACCTGTTCGACATACGACCATTTGACTTACGACCGTGTTTTGTATGCCAAATTTCTGGGAAATAAACAACTGTTTGTGTTGTACACAGTGTTTATCCTAAACCTTACAGTATAAAATACAGTACTAACAGCATAAAAAGTAAAGTAAAAAATGAAATACCAAAATAAAACAATAAAATAAAGCCATTACAAAAATGTGATGTTGATATTCAGTAGTAAGGTTCGACTTGCGTCCATTTCGACTTACGACCGGTGGGTCGGAACCGAACTTGGTCGTAAGTCAGATGGTACCTGTATTCCAGAGGTGCTTTGAAGTGACCTCTGACACAGAGTTAACCTTGAGAGAGTTTTGGAGAGATCACTTTACTATCACCTATTGCATAACTCTCATTGACAAAGCCTGGCAGGAAGTTTCATACAGAACAATGAACTCTGCTTGGAGGAATTTGTGGCCAGAAGCAGTGGCTGAAAGGGACGAGGGCTTTGAGGCTGTGTCTATAGTGGAGGATATTCTCTCTCTGGGCAGGTCCATGGGTCTGGATGTGAGTGATGGTGATGTGGAGGAGTTAGTGGAGGGGCACTGGGAAGAGCTGACCAGTGAGGAGCTGCAGGAACTTGAGGAGGAGCACAAGACTAAGATGAATGCACTCTCTTCAGGCTCGGAAAAGGAGATACAGGAAGCCCCTACTTCAATAATCAAGGAAATCTTTGCCAAATGGATGGATATCAAAAACTTTGCAGAGAAGTACCACCCCAACAAAGCCCAAATAAGCTGTAATAGCATTGCCTGGGATGACCAGACAATGTCACAGATTTTTGGTAAAAGCCAAACCTGGTGAGCTTCAACCTGGTCTAAATAGGGAAAAGAGACAGAAAAGAGAAGGGGACTCTCCTTCCAAACAATAACATTTCCTCCTCCTCCCTTCTCAGCACTATCCTAATAGGCACTCGACACTTTTCAGCAAAGTAAAGTGAGATTAAATTTGTATTTATTAACACAAATTAAATTTGTATTTTGTATTTATGTATGTATTCTAGTATTAAGTAGTGTTTAAATTACATATTTTAGTATTAAGCAGTTTAAAACCTTTTATACAACCCCATCAATGTATAATATGCCAATTACAATAGGATTTTTTTTTCATGGGAACAGATTAGTAGTTATCCCTATATTTCTCATGGAAAAATTTGTTTGGTATACGTCCTGTTTGGCATAAGTCTGAAGTCCTGGAATGGATTAAGGACATAGACAGAGGTACCACTGTACTTCAAAAAGTACTTAAACTGTACTATTATTAGGTCTTTTTGTTAATTAAATCTGTTGCTAAAATAATTTAATTGGCTTATGACTACAGGTAGTATTTAAAAACCCCAAGTTACTGCAACAGAGATGCTACCAATACTGTAAACATAATCCAACACACTTACCATTTCCATCAATTTTTGAACGACCATAGAGAGGATTGAAGGTGCCAGGAATACTTAAGTTGTCAATCTTGCTCCCGAAGCGCACTTCATGAATCACGTGTGCAAAGTCTATATTTTCTGGCTGCTGCTCTGCTGAATGTGTTGACACATGGAAGTTGCCTGTAATGTCAAAGGTAGCACATAAGACAACTTCCCTCTTTTTACTGATGTCAGTAACAGTATTATTATTACTATTCATGGGGAGTGCTAAACCCATAGAGATCATGTAGTGCCTGGGGAAATGAGAGGTAATCACACTTAGGAATAACACAATAGTTATGTTCTTGAAAACGGCTTCTTACACTAAATCACCTAAATCAAACCAAAAAACATATGTTAAAAAAAAAATTTTGTTTTAAGTTTTGTAATTTATTAAAAATTAAGTCTCCAGGTAAACATTTTTTTTTTTTTAACAAGTCGGACGTCTCCCACCGAGGCAGGGTGACCCAAAAAGAAAGAAAATCCCCAAAAAGAAAATACTTTCATCATCATTCAACACTTTCACCTCACTCACACATAATCACTGTTTTTGCAGAGGTGCTCAGAACACAACAGTTTAGAAACATATACGTATAAAGATACACAACATATCCCTCCAAACTGATAATGTCCTGAACCCCTCCTTTAGAGTGCAGGCATTGTACTTCCCATTTCCAGGACTCAAGTCCGGCTATATAAAAATAACCGGTTTCCCTGAATCCCTTCACTAAATATTACCCTGCTCACACTCCAACAGATCGTCAGGTCCCAAATACCATTCGTCTCCATTCACTCCTATCGAACACGCTCATGCACGCCTGCTGGAAGTCCAAGCCCCTCGCCCACAAAACCTCCCTTACCCCTTCCTTCCAACCTTTTGGAGGATGATCCCTACCCCACCTTCCTTCCCCTACAGATTTAAAGGCTCTCCATGTCATTCTACTTTGATCCATTCTCTCTAAATGACCAAATCACCTCAACAACCCCTCTTCAGCCCTCTGACTAATACTTTTATTAACTCCACACCTTCTCCTAATTTCCACACTCCGAATTTTCTGCATAATATTTACACCATACATTGCCCTTAGACAGGACATATCCACTGCCTCCAACTGCCTCCTCGCTGCTGCATTCGCAACCCAAGCTTCACACCCATATAAGAGTGTTGGTACTACTATACTTTCATACATTCCCTTCTTGCCTCCATAGATAACGTTTTTTGTCTCCACATATACCTCAACGCACCACTCACCTTTTTTCCCTCATCAATTCTAAGATTAACTTCATCCTTCATAAATCCATCTGCCGACACATCAACTCCCAAGTATCTGAAAGCATTCACTTCTTCCATACTCCTCCTCCCCAATTTGATATCCAATTTTTCTTTATCTAAATCATTTGATACCCTCATCACCTTACTCTTTTCTATGTTCACTTTCAACTTTCTACCTTTACACATACTCCCAAACTCATCCACTAACCTTTGCAATTTTTCTTTAGAAATCTCCCATAAGCACAGTATCATCAGCAAAAAGCAACTGTGTCAATTCCCATTTTTGTATTTGATTCCCCATAATTTAATCCCACCCCTCTCCTGAACACCCTAGCATTCACTTCTTTTACAACCCCATCTATAAATATATTAAACAACCATGGTGACATTACACATCCCTGTCTAAGACCTACTTTTACTGGGAAGTAGTCTCCCCCTCTTCTACACACCCTAACCTGAGCCTCACTATCCTCATAAAAACTCTTTACAGTATTTAATAACTTGCCACCTATTCCATACACTTGCAACATCTGCCACATTGCTCCCCTATCCACTCTATAATCTGCCTTTTCTAAATCCATAAATGCAATAAAAACATCCCTACCTTTATCTAAATACTGTTCACATATATGCTTCAATGTAAACATTTGATCTACACATCCCCTACCCACTCTGAAACCTCCTTGCTTATCCGCAATCCTACATTCTGCCTTACCTCTAATTCTTTCAATTATAACCCTACCGTACACTTTTCCCGGTATACTCAGTAAACTTATTCCTCTATAATTTTTACAATCTCTTTTGTCCCCCTTCCCTTTACATAAAGGGACTATACATGCTCTCCGTCAATCCCTACGTACCTTTCCCTCTTTCATACATTTATTAAACAAAAATACCAACCACTTCAACACTATATCTCCCCCTGCTTTTAACATTTCTGTCATGATCCCGTCAGTTCCAACTGCTTCACCCCCTTTCATTCTACGTAATGCCTCGCGCACCTCCCCCACACTCACATCCTGTTCTTCTTCACTCCTAAAAGATGGTATACCTCCCTGGCCAGTGCATGAAATTACCGCTTCCCTTTCTTCGTCGACATTTAAAAGTTCCTCAAAATATTCTCGCCATCTACCCAAAACCTCCATCTCCCCATCTACTAACTCCCCTACTCTGTTTTTAACTGACAAATTCATTTGTTCTCTAGGGTTTCTTAACTTGTTTAACTCACTCCAAAATTTTTTCTTATTTTCATAAACATACTATACATAAAATCATTTGAAAAATTAATCATGAAAAATCTAGTAGTATGTACTGCATAATAATAAAATGGTGTAAGAGGGTGATGTTGGTTATAAACTGCTATGCCTCCAGAGCTCCCAGTGGTGAGCAGGTTTAATACAGTGTATGTTGTGGTGACCCTATAAACTTTAGACAATCTATCAGTGTATTTTACCCAACACTGTTTCACTAGTTATCCTAAGAAAATTGCCAAAAGTAATTCTAATGATCTTTAACCCCTTAACTGTCCAAACGTAGATCTATGTTTTTACCGCTAGCACTCCAAACGTAGATCAAAGTTTTATTTTTCCTGCCTCCAAATTTGGGACAATTGGTCTGAAATGCCTGGTCAGTATAAAATGGGTCTTAACACTTGGTGGGCACAGTATTAAAAAATCTGGGACCACTTAGTACCATGTGGGAGCACCAGTTCAATTGAGCGCCAGCTAGAGCAAAGAGCGTGGCAAACGCCAGGGATTCACTGATGTTGTGTCATATTAACACTCCCCTTTTAAGAGGAAAGTGATGTTGACTCCGAGTTTAGTGGCTCCGAGATGGATATGGCCACAAGTGGGTGAGGAAATATCAAAAACCTCAATAACCCATGCGCAACATTTATGCAACACCCTTTCAATTTTGATACCACTGGTAGTGTCATCCTGCCAGAATGTCCTATAACCTATACCCTAAGTAAAGAGAAACAATTCTGGAACACGTGTAATAAGTGTTTGGCAGGCCGGGTGGCTGGCTGGCTAGGTGATTGACTTCAGCTGTCTCTATCTCTGTCTGTAGCTATCTCTGCCTGTCCCTATCTATCTGTATCTCTGTCACTATCTCTGTCTCTATCTCTGTCTCTATCTCTGTCTTTATCTCTGTCTTTATCTCTCTGTCACTATCTCTCTGTCACTATCTCTCTGTCACTATCTCTGTCACTATCTGTCACTATCTCTCTGTCACTATCTGTCACTATCTCTCTGTCACTATCTCTCTGTCACTATCTGTCACTATCTCTCTGTCACTATCTCTGTCACTATCTCTGTCACTGTCTCTCTGTCACTGTCTCTCTGTCACTGTCTCTCTGTCACTGTCTCTGTCTCTGTGTCTCTGTGTCTCTGTGTCTCTGTGTCTCTGTATCTCTGTGTCTCTGTATCTGTGTATCTCTGTGTCTCTGTATCTCTGTGTCTCTGTATCTCTGTGTCTCTCTATCTCTGTGTCTCTCTATCTCTGTGTCTCTCTATCTCTGTGTCTCTCTATCTCTGTGTCTCTCTATCTCTGTCTCTCTCTATCTCTGTCTCTCTCTATCTCTGTCTCTCTCTATCTCTGTGTCTATCTCTATCTCTGTGTCTATCTCTATCTCTGTGTCTATCTCTGTGTGTCTCTATCTCTGTGTCTATCTCTGTGTCTCTCTATCTCTGTCTCTATCTCTGTGTCTCTGTATCTCTGTGTCTCTCTATCTCTGTGTCTCTCTATCTCTGTCTCTCTCTATCTCTGTCTCTCTCTATCTCTCTGTCTCTGTATCTCTCTCTCTCTGTCTCTCTCTCTCTCTCTCTCTCTCTGTCTCTCTCTATCTGTCTCTATCTCTGTCTCTCTCTATCTCTGTCTCTCTGTATCTCTGTGTCTCTGTCTCTCTGTGTCTCTGTCTCTCCATCTCTGTCTCTCTGTGTCTCTGGATCTCTGTCTCTGGATCTCTGTCTCTGGATCTCTGTCTCTGGATCTTTGTCTCTGGATCTCTGTCTCTGTATCTCTGTTTCTGTATTTCTGTCTCTGTATCTCTGTCTCTGTATCTGTGTCTCTATCTCACAGATACACATAAATAATTGTACATAGTGTAAATTACCTAGGATAACCCATAAACTCCAGACAAAGTGCTATACTGTGCTTGTAGATATAAGACATAATAAGCATGACTGACAAGTAATAAGCATTTTCACTTGTTCAGGAATCAGACATGACTACTCTGCCTCTCTGCATCGTGTGTAATACCTGTTGGTTCTGAGACAGAAAGAGAGACAAGCAGACAGAGACAGGAAGACAGACACACAGGCAGATAAACAGAGACAGTGTTAGACAAATAGACAAACAGATAGACAGATTGACATGTTTATATGTAACAGTGAAAACAAACAAACAGCCAAGGTAGTGCACGATCATCAAATGTCACTCCACTGCTGCATTGTCAGCAGTGGAGTGACACTTGTCTTACACAATGCTTCAAGGAGTTTCATATATACTCCAGCATGTCTAAAACATTGCTGGGACCTATAAATACTTTGTATATATTTCTAGACAACAGTAAGTGACCAGGGCAGGTGAAAATGTTCACCTGTCAGTGTGTTTGTGGCTATCTGAGTACTATTTCAGTACCTAATATTAGTGTCAGAACAAACATTGGCTATGAAATCACAAGAAATACTACAAATTGTAATTATCAGGGGGCAGGTCCGAGTGTGCTCGGACCTGAACGCATGGTTTTTGCGCATGTCCTCCTACTCCCCCCGCGCATCTGGGTTCCCATTCTCTATTTCTGACCAATCAGAAGCCTTCCCTGAGTCGCTCCAGCTAAGTGCCGATAGCGTCTCCTTGCTTCCCATTGGTCGAGAGAGCAAAATTTAAACACTTCTAGCTTGGCGTCGCCCTGACACATTTTTTTCATCGAGTGCTCCTCATATACTCTTGCATTTCACCCTCTACAATGTCGGTAAGTACTGATTTGTGTGTCTAGTGCGTAAATGAATAGTTTAGCTATATTTTGATATACAGTGGACCCCCGCTTAACGATCACCTCCCAATGCGACCAATTATGTAAGTGTATTTACGTAAGTGCGTTTGTACGTGTATGTTTGGGGGTCTGAAATGGACTAATCTACTTCACAATATTCCTTATGGGAACAAATTCAGTCAGTACTGGCACCTGAACATACTTCTGGAATGAAAAAATATTGTTAACCGGGGGTCCACTGTATATATAAAATCGTTGTGAAGCATAATATGAGTGCACCATGCAAATGAAAAAAGTACAACAAAACAGGCCCGAGCACACTCTGACCCGCCACTTTAGGTGCTATTTTCAATTTTCAGTATACATGTATAAATATTTCCATAAAATTTTGTAGTGTATATATGAATTCAGTAGTGGTCTGGGTGTGTACAGAACGTTTTTATTGATCTTCCAGATCAATCAGAAATTGTTCTATGGCGAGTCCTCCAAGGATAAGTCGAAATTTGTCTGTGTTTGGGACGAAAGTGACTCAGATCAAGACCCAGATGACCTGCAATTGGTGGACAGTGGTGATGAATTGTCAAACTTGGAATTCCCATTTGGTTTTCGGTTCCAACGTGCAGAAAGGCCAGATGACAGTGTGAGGTTGGATAGACAGCTAGGTCACTGGCCAGTGCTAGGTAAGAATAAAAGAATAATCATGTCACACCCTCATTTTCCTGTGCCACATGCAAAGTAAATCTATGCATCAAGAAGGATAGAAATTGCTTCATAAAGTTTCATTGCAAAAATTAGTGATGTAGAATGATTGTTCTTTCTCAGGAAACTCAGGAATATTTCAATTGAAAGTTGTATCCCATTGCAATGTATCATTGTTGATAACTAGTTCCTATTTCTATTTTTTTAATTCTTACAAAATGTTTTGAAACAAGTTCCATTTATGTTTTTTATATTGTCTACTTGTATAATAAATTTAAAAAATAGTTTTTTTTTTCTAACATTTGCAACCTTGCAACATTTTAAACTGTTCTACTTCTAAGGGGCAGGTTCGAGCTTACTTGGACTTCGCATATCTGCAATTGCTCCACACGTAACTTTTGCAACTCCATTTATATGGGCTCACTGACCTTACATTGAGCGGCTCTATCCACTCATACGAAATCAATTTTGAATTCGCATTTTGGTCTGCCTTGCCACCTAAAGGGTTAAAAAAAAAACATGAGGATAAATGGTACATGCATCAGCAACACTTCTGCAAGAGGCAGGACTCCATGTTGCCGTCAGGTGATTGACAAGTGCCAACTTTGCAGCCTTATATCTCCGTAAGTACTGACTCTAAAGTTTTTTTTACATTATGTAAAAAAATGTCCTCTTTATTAAAAAATAAAATTCAGAGCGCTGAGTGAGAAAATGTAGTCAAAGGGTTAACAAAGAAACATTTCTACAAGTACATTAATTAGATTCTCTACAAAATATTTTTTCCTTTTTTTTATATACACTGTACAAAAATTGATCTGTTCACTTATACTGTATGTATATTTTTTTGTAATTCTGTCTTCAATCAAGGTAAAGTGACAAAAAAAAAACATTCACCATCATTTGGTTCATTGCTGTTGTGCCAGACAGGTGCTGACATCACAGTTCAGACAGCCCTCTGACTTGCAACATCCCCACTCTTACTCTAGAGTGCATACACTGTACTTTCCACCACCTAGACTAAAGTCTAGCTAACCAGTTTCCCCAGGTCCCTTCATAAATGTTTCTGTGTTCACACCCTAACAGCACATCAGGTCACAAAAACTACTTGCCACCTCTCACTCTTTAAAGTGCTAAACAAGCCTTTTGAATGTTCAAGCTCCTAGCACTCTAAACCTTCTTTACCCTTCATTTCAACCCTTCCTGGGATCGATCTCTGCTTCTCCTTCCCTCCATCCCAGATTTATATACCTTAATCATGCTATTTTGCTCTATCCTTCCAAATGCCCAGACCACCTCAACAACCCCTCTGACATGCACTTTTGGTAACCCCACACCTAATATCCACATTTTGAATTCTCTGCAAAATGTTCACATCACATATTGCCTTCAAACATGACAGCACTCATGCTCCCAGCCTTCTCACACCCATATAACTGTTGGTACTACCATACTCTGGTACATTCACCATTTTTTTGTGGCAATGGACAAAATTATTTGTCTCCACAGATGCCTCAGTACACCACCTGCCTTTTTCCATTCTTCATTGCTATGGTTTATCTCATCTTTCATAGAATCATCCACTTACAGATCAACTCCCAAATATATTAACACATTTACTTTCCCTGTAAACCCACTCTCCAATCTAATATCAATATTTCAATGCCTAGATTTTCTGTCACAATTATGACCTTGCTCCTTCTTATGTGGTTTCAATTTACCTCTATTACATTCCTTCCCAAATTCGTCCACTCACCTTTTGTAA
Organism: Cherax quadricarinatus; assembly: GCF_026875155.1. Classification (NCBI taxonomy): domain Eukaryota; kingdom Metazoa; phylum Arthropoda; class Malacostraca; order Decapoda; family Parastacidae; genus Cherax; species Cherax quadricarinatus. The sequence goes on from NC_069413.1 coordinate 32,924,240, forward strand.
CTTCTCTTCAGGCTCTTCCAAAAGAACCATGCCACTGGTAAAGAAAATGTGCAACAACTCTCACTTAATACAGCCTCTCCTCACTTACCGATAGAGTTCCGTTCCTAGGACCACATTGGTAAACGAATTCGTTGCTAATCAAGGAATCACCCCTTACTGATGGTTCAAAAATGTCATCAACCAAAATTAAAGCATTTACTTTTATGTTTGCTGTGAAAATCCTTTCAATCTGTTCATTATTAATGGTGATACAACATGAAATAGATCAATAACTTATTTCCAAGATAACCCAGGAAATGCTCGCACAGCTGGTTACTTAGGAAAAAATTTCAAGAAAAATTGCACTTTTTTTCAGTCTTTGCATAGGATAAGTGATCTTCTATAGTTACTCTCCAGGCGCATAACGTTTTCTGTAATGGTCGCAGTCACTTTTCCTTTTTAACCCTCCCCGCCCTCCACCACAGCCCATCCATCAATACCTCTCTATATGATGTCCGTTTTTATTCATTTGGATGTCTCTATCATGCTTCTACTTAATGTTATACCTATTATTATTCTGTAATAAATATGATAGGTATATAACCTTTATTGATAGTAATAGCATAATTATACAATATTTTATAGTGTCGTGATCCCATGCCTTCTCCCTCTGCCCACCCTTGAATACCTTTCCATATACGTACAGTGGACCCCCATGTTTCATGAGACCCGCACTTTGTGAATTTCGACTTTCAGCAACTTTTTCGTCAAAATATAGCCTCGTGTTTCGAGATTTGCCTCGCCATTCGTCAGTCATATGGAACCTGTCCGAGCAGCCTCCCAGCATCTGCACACGCACAAAGGCGCCCCACACACCATTCAGAGTCAGTGTGGCATTATTTCTGGGCAAGTGACCATCACTCCATGCGTTCATATGATACATTTCGTAATAATTCATTCTTTTTTTTGCTTGCAACTGCTAAATAAGCCACCATGGGCCCAAAGAAAACTTCCAGTGCCAGCCCTTTGGTAAAGAAGGTGAGAAACACGACAGAATTAAAGAAAACGTTTGTAGAAAAACACGAAAGTGGTGGTAGAGGGTGGTAGTGATGGTGGTAGAGGGTGGTAGTGGTTGTGATGGTGGTAGAGGGTGGTGGAAGAGGGTGGTGGAAGAGGGTGGTGGTAGAGGGTGGTGGTAGAGGGTGGTAGTGATGGTGGTAGTGATGGTGGTAGAGAGTGGTAGTGGTGGTGGTAGTGATGATTGTGATGGTGGTAGAGGGTGGTAGTGTAGAGGTAGGGTAGAGCTGCAAGAGCTCTCTGGACATTTTTTTTTTTTTGTGTGTGTGTGTGTGTGACAGGAGTCCAGTGACTCTCAAGCTGGTCCTAGTGGCATTAAAAAAGAAAGAAGGGAAGTAACCCTGGATAAGGACTTGGTACCTAAAGTCTTTATGAAAGGGGGTTCCCCTTCCACACAATAGTGTAACTTCTCCATCCTCTCCCCTCCTCCTGTCTTCCATACACCAGTGTCAAGGAACCTTGATGCTGATGAGGGACTCTTGATCTAGGCAATTGGATCTGTGTTCCAGTTCCTTAAATTAATAATACAGTGGACCCCCGCATAATGATATTAATCCGTTCCTGAGGAACGGATTCCTCAATAAACGTTTCCTCAATAAAGATACCCAAGAGTTGCACATGTGTCTAATTTATCAACATGTCGGTTCTCTGAACCATTCATCTACAAACCTGTCAGACACTGCAACTTCTTGGGATCTTAATACTTAGGAATTCTTCGCTTGCCTAATTCTTGGGCACAACCTACTTCCACATTGAACAAATGTGACACCACCTATGACTGCTGCACCTCTCCTGCCATACGGTTTATAAGCTGTTTCTCCGCTCATCTGCCGTATTCTACTCAAGATTGATGGACTGAACACATCGACTCAAGGTTGAGGGACTGATTACCTCATTCTCCTCCTGTTCTTCAAGTTTCTCCTATGTATGGACTGATGAAGCCATTGTGTGGCGAAACGTTTCCTCAATAAAGATACCCAAGAGTTGCACATGTGTCTAATTTATCATCAGTACCATATGATACAATGTACCAAATGGTATCATTGTACCATATGGTACCATTGCACCATATAGTACCATAAGGTACCATTGCACCATATGGTACCATAAGGTACCACTGCACCATATGGTACCATTGTAGGTCAACTGTACACAATCACGAACGAGAACAATCTATCACGATTTCTCAGGGATACTAATCTTACAGAGAATAACTAAACAATGTCCAACTTAAAAGCCTACGTAGTGTAGTGTATGTTTTGCTCCATTATTGTTCAAATTTCATTGTACAATCTCTTGGTAATTAAATAATCAACTACCTCATTTTGTGATTTTACTAGTAAGCATAAGTCACCTTATGTAATTTTCTTATTTACTATTGTTTGCTTAAACATTAGCTGAATTGATACTTTCTCTGTCCATATTACTACCTCATATTTTTTTAAATACTATCAATTGATATTACTTACTAAAATTAATAATTATCATTTTTACTATAATTTCAATTTACTCTTAACATTTTTGACATTTAATAACCATTACTTGTCTAATTACCTTTACCTGTTTTAATACCACATTTACTATCTTAGAGTACTCTTAATTACCTTGTACTGCCATATAACCTCAAGTATAACTACCAGTGCAATATTGAATGAAATAAACATTACTTTTTCACTTTTTTTGTAATCATTATTACTTACTAAAATTTTATTAAACACCATATTTACTACCAGTCAATTTTACTTTTGTACATTACACATTATTTTATACGTCCCATAACATTTTGTTGCCAAATTTTCAAGTTTGTATATTCAACTCCAACCTTTATATTATCCTTTGTACCTGTGTAACCTGTCCCACCATCTTACTATCATATTATAACCAAGACATTACCATTGTTATTTTTTACTATTATTCTTTTGGTACTTTAATTGTGAATTTTATTTTGTCAATTTAAATCTAGTTATACTCTTGATCTTGTCAACAACATATACCAGACTAGTGCAATTGCAAGTACCATTTCAATTTGTATTTTTATAAGTTTATATTATAATTCCTACTCTAAGATTGTTTTCATATCTTAGTGACTATATTGTGTGTGCAATTAGTGTATATTTCAATTATATTATTGTTCAAGGCCCTTAACTATCTTTTGCTAACTAGTACCAACTACCTCATATATCTTTTTTTTTTTCTGTTTTTTTTTTTCTACTTTTTTTATTCTTTTGCTACCTTAACTTGTATATTTTATCTTGTCAATTTAAATCTAGTTATACTCTAATTCTTGTAAACAACTTATATAACACCTTAGTGCAATTACAATTGAGAGTCTTGTGCCTTTTTTATATTATTAGATTAAACTCAGTTGTACTATAGTCAATAACAAATTCATTATATTAGACCATATTGCAATTACTAGTGAGAGACTGGTGCTATTTTTAATTTGTATTTTTATATTATTAGATTAAATCTAGTTGTACTATAGCTCATTCTAGCTCAAAACATAGACTCCACAAAAGTCATTATATTAGACCTTAGTGCAATTACAAGTGAGTCTTGTTCTATTTTAAATTTGTATTTTTATATTACTAGTTTATACCTAGTTGTACTTTAGTTCATTCCAGCACAACACATAGACAACATCAACTTCATTATGTGTAGTAGTGACTATACTCTATATGACCAAAATACTCTAGCTATATACTTATCCAAGCTTTCCACCACTACAGATATCAGTACTAGAACTCAACACATAACTCAGGATATAAATAACCGCACCGTACTCCGCACTTAGGAGTCTGTGGAGACAAAGAACTTTGTCCTTGGAGGCAAAGAGGGGAATGATGAGAGTATAGTTTTACCAACGCTCTTGTATAGGTGTGAAGCATGGGTGATGAATGTTGCAGCGAGGAGAAGGCTGGAGGCAGTGGAGATGTCATGTCTGAGGGCAATGTGTGGTGTGAATATAATGCAGAGAATTCGTAGTTTGGAAGTTAGGAGGAGGTGCGGGATTACCAAAGCTGTTGTCCAGAGGGCTGAGGAAGGGTTGTTGAGGTGGTTCGGACATGTAGAGAGAATGGAGCAAAGCAGAATGACTTCAAGAGTGTATCAGTCTGTAGTGGAAGAAGGTGGGGTAGGGTCGGCCTAGGAAAGGTTGGAGGGAGGGGGTAAAAAGGTTTTGTGTGCAAGGGGCTTGGACTTCCAGCAGGCATGCGTGAGCGTGTTTGATAGGAGTGAATGGAGACAAATGGTTTTTAATACTTGACGTGCTGTTGGAGTGTGAGCAAAGTAACATTTATGAAGGGGTTCAGGGAAACCGGCAGGCCGGACTTGAGTCCTGGAGATGGGAAGTACAGTGCCTGCACTCTGAAGGAGGGGTGTTAATGTTGCAGTTTAAAAACTGTAGTGTAAAGCACCCTTCTGGCAAGACAGTGATGGAGTGAATGATGGTGAAAGTTTTTCTTTTTCGGGCCACCCTGCCTTGGTGGGAATCGGCCAGTGTGATAATAAAAAAAAATAAAAAAATAAATAAAAAATAATTTAAACCTAGAAGATGATTGATCACGTTGACCCTGATCTAAACCTCCATAATCTGACACCCAATCAAAACCTATTGGAAAGTAACTGCCTTTATTACACAGCATCACAAGCCAGCACTATCCTAAACAATGCTAAAAGCCTATCAGTACTTAACTACAACATCAGGTCCTTAAGCAAACACTATGATGACCTCCTGGCACTCCTTGAATCACTAAAGACACCCTTCTCCTGCATTATTCTTACTGAGACCTGGCTTAAGCAGGACAAAATAGATATCTACCCTCTACCAGGATACACAGCAATTCATAACTGCAGACCAAACCAAGTTGGGGGTGGTATTGCAATCTATTACTCTAACCAATTATCTTGTATTAGCACCACTTGCTTTAGTGATGAATATGGGGAATACATTTTTGCTAATTTTAAATGTAAAAAACCTTAAGACACCTATAACAATCGGTGCCATTTACCGGATACCTCACACAAACATCCCAAATTTCAGTGAGAAATTAAAGTCACTAATAACAAACAGACAAATGAATAAGCACCACCTTCTCTTAGCTGGAGACTTCAACATCAACCTTGGCTTACTAGATGATCATCCTGTAACTGATTTCATCAACAATATGAACAACACACTTCTCATACCAACAATAACTAAACCAACCAGGCTCACTGAGACAAGTGCAACCATAATAGACCACATATGGACCAATATACAGTGGACCCCCGGTTAACGATTTTAATCCGTGCAAGAGGGCTCATCGTTATGCGAAATAATCGTTATGCGAATTAATTTTCCCCATAAGAAATAATGGAAATAAAATTAATCCGTGCAAGACGCCCAAAAGTATGAAAAAAAATTTTTTTTACCACATGAAATGTTAATTTTAATACACACAAACTGAAAAAGGCATGCACAATTACATGACACTTACTTTTATTGAAGATCTGGTGATGATTGATGGGATGGGAGGAGGGGAGAGCATTATCTTCTTACTGTTTAGAAGGGGAATCCCCTTCCATTAGGACTTGAGGTAGCAAGTCCTTTTCTGGGGTTACTTCCCTTCTTCTTTTAATGCCACTAGGACCAGCTTCAGAGTCACTGGACCTCTGTCGCACAACAAATCTGTCCATAGAGCTCTGTACCTCCCGTTTCTTCAAGACTTTCCTAAAATGGGCCATAACATTGTCATTGAAATAGTCACAAGCACGGCTTGCAACAGCTGTGTCAGGGTGATTTTCATCTATAAAGGTTTGCAGTTCAAACCACTCTGCACACATTTCCTTAATCTTTGAAGTAGGCACAATGGATTCCACAACTGGCATAGGCTTCTCAGGGTTAGCCCCAAACCCTTCAAAATCTTTCTTAATTTCCATACTAATTCTCACCCTTTTTACCACAGGGTTGGCACTAGAAGCTTTCTTGGGGCCCATGGTCACTTATTTTCCAGAAACACCACCGAAAACACTGTAATAATACGAAATATTCCGAGTGTATGCTTGGATGTTACCGCGGAGGCTGGCTGGTAAACAATGGGACGGCCGGCACATGTGAGGGCACATTGGACGCGTCTCGGACGAAAATCGGTATGCGGTTTTTAATCGGTATGCGGGGCAAAAATTTTGCGATAAAAGTAATCGTTATGCGGAAAAATCGCTATGCGATGCCATCGTTATGCGGGGGTCCACTGTACTAGCCCCCCTTAAATCAGGGATAATCACAGATAGCACTACAGACCACTACCCTACCTTCCTCCTGACAAACATTAATAAACCACCACTTGAATACAACAAAGTCTCATTTAGACTCCATGACGAGGCCTCAATAAGGAAGTTCACAACTGACCTAGAGATTGTTGACTGGCCTACAGAATTCTCCAAGGCCAATGGTATTGATGACTGGACAGACATTTTTCTTAACAAATTACTTAGACTATACAACAAACATTGTCCTATAAAAACGAAACAGATCACAAACAAACGGCTTGGTTGCCCATGGCTAACCAGCACCATTCTGAAATCCATTGACAAGAAACACCAATATGAAAAGCAATATAGACAGGGCTTAATACACAAAGATATTCTTAAACACTATTCATCAGTTCTCACCAAAGTAATAAAGAAAGCCAAACAACTATACTACTCCAGTAGATTCACAGACACTAGACGAGACATAAAAAAGACCTGGAAAACACTCTCTCAGATTCTAGGGACCCACAAACTGAAAAAAACAAGAATATTGTCCTAACTAAACCTAATGAAACACCACTACATCCCACTGACACAGCTAACAAGATAAACGACTTCTTCTCAACCATAGGATCTAATCTCGCCAATAAAATCCCACATACTAATGCCCATGCCGGGGACTACCTAGATGGGAATTTCCCAAATTCCTTCTATTCTTGCACCAACTGAGCCCTCGGAAGTCACCGAGATTATAAAGTCACCTTAAAAACAACTTAGGGAATCTGTCTAATGTCCCACCATTACTGTACAAGCGAGCGGCCCATATCCCTTTCGCATGCTATTTCATTACTTTTTAACAAGTCACTAGAAACTAGCACCTTCCCGAAACTACTCAAGATGGCAAGGGTTACACCAATACATAAAGGTGGTGACCCTACAGATTTAAACAACTATAGGCCAATATCAAACTTACCATTGCTATCCAAAATTTTTGAGAAACTCGTGCACAGGAGACTATATTCATTTATAACAGCACAAAACATACTCAACCCCTGCCAATTTGGATTAGGAAAAATAAAAGCACTATGATGCAATCATAAAAATGCTAGATCTGCTTTACACAGCACTGGAAAATAAGGAATATCCACTAGGAATTTTATTGACCTAAGAAAAGCTTTTGACACAGTAGACCACGACATCCTACTCCACAAACTTGACCATTACGGTATAAGAGGCCAAAGCGCTTGCTTATTTCAAATCTTACCTACTAATAGGTATCAGTATGTTACCATTAAAGACACAGCATCAAGAAAAACGGCCACTTGATACTGGAGTTCCGCAGGGAAGTGTCCTTGGTCCCCTGCTCTTTTCCTCATATACATCAATGATCTTCCAAATGTATCCCAACACCTGAAACCCATTCTCTTTGCTGACGACACGACTTCTGTCATCTCTCACCCTAATCTTGCCACCCTCAACACCATTGCTAACGAGGAGCTGATCAAAATATCGACTTGGATGACAGCCAATAAACTTACGCTTAACACTGACAAAACCTACTATAGTATGTTTGGTAGCAGAGCAGGAGATGCACAAATTAACATTAAAATCGACAACACTCTAATTACCAGACATAATGAGGGCAAATTCCTAGGCCTATACCTTTGACAACAACCTGAATTTCAGCACCCATATCCAACACATAACCAAAAAAGTATCCAAAACAGTTGGGATCCTCTCCAAGATACGATACTACGTGCCGCAAAATGCCCTTCTCACACTATACCACTCACTTATTTATCCATACCTCACCTATGCTATTTGTGCTTGGGGATCAACTGCAGCAACACACCTAAAGCCAATAATAACCCAACAAAAGCTGCAGTAAGAATAATCACTAAATCCCATCCCTGGCAACACACCCCCCCCACTCTTCATAGATCTAAACTTACTCCCTGTTCAGTACATCCACACTTACTACTGTGCAATCTACATCTACAGGACCTTAAACTCCAATATCAACCTTGACCTAAAATGCTTTCTTGATAGTTGTGACAGAACCCACAGGCATAACACCAGACACAAACATCTCTACGACATTCCCCATGTCCGACTAAACCTTTACAAAAATTCAATGTATGTCAAAGGCCCTAAAATCTGGAACACCCTACCTGAGAACTCTACAACTGCAGACACATTCATCACCTTCAAAACTACCATTAGAAAACATCTTATCTCCCTGATAAACCCCATCAACTAACTGCACAAATACCACCTGGTGGTTCACACTTACACTCACTCACCCATTTGACCATAAACAGAAATATTAATCTCAATCTTAAAATAATGAATCCTACGATACTCCAATACTGAAACTATGTACTGTGCCAAAACAAAAGCATTCACATTGCTAAACTCACAAACTAGTATTTAGTCACTTAGCCATAATACCAACTTACCTCATAGTTTAATTCTTTATTTTAAAATATTACAAATTAAGTCTGCCCGAAATGCCTAGCCATGCTAGGCGTTCTAGTGGTACACTCTGTAATCATTATTTAACTACATGTAAATCACACAACAACCAAATTCTGTAAATTTAACATTGTAATCTTTATAGAGAATAAGCTTTGAATTTGAATTTGAATTGTATCATGTGGTACCCTTGTACCAAATGGTGCCATTGTACCATATTCTACTATATGGTACCATTGTATCATATGACGCCATTGTACCATATGGTACCACTGTACCATATGGTACCATTGCACCCTATGGCACCACTGTACCATATAGTACTATATGGTACCGTTGTATTCAATACAATAACCGCACTAATATTTTCATCATTTTGTTTACGATAAACTTGTAAACAAGTTTTGTAAGCAATATAATGATAAACAAATTAGTGCAGTTATTGTGTTGAATACAATGAGTGTACACTTATACAATATACATTATATTGGTCTCACAGACCACAAATGTTACTAGAAAAAGAAAAAAATTAGAAAAGAAAAGAAAAAAGTATAAAAAACGTAAAATAAAAAATGCGATTTTGCGGAAGTTGCTGATGTTGCCGCCACCCGGTCATTTTGGGTCAACTTCCCGCCGCTGTATCTCGGTAAGTATTGATCAGAATTTTTTTTTTGTTTTATTACCTTCACAAAAACATTATCTTTAATTCTGTAAGAAAAAATAATTTTTTTTTTTCAAAATTTCTTGGATACTGGGGCGCACCCCTTCAGATTTTGGCCTTGGACCCTGAAAGGGTTAATAATTAATAATTAATAATTAATAATGATAATAATAATAATAATAATAATAATAATAATAATAATAATAATCACTCTGGGGTGCTTTAAATGTCCTCTACCAAACCTATACAAAATACGTGCGACATTTGAAGTGCTCCAGAGCGATGATTATTTATTATTATTGCTACCATCGACAAACCTTGTTCACTGAATTTAATCATTTCTTAAGATGCCATGAGACACAGAATATTAACACACAGATGAACCCACCAGCTAACCTCTTTACTCTGAACTTCTTTTGTAATTTTTCCATTTTCCTGTTTCCAAGTGCTGCTGCACTTCTATCTTGTACTATGGGGTACACAATAAAGTACGAAGTTGTGCAAATATGTAGTCTTGGCAACTTTGAAAGCTAGTGTACTGAGTGGCTGTAGGAAGGAGATCGAGATGCTTGACGCTGAACTTCCCATTTCCACGACCCAAGTTCTCATACAGCATACAATACCGACTCATCGGAGAGCCCGTCTTAACTTTGAGTTGTCAGTAAACAAGTACATTAGAAAGCGAGGAAAGGCTGTATTTAATTCATTATTTTAACACCACACCTCTCCCCAAGAAATCAGCATTCAGTTCTTATACAACCCATAGTGACAACACACATCCCTAAGGCCTACTTTTACAGGAAAATAATCCCCCTCTCTCCTACATGCCCAACCCTAACTTTAGCTTCACTACAGCAAACGTTACAATTAGCAGACCAGAAATACATGCACGTGCACACGCGTGTGCGTGCGTGCGCTTGTGTGTGTGTGTACACTCACCTATTTGTGGTTTCAGGGGTCGAGTCATAGCTTCTGGCCATGCTCCATGATCTTCATCAAACCTCTTCTTAGAGCTACGTATGGATCCTGCCTCCACCACATCACTCTATAGATTGTTCCACTTTCTGACAAATCTATAACTGAGGAAATACTTCCTAACATCCCTGTCACTCATCTGAGTTTTCATCTTCCAGCTGTGACCCCTTGTTGCTGTGTTCCATCTCTGAAACATTCTGGCCCTATCCACCTTGTCAATACCTCTCAGTAATTTATAAGTTATCATCATGTCAACTCTATCCCTCTTGTCCTCCAGTGTCGTCAGGTTGAATTCCCTTAACATCTCCTTGTAGGGTATACCCTTAGCTCAGGAACTAGTCTTATTGCAAACCTTTGAACTTTCTCTAATTTCTTGACGTGTTTGACCAGGTATGGGTTCCATGCTGGTGCTGCACACTCCAATATGGGCCTAATGTACACTGTGTACAGTGCTTACTTAGATGTTGAAACATTATTCTTAGGTTTGCCAGGTGCCCATATGCTGCAGCAGTTATTTGGTTGATGTGCACCTCAGGAGATGTGCTTGGTATAATGCTAACCCCAAGATCCTTTTCCTGGATTAAGTTTTGCAGCTCTTGAAGCTCCTAAGCTGTACTCCATCTGTGACCTTTGTCCTTCCCCAAACTTCACGACTTTGCATTTGCTGGGATTAACCCTTTCAGGGTCCGTGCGATAGATCTACGGCTTTACTTTTAGGGTCCAAACCGTAGATCTGCGCCATGAGCTTAGCTCACTCTGATAAGCTGTGAGTGGTAAATTTGGGCCTAGATATGAGAGAATACATCTATGTGGTATGTGTGCACCACAAAAAACAAATCTTGCAGCACACAGTGTATAATGAGAGGAAAAAAACGGAGAACGTGATTTTCGATTAAAACAGCAACTTTGCAGTGTTTTTTCGTATGTTTTTAATAGTTGTATTTGCGATTTCTTGGTCTCAATTGATAGAATGGAAGACATATTACAGAAATAGAGATGATTTTGATTGGTTTTAGCACTGGAAATGGCTTGAAACTGAGCTCAAAGTAGCAGAAATGTTAAATTTTTGCCGATGTTCAAGAGTAAACAAACGACCTCACACGTCTAATACACGCCAGCTGGTGGGTCTAATACACATTCACAAATGTGGTGATGATATTTATACAATTATTACAATATTGCATAACAGTAAATCTTCTATTTTTTGGTTTGAATAAAAATTCATTATGTGAATAAAATATCAAAATGGAATTCATTTGTAAAGCCTCAAAACATAACTAATGAACAGAGGAAATGTTAGTTTAGTGCCAGGAATACCTACATTGTTTATTCTGGACCCTATTTTGAAATTGGAATATTTTGAACTTTGTGTTAAATTGGCCAAATTACCAATTTCCGATCACTTTATTTTGTAGTTGAAACAGTTGACTTGGCAATTTCTTGTGCTCAATCGATAGAATAGAAGTAATACTAGTGAAATAGCTAAGAATTTGGTCGACTGGAATAATGTAACTGGCCTAAAATGGGAGTCAAAGTCGGCAAAATCGCAGATTCGTAAATATCACTGACACATCAAAATTCGCGAGAGCATAATTTCGTCAATTTTCCATCACATTTCATACTTTTTGTTTTATTAACTTCAGAAAAAGATTCTCTACCATTTCACAAGAAAAAATAAAACTTTTTTTTTTTAAATTCTTGGACCCTGGTGTGCACTTCGAAATTTGGCCTCTGGACCCTGAAAGGGTTAAACTCCAGAAGTCATTTGTCGGACCAGGCTTGCAGGTTGTCCGGAGCCCCTTGTAGGCTTACCTGAGCCTTGTACACTTGTATTCTCCTCATTAGCTTCACATCGTCTGTGCACGTGTGATATACCTTTGAAATACCTTTGAAGAGTTTCAAGAGTTTCTCTACTCTCTGAGCCCGGCCATGGGCCAAGCTTGTCTGGTGCTTGCCTGGTCAACGAGGCTGTTGCTGCTAGAGGCCCACTACTCCACATATCCATCACAGCCTGGTTGATCTGGCATCTGGTGAAGATACTTGTCCAGTATCTTGGAGGCTTCTACACTTGTTCGAGCCATGTTTCTGATATCTTTTGGTTCCCGTATTGTCCCCATCGCACCCCTGCTCCTCACTGGGTTTACTGTACACTTCCTCCCATATCTCTCACTCCAGTATTTTGTTATGGCAGTGTGCAAATTTGGGACCAGGCCCTCGAGTACTTTCCAGGTATATATTATTATGTATCTCTTTCTCCTCTGCTCCAATGAGTACATGTTCAAGACTTGAAGGTGCACCCCGTAGTTTAGTTGCTTTACTGGCTCAATGTGAGCCGTAAACAATTTTTGTATATGTTCCAGCTCTGATATTTCTCCTGCTTTGAATCGGGCCGTCAGCACTGAGCAATATTCTAAGTGAGGGACCACTAGTGATTTGAAGAGTATTTTAAAAGTTCTCAATGCCCACCTCGTCATCTTCCTGGCTGTCATGATCTTTGTCTCGTTATGGTCTTTAAAAGAAAGGTCAGCTGACATATTATTCCCAGGTCTTTTTAGGTGTTCCTTATGTTCTATCTGGTGACCCTCTTGAGTTTTGTATATATTGTTCCTTTTGAGTTCTTCATTCTTTCCATACCTAAGCAGCTGGAACTTATCACCACTGAATACCATGTTGTTCTCCACTGTCCACTGGCAAACCCTGCTTATGTCTTCCTGTAATTTTTCAGTGTCCTCTACCGTAGTGACTTTCATGCTTATTTTAGTGTCGTCTGCAAATGATACAAAAATGTGCCGGGTATTTTTATATATGTCTGCTAGGAGGATGAGAAACAGCAGAGGTGCCAGGACAGTGCCTTGGAGCAATGAGCTTTTGACCTCGCTGATGCTGGATCTTGCCCTGTTCACTACTACTTTTTTGTGCTGTGTGTGTTAGAAACCTGAAAACCCATCTGCCTACCTTCCCCATAATGCCCATGGCCCTCATTTTGTGCGCTATCACTCCATGATCACATTTGTCAGATGCCTTTGCAAAATCTGTGTAAATCACATCTGCGTATTGGTCGTCTTCCAATGCCATATCTCACCAAGGCAGGATGACCTAAAAAGAAAAACGAAAGTTTTTCTTTTTAACTTTAGTAATGTATACAGGAGAAGGGGTTACTAGCCCCTTGCTCCCAGCATTTTAGTCACCTCTTACAACATGCATGGCTTATGGAGAAAGAATTCTGTTCCACTTCCTCATGGAGATAAAAGGAAATAAACAAGAATAAGAAAAGTAAGAAAATAGAAGAAAACCCATTGGGGTGTGTATATATATGCAGTGGATCCCCGGTTCGCAAAGCCATTGGTATCTGATAAATCCGGTATCCGAAGCATTATATCGCAAAAAATTTGCCTCAGTTCCCGTTACAAAACCCGGTATGCGATACGATTTGTACAAGACGTGTCCACATGTGGCCTGAACTGCCCCGTGTGTGCCAGTGTTTACAAGCCAGCCAGTGTGCGCGCATCTAAGGATACATTCGGTACATTCCATATTATGCATATTATCACTGTTTTTGGTGCTTGTTTCTGCAAAATAAGTCACCATGGGCCCCAAGAAAGCTTCTAGTGCCAACCCATCAAGACCAAGGGTGCTAATGACTGTGAGAGACTGTTATTGGTGTGGATAAATGAAAAACAGATAGCAGGAGATAGCATCTCTCAAGCGATCATTTGTGAAAAGGCTAGGCAGTTGTGTGAGGATTTAATTAGAAAAATGCCTGCAACTAGTGGTGATGTGAGTGAATTTAAGGCCAGCAAAGGTTGGTTTGAAAGATTTAAGAATCGTAGTGGCATACATAGTGTGATTAGGCACGGTGAGGCTGCCAGTTCAGACCAAAAAGCAGCTGAAAAATATGTGCATGAATTCAAGGAGTTGAATTCAAGATATGTTGTGCGACAGAAGTCCAGTGACTCAAGCTGGTCCTAATGGCATTAAAAGAAGAAGGGAAGTAACCCCAGAAACGGACTTGCTACCTCAAGTCCTAATGGAGGGGGATTCCCCTTCTAAACATTAAAAACTTCGACACTCTCCCCTCCTCCCATCCCATCAATCATCACCAGATCTTCATTAAAGGTGTGTCAATTATTCTATTGTGATTATTCTATTGTTATTATTGTTATTGTAATTATTATATTGCATTAAACTTAATATTTCATGTGGTAAAAGTTTTTTTTTTTCATACTTTTGGGTGTCTTGCACGGATTAATTTGATTTCCATTATTTCTTATGGGGAAAATTGATTCACTTTCCGATAATTTTGGTTTACGATGAGCTCTCAGGAATGGATTAATATCGTGAACTGGGGGTCCACTGTATATGCTTGTACATGCATGTGTAGTGTGACCTAAATGTAAGTAGAAGTAGCAGGATGTACCTGAAACCTTGCTTGTCTACGAGACAGAAAAAAGATACCAGCAATCCTACCATCATGTAAAACAATTACAGGTTTCCATTTTACACTCACTTGGCAGGATGGCAGTACCTCCCTGGGTGGTTGCTGTTTACTGACTTACTACCTAGAAGAGATCTTACCATCTGGTATATAATATGAAACACATGTGAGAAGTCTTACCATCTGGCATATAATATGAAACACAAGCAGGAGATTTTTACCATCTAGTATATAATATGAAACAGGTGAGTGAAATCTTACTAGCTGGTATATAATAAACATTTCTTTTCTACTAACCTGGTACCTTATTTATGAGGAAATTTGCCTCAAAAACACAGCCTTCTTCACCAATGGGATTTTTTACAGTATTCTCCACAAAACCAACCTCATGTCGCCCAAGATCATCCTGGATATCCAGACCAACATCTGCCAAATAGAACACTAATTTAACTTCACCATATAACATTAATCAATACCATGCCTATTACAAAATAGCTATAACAAAATTTCACCTATTTAAAAATTGTGTTGGTAGCCATCATTATGATACATCATAACAATAGCATATTTGTGCTGCACCTCTGGAGATGAACATTCTCTTCTTTATGTACTCTGTTGTCATGATTGGACTTTAGAGTTGCAAAAAAAATTTATACAAATACAATATTACATCAGTTACAAGATGCCCTTGATTCTCGTGTATTCTAAGTGTTTTGCAAATGCACGGTTCAGTGTTGGGTGAGGTACATGTAGACGTCTTGTGGAAACCACGGGGTTAACCACATCTTCCATGCTACTATACAGCATGCCTCAACCTCTGTACCTCTTATTCATTTGTGTTTTGTTTACACATTTTCTTGCTTACAATAACCTACAAGTTATGTGACACAGTTTTGTCTCAATACCTCTTAAACAACCTACAAGTTATGTATCAAAACATGCTTCCATGAAGAGATAAAAGATGATGAAAAATGAAATTTGAAATTATAATATACCATGAGAGAAGGAAAACGTTGGTGTCCATTGGTTACCTGTAATGTGAACAAAACAAGTTTACATATAATTAAAACTGCAGCCAAAATTAAATACTCTGCTGCTCAGTCAGGTTTAATAAATATTGAAACTGTCAGTGAAAAATCCTGTGAATTATTAGGGATAGAACGATATCAAAATTTTTGCCAACAACAATACAACTTCTCCTCACTTAGCAACGTACTCATTTACTGGTGACTCAGACTTACGACGGACTTTCTGACCAGTATGTATAATTAATGTATAATAGAACTGACTTCTTCTATTCTGTGTATTAAAATACAGTGGTACCCCGAGTTTCGTACATAATTCGTTCCAGAAGGCTGTTCGAGTGCCATTACCGAATGAATTTGCTCCCATAAGGAATAATGTAAATTAGATTAGTCCGTTTCAGACCCCCAAAAATACAATTACAAGAGCATTTATAATAATACACTTACATAACTGTTCGAGTTGGGAGCAGTTCGAAACTCAGGGTACCACTGTATACAGTACACTACTGTACAAACATTTAAAAATACAGTGGACCCCCGCATAACGATGGCATCACATAGCGATTTTTCCGCATACCGATTACTTTTATCGCAAAATTTTTGCCGCGCATACCGATTAAAAACCCGCTCACCGATTTTCGTCCGAGACGCGTCCAATGTGCCCTCACATGTGCCGCCCGTCCCATTGTTTACCAGCCAGCCTCCGCGGTAACATCCAAGCATACACTCGGAATATTTCGTATTATTACAGTGTTTTCGGTGCTGTTTCTGGAAAATAAGTGACCATGGGCCCCAAGAAAGCTTCTAGTGCCAACCCTGTGGTAAAAAGGGTGAGAATTAGTATGGAAATTAAGAAAGATTTTGAAGGGTTTGGGGCTAACCCTGAGAAGCCTATGCCAGTTGTGGAATCCATTGTGCCTACTTCAAAGATTAAGGAAATGTGTGCACAGTGGGTTGAACTGCAAACCTTTATAGATGAAAATCACCCTGACACAGCTGTTGCAAGCCGTGCTGGTGACTATTTCAATGACAATGTTGTGGCCCATTTTAGACAAATCGTAAAGGAACGGGAGGTACAGAGCTCTATGGACAGATTTGTTGTGCGACAGAGGTCCAGTGACTCTCAAGCTGGTCCTAGTGGCATTAAAAGAAGAAGGGAAGTAACCCGGAAAAGGACTTGCTACCTCAAGTCGTAATGGAAGGGGATTCCCCTTCTAAACAGTAGAAGATAATGCTCTCCCCTCCTCCATCCATCAATCATCACCAGATCTTCAATAAAAGTCAAGTGTCATGTAATTGTGCATGCCTTTTCAGTTTGTGTGTATTAAAATTAACATTTCATGTGGTAAAAAAAAATTTTTTTCATACTTTTGGGCGTCTTGCACGGATTAATTTTATTTCCATTATTTCTTATGGGGAAAATTCATTCGCATAACGATTATTTCGCATAACAATTATCCCTCTTGCACGGATTAAAATCGTTAACCGGGGGTCCACTGTATACTAAAAATCTTATAAATGGTGCAAAGGTGACATTAAAACAATATCAAAGATGGCTGACACAAACCCACTACAATTATAGTATGCTCCTTGCTTAGCAACAAATTCGTTTACCAATGCGGTCGTTAAGTGACGAGAGGCTGCACTCAGTTTTAGGCTGATACCAATACTGTCAGATTAGCCAATACTGACAGTGATTCAATCAAAATTAGCTGATACTCACCAATACTGATACTCAATTTTAGGACAATAGCAATACTTCAGCATACCATTAATTCTTATTATAATCAAGGTAAATGTTAAACCAAGACAGGCCAAACAGTGCAGCAAAGAAGGATGTGCAAACAACAATAGTGAGGGAGGGGCAGGGGTGTGTGAGGATAGGGATTAGGGGAGGTTGGGAAGAGTGAGAGAATAAAATTTAGACAAAAATGGGTGCAGTATTTTAGTTTCCATTAAAAAGTCAGTCTGCATCAAGGATGGGACTTTTTAGTTAAGTGTGTGTTGGGGTAATGGAGACATCAGAAATGATTCTTGCATGCCCACTGATAAACAGGACAACATATTAAGATAAGGTGGACTGACAGTGTGACCTGACAGTCCATGCAAAGCTGCTGGGCATTTCTCCATGTGGTATCCATGAGCGAGTTACACGTCTGATGTGCAGTGGGAGAGTGTAGTCTCCCCATACACAGTAATGGTGGGAAGACAGCCAGCTAGAAATCTAAATGTGGTTTGACAGACAACAATTTGTGGTGGTCTAACTCAGCCCAACATTGCTGCCAATGGTTGCAGCATTATTGGGTGATCACTGAAAAATGGTCTGAGAAAGGAATACCTGAATAGTTGACACAGCAGATGAGTCTGCTAGTTTGTTGTTCATATACAACAAAAGTTGTATATAAAGGATAATGGAATGAGGGGAAAAACAAATTTTTGGATAGCCTGTAATGCCCTTTGGGAGTCTGAAACAACTATAAATGATGAGGCACATATCAATAGTGTGTGTATGAGAGCAGCGAGAATTGCACATAACTCCACTGTGAAAACACTGGCCAATTCTAGTAAATTACCTTCAAGTATTCTCTCGAAAAAAACTGCTGAATGCCCAATGCCATCAGGAGTTTTAGAACCATCAGTATCCACTGCAAGAGCATCAGAATGAGAATGGAAGTGGTAAATAAAGAGTACGCATGAAATTGTAGGCAGCAAGTGAGCCTTCACACATGAAAAAGAGCAGCAGCAAATGTGAATCAAGAGAACTTCCCAAGGAGGGAAAGCAAAGTAGTAAGATGCAGGGTAAAGTAAAGAGAAGGCATATTACAGGAAATCACGGTGAATACGGAGAGGAAAGGAGCATATCAAATAAGGGAAATGATTAAAGTAGCCCTACTAATACCCATTACTGTTCTATCATGAAGGTTATGGAAATAGGCAGAATAGTGGACATAATGCATCGTGTCAATCTTTAAACAGAATAATTTCCTGTGTGTTTTTAAACAATTTTGTAATCCCATTTTCTTTTCTGTATTTTCATTCAATATTTCTCAACTTTGTAGGCTTTCTCAGCAGAATATATTTATGAAGATTGAGACACTTATGTAACATATGGGAATTTTTATTTAAGAAATGTTTTGACACACAGTGACTTCATCAGTCCATACAAAGGATAATGGCGAAGAACATGAGGAGTTTGAAGTAATCAGTCCGTCAGCCTTGAGTCAATGTAATCAGTCCATCAGTCTTGAAAAGAATACAGCATATGTGCGAAGAAGTGGCTTATATATGTACTGTAGACAGGTGAGGTGAAGCAGTTGTAGGAGGTATCATACTTGCAAATCTAAATGTGAAAGTAGGTCTTTGTCCAACACTTCATCCAACACTTGTCCAATCTTTGGATGAAGACATACTTCCACATTTGGATTTGTCAAGTGTGATACCTCCTCCGACTGCTTCACCTCACCTGTCTATAGTATATAAGCCATTTCTTTGCATATATGCTGTATTCTTTTCAAGACTGATGGACTGATTACATCGACTCAAGGCTGAGGGACTGATTACCTCAATCTGTTTAACAATATTCACACTTTGTACTTTGCACCCTGTCTACAGTACCCTCAGTACAAACATTAAGCCAGAGCTTAAATTCTCTCTGGAAAGCTGAAAAAAAAAAAACACATGGACACAAGACAAGTATCTCTTTAGTATTCCAAATGTACATCTAAACCCATTCAAAAATTCCTGCAAATAAATAACCCAAAAATTTGAAACTGCCTGAAAATGCCAAAAGTTCCCCATCTGCTAACATCTTTAACAACATTGTGAAAAGCACATACTAAATCATATAAATGTTGTATTCATTAACTTCATAAATTCTCTAGTTGTGATTTCACCACTTTAAGTCACTCCATAAAATACAGGTCTCTATGACTCATGAAATCATAATGACATGATTGCAAACAAACCATACCACGGGTGGGGTTAGGACCCGTGATCAGAGTCACAAAACTCTAGACCATGGCTAATGCAACGGTCTGGAGTTTTGTGACTCTCTGATCATGGGTTCTAACCCCACCCGTGGTATGGTTTAAAATACAGGTCACTGAACTGATGTAAATTCAATGTAATTTGTTTGCAATTGTCCAATTTGTCATTGGCAACCTGTCTCATTGCACTTGTGATTGTAATGAATTACTCAACCTGTACTGATACACAATGACTAAAATTACAGTATATGCTGGGTCCCTTCAAGAAAGGTTCCTTGATGCTGGTGAAGGGCTCTTGATGTAGGGAATTGTATCTGTGCTCCAGTTCTCTGAATTGAGCCTGAATACCTTCCATCCCCCCCACAGGCACTGTATAATCCTATGGGTTTAGTGCTTCCCCCTTGATTATAATAATATATGCTGGGTCTAGAGTTAAGTAGCATGTAAGTTACATTACTAGTTTGCTGAAATGAATGACATAATAAGTGGTCTCCTTCTGAAGCCACTTCAGAAGGAAGTGGCTCAAAGCATTTATCATTATTATTATTATTATTATTATTACCCCTACTACTACTATTATAGGTTTGGGCACCAGAGTAATGATAAGGTTAAAAGATGTGCAGATTATAGAGAGTTTATCAAGCAGTCAACACCATGTTAATCCTCTCTTTAGCTACTGTTATGACTGAGTCAATGACCAAGGGGAGCCAAGGCAGCCATGTGGACATACAAATGTACTAAGTCCAAATACATGGCCATGGCTGAGCCTCTACTACGTACAAGGGGTCCACATTTTCTGAACAAAATACAGTCCTGAAAATCACTTTTAAGTCTTGTATTCATGGGAAGGTTGTAAGAGTCATGTAGTGCCACACAGCAGCAGTGAAAAATAGCTGAGAGGAAGTAGCAGAGGTGTTGAGAGGACATCTGCAAAAAAGAAAATAAAGAGAGGGGCAGGGGGAGTGAAAAAGTCACAGTTGATGATGTAACAAAGTGAATAGTCAGTTTGTGAGTTAAGGCAGGTTTTTGCATTCATGGAGGACTCTGTATTGCAAAGTAGCAGTGTTTAAGTGATATTGGTCCGAATAGTAACAGTGACTCTGGCAAGTGTAAATACACAGGTGGTACACAACTAGGGCTTCAGTAATCAATGGTGGATCATGTTAGTGATAGAGCCAGTCAAAGTCCTTCATAAAATCCCTTATCACAGTTCAAAGTAAGTCACAAGCTATAAAACGAGAAAATGTAGATAAATAAAGAATGTCCTCACTATTTTTATGCTGCTAAGATGAGGATTCCGGATCAATCAAGGACAGTGAGGGAAAGATGACATAACATGGACTGAAAACCCTTGCATCGAAGGATGTTTTTCCACACACCCTTGCTCAGAGCCTGTTTTTCACCACACTACTTGCGTCTGAGAGCCTGTTTTTCAAAACCATTGCTTATGAGAGCCTGTTTTCCACATAACACCATTGCATCGAGAGCCTGTTTTCTACGTTACAGCATGATACAATACAGGGGAGTGTTCACTCAACAATAATATTACATGAATAAGCACCAGTGGTTACCCTGGGTACTATAATCCTTGTTTGGGTAAAAAGGTACAATGCACTGGATATTTTATTGTGGCAAGTTTCACTCTCAGAGCTTTGTCAAAGCTGTTACAACATACAGAACACACAGGGTATATAATAGTACACGTGAAGTAAAAGCAGTAGGCTACGTGGAGCAAAAACACTGCAAATAAAAGTCAATTGGCTGCACAAAGTGTCCTTTTATTAAGGCACTGTTGTGTAATTCTAGCTATTAACTAAAGATTTATTCTTGAGATATGTATTCACCAAGCTAGGGCAGTCATCACAAGTATATGGGCTTGATGCACAAGACAGTGGCTTGCATCAACAAGCACGTGGCTCATCAGCACTGAAGTCATGTGGGTCCTGTTACACCAAGCAGGCTTTATCACCAAGTAAAGTCCCTTCACCAACAATGGCCCTTTCATTCACCAAGCAAGTGCGCTTAACATCACAAGTAGTGCTTTATCACAAGAGCCTGGCTCATCACCAAGCAGTGGCTTTAATCACGCAAGCAGTGGGCTTATACCTAGTAGTGGCTTTATCACCATAGTGATGGCTTTATTCACCAAGCAAGTGGCTTTTTCACAAGTAGTGGCTTTTCACAAGTGAGGCTGTTTATCACCAAGCAGTGGCTTTATCACCAAGTAGTGGCTTATCACAAGCAGTGGCTTCTCACCAAGCAGTGCTTTACACCAATGCAGTGGTTTATCAACAAGCAGTGGCTTATCCAGCGTGGCTTTATCACCAAGTAGTGTGTTTTTCACCAGTTGGCTTTATCACCAGAGCTTTGTGCTTTATCACCAAGTAGTGGCTTATCACCAAGTAGTGGCTTTTCACAAGCAGTGGCTTTACAACCAAAGTGCTCTTTATCACATAGCAGTGGCTTCATCTACAAGCAGTGCTTTATCACCAAGCAGTTACTTTATCATTCTAAGTAGGGTTTATCACCAAGTAGTGGCTTATCACCAAGCAGTGGCTTTATCACCAAGAGTGGCTTTATCACCAAGTAGTGGCTTTATCACCAAGCAGTGGCTTTATCACCAAGTAGTGGCTTTATCACCAAGCAGTGGCTTCATCACCAAGCAGTGGCTTTATCACCAAGCAGTGGCTTTATCACCAAGCAGTGGCTTCATCACCAAGCAGTGGCTTTATCACCAAGTAGTGGCTTTATCACCAAGTAGTGGCTTTATCACCAAGCAGTGGCTTTATCACCAAGTAGTGGCTTTATCACCAAGCTAGTGGCTTCATCACCAAGAGTGGCTTTATCACCAAGTAGTGGCTTTATCACCAAGTAGTGGCTTTATCACCAAGTAGTGGCTTTATCACCAAGTAGTGGCTTTATCACCAAGCAGTGGCTTCATCACCAAGTAGTGGCTTTATCACCAAGTAGTGGCTTTATCACCAAGTAGTGGCTTTATCACCAAGTAGTGGCTTTATCACCAAGTAGTGGCTTTATCACCAAGCAGTGGCTTTATCACCAAGTAGTGGCTTTATCACCAAGTAGTGGCTTTATCACCAAGTGGCTTTATCACCAAGTAGTGGCTTTATCACCAAGTAGTGGCTTTATCACCAAGTAGTGGCTTTATCACCAAGCAGTGGCTTTATCACCAAGCAGTGGCTTTATCACCAAGTAGTGGCTTTATCACCAAGTAGTGGCTTTATCACCAAGCAGTGGCTTTATCACCAAGTGGCTTTATCATCAAGTAGTGGCTTTATCACCAAGTAGTGGCTTTATCACCAAGTAGTGGCTTTATCACCAAGCAGTGGCTTTATCACCAAGCAGTGGCTTTATCACCAAGTAGTGGCTTTATCACCAAGTAGTGGCTTTATCACCAAGTGTGGCTTTATCACCAAGTAGTGGCTTTATCACCAAGTAGTGGCTTCATCATCAAGCAGTGGCTTTATCACCAAGTGGCTTTATCACCAAGTAGTGGCTTTATCACCAAGTGGCTTTATCACCAAGTGGCTTTATCACCAAGCAGTGGCTTTATCACCAAGCAGTGGCTTTATCACCAAGCAGTGGCTTTATCACAAGCAGTGGCTTTATCACCAAGTGTGCTTTATCACCAAGTAGTGGCTTTATCACCAAGCAGTGGCTTTATCACCAAGTGGCTTTATCACCAAGCAGTGGCTTTATCACCAAGCAGTGGCTTTATCACCAAGCAGTGGCTTTATCACCAAGTAGTGGCTTTATCACCAAGTAGTGGCTTTATCACCAAGTGGCTTTATCACCAAGAGTGGCATTATCACCAAGCGTGGCTTATCACCAAGCAGTGGCTTTATCACCAAGTAGTGGCTTTATCACCAAGTAGTGGCTTTATCACCAAGCAGTGGCTTTATCACCAAGCAGTGGCTTTATCACCAAGTAGTGGCTTTATCACCAAGTAGTGGCTTTATCACCAAGCAGTGGCTTTATCACCAAGCAGTGGCTTTATCACCAAGCAGTGGCTTTATCACCAAGCAGTGGCTTTATCACCAAGCAGTGGCTTTATCACCAAGCAGTGGCTTTATCACCAAGCAGTGGCTTTATCATCAATTCAAAACTGTTTTCTGTTTCAATACCTTCAAATAACCTCAGTACTGAACTGATAAAGCCACTGCTTGGCAAAATATCTTAAGGATAAAGACAGAGGAGTGTTGCACACGTATCTTATTCATCAACTGTCTGAATTGTGTACCATTAATGCAACAATATTCGGTATTACTTTTTATTACTTGTGAAACAAACAACTAGAAGAGTGGTACTTCCCTTCCGTACATCCCTCTCACTTTTCTATTGTATCTGACAGTACAGGTACCCCAAGTGTAGTGTGGGAGGGTAACAGGTGGCTGGGTGTGTAGTGTTGGAGGGTAACAGGTGGCTGGGTGTGTAGTGTGGCAGGGTAACAGGTGGCTGGGTGTGTAGCATGGCAGGGTAACAGGTGGCTGGGTGTGTAGTGTGGCAGGGTAACAGGTGGCTGGGTGTGTAGTGTGGGAGGGTAACAGGTGGCTGGGTGTGTAGTGTTGGAGGGTAACAGGTGGCTGGGTGTGTAGTTGTGGAGGGTAACAGGTGGCTGAGTGTGTAGTGTGGCAGGGTAACAGGTGGCTGGGTGTGTAGAGTGGAGGGTAACAGGTGGCTGGGTGTGTAGTGGGGAGAGGTAACAGGTGGCTGGGTGTGTAGCTAGGAGGGGTAACAGGTGGCTGGGTGTGTAGTGTGGGAGGGTAACAGGTGGCTGGGTGTGTAGTGTGGGAGGGTAACAGGTGGCTGGGTGTGTAGTGTGGGAGGGTAACAGGTGGCTGGGTGTGTAGTGTGGGAGGGTAACAGGTGGCTGGGTGTGTAGTGTGGCAGGGTAACAGGTGGCTGGGTGTTGTAGTGTGGGAGGGTAACAGGTGGCTGGGTGTGTAGTGTGGGAGGGTAACAGGTGGCTGGGTGTGTAGTGTGGGAGGGTAAAGGTGGTGGTGTGTAGTGTGGGAGGGTAACAGGTGGTTGGGTGTGTTAGTGTGGCCAGAGTAACAGGTGGCTGGGGTGTAGTGTGGCAGAGTAACAGGTGGCTGGGTGTTAGTGTGGGAGGGTAACAGGTGGCTGGGTGTGTAGTGTGGAGGGTAAAAGGTGGCTGGGAGTGTTAGTGTGGGAGGGTAAAACAGGTGGCTGGGTTTTTGTAGTGGGGCAGAGTAACAGGTGGCTGGGTGTGTAGTGTGGCCGAGAAAAACAGGTGGCTGGGTGTGTGTGTGGCAGAGTAACAGGGGGCTGGGTGTGTAGTGTGGGAGGGTAACAGGTGGCTGGGTGTGTAGTGTGGGGGGGGTAACAGGTGGCTGGGAGTGTAGTGTGGGAGGGTAACAGGTGGCTGGGTGTGTTAGTGTGGCGAGTAACAGGTGGCTGGGTGTGTAGTCTGGCAGGGAATAGGTGGCTGGGAGTGTAGTGTGGGGAGGGTAGCTGGGGGTTGGGTATGTAGTGTGGGAGGATAACTGGTGGCTGGGTATGTAGTGTGGGAGGATAACTGGTGGTTGGGTGTGTAGAGTGGGAGGGTAACAGGTGGCTGGGTGTGTAGTGTGGGAGGGCAACAGGTTACTGGGTGTGTAGTGTGGGAGGACAACAGGTTACTGGGTATGTAGTTACTGGGTATGTAATGTGGGAGGATAGCTGGTGGCTGGGTATGTAGTGTGGGAGGATAACAGGTGACTATGTAATGTGGGAGGATAACTGGTGGCTGGGTATGTAGTGTGGGAGGATAATGGTGGCTGGGTATGTAGTATGGGAGGATAACAGGTGGGTGGGCAGGTGTGTAGTGTGGGATGATAACTGGTGGTTGGGTGTGTAGTGTGGGAAAATAACTGGTGGCTGGTGTGTAGTGTGGGAAGATAACTGGTGGCTGAGTATGTAGTGTGGGAGGATAACTGGTGGCTGGGTGTGTAGTGTGGGAGGATAACTGGTGGTTGGGCATGTAGTGTGGGAGGATAACTGGTGGCTGGGCATGTAGTGTGGGAGGATAACTGGTGGCTGGGTGTGTAGTGTGGGAGGATAATTGGTGGTTGGGTGTGTAGTGGGAAGATAACTGGTGGCTGAGTGTGTAGTGTGGGAAGATAACTGTGGTTGGGTGCATAGTGTGGGAAGATAACTGGTGGTTGGGTGTGTAGTGGGGGAAGATAACTTGCCTTCTTGCAGTCCAAGAAAATGCAATCCACCCACCCCTCTCTTTGTCTCACTGCTGTCACCATGTCATAGAACTCCAGTATATTTGTGACACAGGATTTCCCGTCCCTGAAACCATGTTGGCTGCTGTTGATGAGATCATTCCTTTCTAGGTGTTCCACCACTCTTCTCCTGATAATCTTCTCCATGATTTTACATACTATACATGTCAGTGACACTGGTCTATAGTTTAGTGCTTCTTGTCCGTCTCCTTTTTTAAAAATTGGGACTACATTTGCTGTCTTCCATGCCTCAGGCAACCTCCCTGTTTCGATAGATGTATTGAATATTGTTGTTAGGGGTACACACAGTGCCTCTTCTCCCTCTTTCAGGACCCATGGGGAGATGTTATCTGGTCCCATTGCCTTTGAGGTATCTAGCTCACTCAGAAGCCTCTTCACTTCTTCCTCAGTTGTGTGTACTGTGTCCAGCACTTGGTGGTGTGCCCACCTCTCTGTCTTTCTGGAGCCCTTTCTGTCTCCTCTGTGAACACTTCTTTGAATCTCTTGTTGAGTTCCTCACATACTTCATGGTCATTTCTTATTGTCTCTCCTCCTTCCTTCCTTAGCCTGATTACCTGGTCCTTGACTGTTGTTTTCCTCCTGATGTGGCTGTATAACAGTTTCGGGTCAGATTTAGCTTTCGCTGCTGTGTCGTTTTCATATTGTCTTTGGGCCTCCCTTCTTATCTGTGCACATTCGTTTCTGGCTCTACGACTGCTCTCCTTATTCTCCTGGGTCCTTTGCCTTCTATATTTCTTCCATTCCCTAGCATACACTTGGTTTTTGCCTCCCTGCACCTTTGGGTGAACCATGGGCTCATCCTGCCTTTTTCATTATTCCTGTTACCCTTGAGCACAAACCTCTCCTCAGCCTCCTTGCACATTGTTGCTACATATTCCATCATCTCATTAACTGGCTTCCCTGCCAGTTCTCTGTCCCACTGAACCCCATTCAGGAAGTTCCTCATTCCCGTGTAGTCCCCTTTCTTGTAGTTTGGCTTCATTCGTCCTGGCCTTCCTGCTTCCCCCTCCACTTGTAGCTCTACTATGTATTCGAAGCTTAAAACCACATGATCGCTGGCCCCAAGGGGTCTTTAATATGTGGTGTCCTCAATATCTGCACTACTCAAGGTGAATACTAAGCCCAGTCTTGCTGGTTCATCCTCTCCTCTCTCTCTTGTAGTGTCCCTTACATGTTGGTACATGAAGTTTTCCAGTACCACCTCCATCATCTTAGCCCTCCATGTATCTTGGCCCCCATGTGGCTCCAAGTTGTCCCAATCGATCTCCTTGTGGTTAAAGTCACCCATGATCAAGAGCTTTGCCCTGCACGCATGAGCTCTTCTGGGCACTGCAGCCAGTGTGTCAACCATCGCTCTATTGCTCTCGTCATACTCTTGCCTTGGCCTCCTGCTGTTCTGTGGTGGGTTATACATCACTGCAATTACCACCTTGGGACCTCCAGAGTGAAGCATTCCCGCTATGCAATCACTTTCTTCTCCGCTGTCTCCTCTCTCCAGCTCATCAAAATGCCATCGGTTTTTGATCAGCAGTGCCACTCCTCCACCCTCCCTGTTCCCTCTGTCTTTCCTTAGGATCTGGTATCCCGTTGGAAAGATGGCATCATACTTGTAAGCTTGGTTTCTGTGAGAGCTATGATGTCCGGTGATGCCTCTTTGACTCTTTCGTGCCACTCCTCCCACTTATTTGTTATTCCATCAGTGTTTGTGTACCATACCTTCAGTTTCCTTTCCAACACTGTGATTTGTGGGGCCTGTGAGGGTGGGAGACCTGGTAGCATGCTGTGGGATTCTATAGCTGGGTGTTGGGTGGAAACTGTGGGTATGGATTATAGTTTGTGGGGTTCTGAGGATAGTTGTGTGTGTGCTTGCCCTTGCTGCTCTGTTCTGCTCTGACTGACCTCTGCTGGATCCATCCTTGTCTCCTTTCCTAGCTCCTTTCGCTTTTTTGTCCTCTCCCTCAGCTGCTGTCGTTCTGTTTGTGTTCTGTCTCTGTCTAGGAACACCCTCTTGTACTCTTCCGAGTATTTCAACCGTGGTTTCTCTTGGAGGATCCTGTTCCGCACTGTTTCTGTCCTGAGAATCAGCTTGATTGGTCAGTTTCTCCCCTTCAAGTGCCCCCCTATTCTCTGAAAATTTACAATCTCGTCCATGTTTTCTTCACCTATTTCCGTGATGATTTTCTCAATCTCCTTTCTTTCTTCCTGCCGTCTTTCAGTGTGCGTCCTTTCCTCTCTCTCCTGCATCCCATGGATGAACACTGATTTTGCCCTTTCCTCCTCCCATTGCCTCTCCCTCTGTGACTCTGGATCCTGTCTGTATGTGGTCATTTTCTCCCTTGATTTTTCCAGTGGCTCTTGGTAGCATGGTTGTGCCTCTGCATTCGACCTATCACCCTCTCCATTTGCACCCAGCTGCTCTTCCCTTTCCCTCCTTGGCAGGCCAATATGACCTTAGCATAATTCATATCTCCTTCTTTCCTCTTCGGCCTCTCAGCTTCATATGCTGTCTCTTCTGGTCACTGCCCCTGTAACTTGCTTCAGCCTGTTTACCTCAACTTCTAGGACCCCTATCCTGGCTACTGCAGTTTCGACTTGTGCCTCCCAATTCTTCGTCTCCTTCTCCAACCTCTTTTCCAATTTCACAGAGAGGTCTTTTCCCCCCATTTTTTTTAAAATTTTCCTAATTTTTTTTTCCCAATTTTTTCCCATTTTTTCCAATCTCCTTTTTTTCCCCTTCCTCCCTCCCGGGGCCTTTTCCCCCTTTTTGACCCCTGGAGGCCCCCCATTTTTTTTTAGGAAAAAAGGGAAAATTTGGGGAAGGGTTTTTTTTGGGAAAAGGGGGGGTTTGGAGAAAAGGGGGAAGACAAAAAGAAGAGAGGAGGAAAGATTGGGAAATTAAGGGGAAAGAAGGGGAAGGGAAATTGGAAGGGGAAAAAGGGAAAATTTGGGGAAGCAGGGGTTTTGGAAGGGGGGGAAAAAATTTTAAAAAAGAGGGGGCCCCCCTTTTTTTAAGGGGGGAAAGACCCAAAAAAGGGGGAAAAAGGGGGGGGGGGAAAAAAAGGGGAATTTTTTAGGGAGAGGGGGAAAAGGGGGAGGAGAAAAGGGGGGAGGGGGGGGAGGAAAGGGGGGGAAGAAGGGGGGGAGAAAAGGGGGGGTAAAGGGGTTGGAGAAGGGGGAAGGAAAAAAGAGGGGGGGAGAGGGGGAAGAGAGGGGGGAGAGGGGGGAGGGAGAAGGGGGGGAGGGGAGGGGGGGAAGGAGGGGGAGGGGGGAGAGGGTGAAAAAAAAGGGGGGTGAAAAAAGAGGGGAGGTGAAAAGGAAAAAGGGGGAGGAGGGGAGGGAGAGAGGGGGGAGAGAGGGGAAAAGGAAAAGGGGGAGGGGGGGAGAGGAGAAAAAAAGGGGGGGAGAGAGAGGGAGGGGGGAAGGAAGGGGGGGGGGGAGGGGGGGGGGAGAGAGGGGGGGGAGGGGGGGGAGAGAGGGGGAGGAGAGGGAGGGGGGGGAGGGGGGAGAGGGGGGAGGGGGGAAAAGGGGGGGAGGAGGGGAGGGGGGAGGGGGGGAGGAGGGGGGAGGAAGAGGGGGGAGAGAGAGGGGGGGGAGGGGGAGGAGATAAAGGGGGGAGGGGAGAGGGGGGAGGGGGGGGGGAGAGAGGGGGAGGAAAAAGAGGGGGAGAGGGGGGGGGAGGGGGGAGGGGAGGGGGAAAGGAGAGGGGGGAGAGAGAGGGGGGGGAGAGGGGGGGATGAGAGGGGGGGGAGAGAGGGGGGAGGGGGGGGGGGGAAAAAGAGAGGGGGGAGAGGGGGAGAGAGGAGGGGGAGGAGGGGGGGGAGGAGAGGGGGGAAGAGAGGGGGGGAAAAAGGGGAAAAGAGGGGGGGGGAGGGAGGGGGGGGGGAAGGGGGGGAAAGGAGAGGGGGGGGAGAGGGGGGGAAAAGAGGGGGGAGGGGGAGAGAGGGGGGGAGAGGGGGGGAAAAGGGGGAGAGAGAGGGGGGAGAGGGGGGGGGAGAGGGGGGGGAGGGGGGGGAGAGGGAGGGGGAGAGAGAGGGGAGGGAGAGGGGGAGAGGGGGAAGAGAAAGGGGGGAGGAGAGGGGGAGAGGGGGGAGGAGCGGGGTGGGGGGGATGGGGGGGGAGAGGGGGAGGAGGGGGGGGAAAAGGGGGGGGGAAAGGGGAGAGGGGGGAGGGGGGGGGGAGAAGAGGGGGAGGGGGAGGGGGGGGAGAGGAGGGGAGAGAGAGGGGGAGAGAAAGGGGGAAGAGAGAGGGGGAGAGGAGGGGGCGAGGGGAGGGGGAGAGAGAGGAGGGGGGGGAGAGGGGGGGAGAGGAGGGGGGGAGAGAGGGGGGGAGGGGGAAAAAGGGGGGAGGAGGGGGGGAGAGGGGGGTTTGGGGAGGGGGGAGAGGGGGAGGGGAGGGGGAAGTGAGGGGGGGGGGAGAGGGGGGAGGGGGAGAGGGGGAGAGGGGGGGGGGGGGGGGGGAGGAGAGGGGGGAAGAGGGGGGAGAGAGGGGGGGAGAGGGGGGGGGGAGAGGGGAAAGAGGGGGGAAAAAGGAGGAGGGGGTGGGGGGGAGAGAGAGGGGGGAGGGGGGGAGGGGGGGGGAGGGGGGAGGGGGGGGGAGGGGGAGGGGGGGGGGGGGGGGAAAAGGGGGGAGGGGGGGGGAGGAGGGGGGGGGGGGGAAGAGAGAGGGGGAGGGGGGGGAAAGAGGGGGGGGAGAGGGGGGGGAAAGAGGGGGGGGAAGAGGGGGGGGGAGGGGGGGAAAGGGGGAGGGAGGGGGGGAGGGGGGAGAGGGGGGGTTGGGAGGGGGAGGGGTGAGAGGGGAAAGAGGGGGGGAGGGGGGGGGAAAAGAGGGAAAAAGAGGGGGGAGAAGGGGGGGGGAAGAGAGGGGGGGGAGGGGGGGGAAAGGGGGAAAAAGGGGGTAGAGAGGGGGAGAGGGGGGAGGGGGGGGGAGAGGGGGGGGGGGGAGGGGGAGGGGGGGAGGGGGGGGTTTGGGGGGGGGGGGGAAGGAAGGGGGGTAGGGGGGGAGGGGGGGGGGGGGGAGAGAGGGGGAGAGAGGGGGGAGATGGAAAAAGAGGGGAGAGAGGGGGAGGAGGGGGGAGAGGGAAAGGGAGAGGGGAGAGAGGGGAGGGGGGGAGGGGGGGGGGAAAAAAGAGGGGGGGGAGAGGGGGGGAGATGGAAGAGGGGGGGAAGAGGGGTTATAATAGAGGGGGAGGAAAGAGAGGGGAAAAGGAGAGGGGGGGAAAAGAGATGGAAAAAAGGGGAGTGGGGGAAAAAGATAATGAGGGGGGGAAAAGTTAAGGGGGGGAGAGAGGGTTAGAGGGGGTACCGTGTTGGGAGGGAAGAGTTTTTTAAGAGGGGAGAGATGGGAGAGGGGGAGAAAAGATAGGCAGAGAGAGGTAGAGATGGGTTTTAGAAGAGAAAACGGGCCCAAAGAGAGAGATTTGTAGAGAGAGAGGTAGTGGAGATAGGTGGGATTAGAGGTAGGTAGAGGGATAGGTAGGGGTTTTAAAGAGGGAGATAGGTATTGAGGAGGGAGAGAGGAAGGGGGGAGGGGGGGGTTTTTTGGGGGTTAGAGGGTAAAGGTTCACGGGAAAGGGGTGTGAAATCCGGGGGTTGTGTGTGGGTGTGTGTGGGGGGGGGGGGATGTGTGGGTGTGTGTTGTGTGTGTTTTTACTAAACCTAATTGTACTCCAAATTTGGGTTGGTTTTGCAGGGGTCGAGACTCACCCTTCCGGGCCCCCGCCCTTTTCCCTTGATCGCTACAAAGGGCCCTTTCTCTGTGTTTTGGGGTGTGTGGGGGTGTGTGTGTTTTGTGTGTTGTGTGTGTGTGTGTGTGTGTGTTGGTTGGGGGGGGGCCGGGGGGGCGCGGGGCACGCCCCAAAATCCCTTTGCCCCCACTTAAAAGTATTCATACTGTTTAATAAATACCATTTAAAATTTAATCCCGGGAAAATTTTTTAAAGCTTACCAACAGTATTTAACATTTATAAATTTTCTCCCCTTTAAATACGAAAGAAAAGCTGGGTTTGGGTAAAATTTAGCTTGTCTAAGCTTCTTAAGTGTTTTGACGTTCCCCCTCGTTACCCCCTTTAAAACTTCACTTCGTTAGGCTATTTTACTTAACTCTGGAAATAGCTTGAGGAGGGAGTGACCAGAAATCAACAGCAAATTCAAGACCAGAATCCAAAACCCCGAAAAAAGGGCAACCCATTGGGCAAGCAATATTTGTGTTTGGGGCACGGTTTTGGGGTTTGACAAGTTGCCAGATGCTGAACGTAGTCATTGTACTTTCCCCCTTTCTTTCACTATTTTAAAAACCCTTTCCCCCCGGGGTGTTTATATCCTTACATGCTTTTGACCCCCACTTTCCCTAAAGTGATTTCCTTTTCACTTATGACGGGAATCCCATTTCAATTCGGTGTTCCCATTTATTGTATTTTTGGTTTATAAAACTGTTTTGGACACACTGCTTCAGCAGGCCTATCCCATCTTCCCTTTTTGTGTTTTTTTATTTTTCCTTTCCCCTTTGTTTTTTAATTTTTCACTTCACTGTATGGTGCCTTAAAAATTTCATTTTTAAACCCAAATCTCCCCAAAATTCTTAAAACACCCACTTCCCCACTCATTTTTATCTTTGTTTATTTAAATTCTGTTTTGGAAAAACAGTGTCTACTAGCCCCTAACGATTTCGCACTTTGAAATATTTTTTGATTTCAGGCTTCCCTTCAAACCTTTTTTTAACTACTAATTTTTTGTTATAAAACTCGAAAGGTTTGTTCACTGACGTTGTCCCAACCAGATTACTCCCTAAGCAGTTACTGAAACCCCTTTTAAAAACACAAAAGTCTGGGAAAACCCCTTGTGCACCACTTTCTGCTTTGTTTCTGTGTTTTGCGTGTGGGGGTTGTGTGTGTGTGGGTGCTGTGGGTTGTGTGTGGTGTTTAGTGTTTTTGGGGGGTTGTGTGTGTGTGGGTGGTTTTGTGTGTTTGTGTGTGTGTCCCCGGGGCGCCCGCCCCTCGGGGGTTGCCAGAGTCCATGAAATGGGGGGAAGGTCTACCCTTTTTAGACTACTTTTTTAAACCTTTTTTTAAAATATGGTACACTTGGGAATTTTTAGAAAATTTTATTTTAAAACCCAAAGGGTTTAAAAGTAAGAAATGGGAAAAAATTTCTCACTATAAAAAATCCAGCCTAAAGGGCCGGGGGGCCCCACTTGATGACGGGTTCAACATTTTGAATGTAAAAACTTAACTACTAGGTCATTAAGTGTCTAAAAAAGGCGCTCTCTCTCTCCCCTGTAACATTTTCCCTTTAAGTGAAAAAACAAATAATAATGGACCCAAACCCCACTCATGTAGAAAAAATTTTTAAAAACCAGACAGTATTTAAAAGAGGGCCCACGAAAGGGCCCCAAAATTTCTGCTTCCTTTTAAAATGTTTTTCTGTCCCCAAGGTAGGTAAATTTTTTTCCCAAGGCCCCTGTTATGTACATATCCCCAAAAATTCCTTCTGTTGTGATGTGTATAAAAATTGTATATTTTTAACCCCTTTTTGACTTTTTCAGGGCCCCCCTCTGAAACTGTCTTTCTATGTCCCCAAAAATATTCGAAAAAAAAAAAATTAAATTTTTTCTTATGAAAAATGTTTAGGAATATTTTTACCAGTGTTTTAAGCCTAAAAAAAAAATTTTGCCTTTCAGTACTTACCGAGATATAGAGCCGCAAAGTTTGCAGAAATTGACGTGCGTACGGCAACAGCGGGGGACTGCGCCCCACCCGGTATTCTTTTATTTACTCTAATTCAAAGGTTTCTTGCATTTTTCAATTATTTTTCTTTTCCAGGTACTTATGTGGCCTGTGAGCCCAATGTAAGGTGCATTGTTCAAATATACACTCATTTTTACAACACAATAACAGAACAACTTTATCACTATTTAGTTTGTGTAAAACACTTTGTTTACACAAACAAACAATACAAAACAATGTTTATTTACTATTGTTCCTTTAATATATTTTACATATGTACAGTCACTAACCACGTTCCTAGAACTGCTGCAGCTTGTGGAACTCTTTGAAACATGGGTATATGCAGAGGGGCACTTCACACTCCTCACACATAAAACGAGTGTCTCTGCGTTTTTGTGGGCGTTTTGTGGTATGCATACATACATAACACCTCTTCTGAGCATTTTTCTTGGCAGTAGTAGGAGGCAGTTGTATGGGGTAGTGATCACCAGGCCTCAAACAAGATGACGTCTGTGGGCGCTGGTCTATTGCAGGAGTTGCTCCTTTGTACAGTGGACCCCCGGTTAACGAACTTTTTTCATTCCAGTAGTATGTTCAGGTGCCAGTACTGAACCGATTTTTTCCCATAAGGAATTTGTGAAGTGATTAGTCCATTTCAGACCCCCAAACATACACGTACAAACGCACTTACATAAATACACTTACATAATTGGTCGCATTTGGAGGTGATCGTTAAGCGGGGGTCCACTGTACTTTGCAATTATTTGTCTGATTACTGACAGGCAAAATTCACCATATTTTGGTGTTTTGTTGGTCTTCAACTTGTATATGTTATAAGCATTTAGCATAGAGATATCAACAAGATGGAAAAAAAGTTTGTTTATACCATTTTAATAACTCTTGCGTACACAGTCTGCAAACCCAATCTGCATGTCACATTTGTCCACTAAGCGCATATTGAGGTTGTAGTCCATGACAGCTGCAGGCTTTAGAATGGGTTCATTGGTCTCTCTGTTGTCCCTGCCACTGGGTACCTTTCTTTTGTGTGAACTGATGCAACAATGTGAATCACGTTTGTCTTTGCCACCGAAATGCCATGATGTCATTGGCAGCAAAGGCTTGCCCCTCACCTCTGCGAGTGCCAGCGTCGAACCTTGGCATATGTTTGCGATTCCCCACGCACTGTGCCAACACGTCTGTCAAGTTCACCCCGCAAGAAATCCCCTGAGTAAGGGGCTTGTGTACCAGTTATCAGTAAATAACATATGCCCCTTACCAAGATATGGTTCCATCATTGTTCGAACCACATCCACCAGAGTTACCCAATAACTTCATGGTATCTCTCAAGTATTACTGCCAGTTGTACACAATAATATCTAAAAACAAGACCACTTCTGCAATCACACAGTACAAATAGTTTTAACAAAGCGTTTCCTCTTGCTTGGTATATATTGCTTGAATGAGAGTCTTCCTTTGAATAAAAATCAAGGACCTCATCAATAACAAGCTTCCTGAAGGGATAAAAATACATGCAGCACTTTTGTTTCAGGTACATAAACACATTTTTATCTTATTAACCTGTCGCTTCTGTCAGGCCTGGTTTTGTCTGAAAAGTGTAACATAGCAACAGTATCAGGAAACGATTGACCTATAATGTCACTAAAACTGGAGTTGAAATCAGGCGATCTGTTGTCCATTATGTGGTGACAGTGTGTTTTATACACATGTGGCATAAGCATTATTGTGGCAAAAACAGGTACATCTCTGCCACAGTTGTCTCCTTCCAACCCTTTTGTAGCCGTGTTTTTGGTGAGAGAATTGTATTTGCCATGGTGTATTAAAACAGTATGTGTTGGTTTCCCTGACAATGATGTCCATCAGGGTTTACGAAGAATAACTCAAAGCAGTCCAGTTAAACTGGCATTTTTTCCAAGTGGACAAGATGGCTTTATTCCATTTTGGTGTTTATCAAAGTTCATGGGGACTGGGAACAAACTCGTCACCGTCCTGCCAATCCCCGATGCGGTCTGCTGGTGGGGTTGGATATTGTACCGTGGTTTTTTGGGTGTGGTTGTGGCTGTGCAGGTTGTGGTTTGGGGCAGGTTGTGGCAGTGTGGGGTAGGGTGAGGTGGTTGGTCTGCTGAGTCAGCCGCGTGGCTAGTAGCGTGGCCCGGTGATGGTGCCACATGGGCCGTGCCACCCTCACCTTATCACCACCATGCCTCCTCCCTCACTGTCACCATTCATACCATCGTTACAATATGTCATCTTCACTATCAGGTCGTGGTGTTGGGCCACGGGATGTTGCTCCCAGAGTTTCTCCTTCCCTTGGAAACAACATATGAAACTACCAGACCGCATGTACGTCGTACATACTGGCGCTTCACTGGGGAATATTCACTCTCACTGTCACTAGAACTGCTTTCAATGACTTTTTAAATCACTATCACTTTTCACTATCACTTAAAACACTGCTATCATCAGGGTGTTGTACCCCCGACCAATAGTTTCCTCTTTGTCCTGGTACAGGCGAACGTGAAGTGAAAAAGCCGGCACAGCCCCCAGAGGTCGAAGGTTGTGGGTCATCTGGGTTTTCGTCACTATTTTACGTTATTCCTGGGCATTTTTTCCGGTACACTCACTTGAAAACCTTGGATTCACTGTCACTGGGCACTTTCATCGCTGTTAGAGGCTATCACTTGGGAACAAAAGACCTCCAATCCGCCGAGGGAGTGAGGGAAACTTCTTACGAAAAGGCATGGTGAAAATGGACTGACAACATTGCTTCCCACTGCACCGCTAGGTCCCAGATTTTTTTACAGGGTGCACACCGACCACCTGGGACCATTCTCCCCGTGTAGGCCTATTCAGGCCTTTGGCGTCGATTGAAGCGCTAGAATTTGTGCTATAAATACGTTCAGAAACATGGCTCGTAAGGGTTATTTTATACTCGGAACAGTCAAAGGGGTTAAAAATGAAAAGAGGGAGGAAAATAGTTAACTGATTAACTTGCTAATTTCAAGAAAAACTTTCATTTTTTAAAGCCATGATTCTACACAAATACCACACATAGGAGAATTTTCACTCATGACAATGTTTGCACTCCGATTTAACCACACTTTCACTCTATATGGGGGTTATTTGTTAACTGTTTTGGTCACAATATTGTACCTATTTATTCTTTATGATACCCCCTAGCTTAAAAATGGAGTTCCACACAACCAAAAGTGAATAGAAATTTAGAATTAAAAATTTAATTATGTAGTTTTGCGTACTTGTAACTCCAAAACTCTAATAAAATTCATGCCAGAGTAATGGAAAAATGAAAAAGTATTCAAAATAACTAAGCTATACGATACATGAGGAACAATAAAGTATTCTGTAAATGTGTACCTGATCAGCCTGTATATGTATTGTGCTTGTATGAACAGTATAGTATACTGCACGCATACATGAGCAGTACAGTAACATGCACAGCATACCTGAACAGTACGTATACTGCACAGCATAATGAACAGTAAGTATACTGTACAGCATACATGACAGTACAGTATACTGCACAAACATACATGAACAGTTTCAGTATACTGTACAGCATACATGAAAAAAATACAGTATACTTGTACAGGGATACTGAACAGTACAGTATACTTTTACAGCATACAGGAACAGTACTGTATACTGTACAGCATACATGAACAGTACAGTATACTGTACAGCATACATGAACATACAGTATACTGTAAACATACATGAACAGTACAGTATACTGTACAGCTACTGCAGTACAGTATACTGTACAGCATACATGAACAGTTTCAGTATACTGCACAGCATACATGAACAGACAGTATAATGTACAGCATACATGAACAGTACAGTATACTGTACAGCATACATGACGTACAGTAAAACTGACAATACATGAACAGTACAGTATACTGACAGCATAAAATGAACAGGTACAGTATACTGTACAGCATACATGAACAGTACAGTATACTGTACAGCATACATGAACAGTACAGTATACTGTACAGCATACATGAACAGTACAGTATACTGTACAGCATACATGAACAGTACAGTATACTGTACAGCATACATGAACAGTACAGTATACTGTACAGCATACATGAACAGTACTGTATACTGTACAGCATACATGAACAGTGCAGTATACTGTACAGCATACATGAACAGTGCAGTATACTGTACAGCATACATGAACAGTACAGTATACTGCACAGCATACATGAACAGTACAGTATACTGCACAGCATACATGAACAGTACTGTATACTGTACAGCATACATGAACAGTACAGTATACTGTACAGCATACATGAACAGTACAGTATACTGTACAGCATACATGAACAGTGCAGTATACTGTACAGCATACATGAGCAGTACAGTATACTGTACAGCATACATGAACAGTACAGTATACTGCACAGCATACATGAACAGTACAGTATACTGTACAGCATACATGAACAGTACAGTATACTGTACAGCATACATGAACAGTGCAGTATACTGTACAGCATACATGAACAGTGCAGTATATTGTGCTGTACTACATACATGAAGAACCTTTAAATTCAGATTCTGTGAAAGAAAACTGGGCACAACTGAGCTTGTCTAAAAAAGAATTTGTATCTCAATAAACATTCAAGCCACAATATATGTAACTTACGATCACATTTAAGACGTGGTAGTGAGATCTTGATGTAAACAGGTATTCTGTCGGTCGATTCACCAGGGTTATCTACATAGAATTCTGACACACTGAAAATTAACAAATGTTGATTAGAATAAGGTCTCATAATTAAGAGAGATTCTTACAGACTAGGGTTCCAGAGCCAATCCTTCAGCAGTTTAATGTTACAAAACAAACACCAAGGCAAAAAAGGCTAAACACTTTAAGAGAACATTTCACTTGTAGCCAAGGAAAACTTGCCTTAATAAAAGCATTCATTCTACCTGGGTGTGTGTTTTGCAACTTGTTGGTATTTCATGTTGCTTACACCTAGTGCCAAGCTTGCAAGGAAGTGGAGTTTAACATTTTATCTCAAAACAAAACCAGAATGTGTGTTTTCTTTATAACTTTTATATTACAAGAATTTAAGAGATACTGTACTCACATTTCTCCTGAGAGAAAGTGCAGGAGTTCGGAAGTAAAGAGGATCAACATAAACGTGATGCATGTTACACTAATCACAGCCCCAGTTAATGTTGGCTGTGTTAAGTCTTTTGGTACTTTGCGATATATATCAAGTCTGGAAAATATTGAAACAATATGCACATTAATAATACTAATAAACTGACTATGACATCACAATGTACTTAGATTATTGTTGTAATAATACTGTACCTATATGAAACAGCAAATATTATATATGTATTTATAATCCCTTAATTGTGTCTGACATACAAGTATGCGCAATTTTTCATGCCTTGAAATATGCTACCTGCCAATACTTTTGACCTTATCATGACTCTCCCCAACCTCTTCATGCCTTTAAAAAAAAAAAAAACTAAGACCAGATGGGCCCATTTAGTGCATCATGAGTAACACTGCCTAACTAGCATAAGTACACAATGAACCATGACCTGTTGTTCCACCACAGGCATCCCTACCAACAAAATGGGTGTGCAGCTAACAAAGATGTTTTATCCCTTCCAAATTTATTACAATTTCATGATACCAACAGTGAAATTTAGCTAAAAAGCAAACTATGTAGACAGAACCTAGGATAACTCAACATAGTTAAACAATGTCACTTATTTCCATGATTTAACGAGTCTTACACCTTCAAACAATTGTAATATTGTAAGATTTCCTTCTAACTAGGCTATCAGGAAGGTGAATCTTATAGAGGCCAGTTAATGACAGCTATAAAATACCAGAGGAAGATTATTACTGACCAGGCCTGCTACACAATGGGCAAACAAATCATCCATGACACCAAGTCAATTTTTAATGTTTGAGATGACTGCCAAATTTGTGATGTACTGTAAACAGTGCCTTCTTGATGCATCCTCAATAAAGTATTTTTTTATAAATATTTGGCCAAACTCATTTTTCTGACTCTGGTTACTTTGTCATATGTTTTATACAATTGTTCACTGACACTGACACATTGACCACTGAGACATTCCTAGGAGTGGCCCAGTGAGGTTGCTGTAACTGCATGTGGTTGTAGGGGTTGATTCACAGATTCTAGCCCCACCTCCTCACTGGCTACCGAGTCCTCTCTCTCCCAGCTTCAAGAGCCTTGTTGTAACTCTTCTTAAAGCTATGTATGGATCCTGCCTTTACTTCATTCTCCAGATTGTTCCACTTCCTGACGATTCTAAGGTTGAAGAAATACTTCCAAACAACTGCTAGTTGTGCCCCCTTATTCCCATTTCCCGTCTCAAACATTCTTTCACTCTTCACCCTGTCAGTTCCTCTCAGTATTTTATGTCATTATCATATCCTGTTCTCCAGTGTCATCAAGTTGAATTCCCCTAACTTCTCCTCATAGGACATACCCCCTTAGCTCTAGGACTAAGTCTTGTTGCAAACCTCTGCACTTTCTCAAATTCCTTGATGTGCTTGACCAGGTGTGGGCTCTGTACAAGTGCTGCATACTCCAAAATGAGCCTGACATACACGTACAGTATTGCGAATGTACTGATGTTAAAACACCATTCTTAGATTTGCCAGACGTGCATTTGCTGCAGTAATTACTTGGTTGACGTGTGCCTCGGGATACACTCAGCATAATGCCCCAAGGTTCTTCTCCTTGAGTGAGGTTTGTAGCCTTTGCCCCCCCTGAGCCTGTACTCTGTCTGTAGTCTTCTTTGTCCGTCCCTAAGTTTCATATCTTTGCACTTGGTGAGGTCGTCATGTATGAGCCTATTCTTTTCTAGGTACTCCACCATTCTTCAGCTGATACTCTTCCCATAACTTTGCATACTATACATATCAGTGGCACTGATCTGTAGTTTAATGCTGCTTGTCTGATTCATTTCTTAAAAACTTGGATTACATATACCATCTTCCACACCTTTTGCAGTTGCCCAGTTTTGATGGACTTATTGAAGATTGTGGATAGCAGCACATTGTGCCTGTGCTCTCTCACTCAGGACCCACAGAGATATTATTTAGCCCCACCACCTTTGAGGTATATAGCTCACCACCTCCCCAGTTGTATAGTGTGTCTAGCACTTGCTGGTGCACTTTTCTGCCTCAGTTTGCTGGAAGCCTTTCTGTCTCTTCTGAGAATACCTCCCTAAATCTTGTGGTGAGCTTTTCACAGACTTCCTGGTCATTCCTTGCAAGTTCTCCACCTTCCTTCTTCAACCTGATTACCTGATCTCTGACTGTTAGTTTTCTACCTGATGTGGCTACATATGTAATAACTTTCGAGTCCGATTTGGTTTTCAGTGCTATGCGAGTCTCAAACTGCTGTTAGGACTTTTTCCTTATCTAAGCATTCTTGCATGTGCATGTAAGAGTATGCGTGTGCATGCAAGAGTGCAAGTGTGCAGTGTTTATTTTGGATTCTGCTATTAACCCTTTCAGGGCAGAGAGGCCCTCTCCTAAACTTGTTCTCAAGGTAGAAATTTTTTTGGAAAAAAAAAAAAAAAAAAAATTTCTTATGAAGAGATAATCTTTTCCCAATCATAATGACACGAAAAGTATGAAATTTGATGGAAAAATTACGGAATTATGCTCTCGCGAAGTTAGTGGTCTCGACTATGTTTACGCATTGGCGATTTCGCCCACTTTGAGCCCTATTTTCAGCCAATTCCAATGTACTAGTCGACAAAAATCATAACTATTTTGCTCGAACTCCATTTTTTGTATCAAACGAGTACAAGAAACAACCCATTTACCGATTTCAACTATCCAATAAAGTGGTCAGAAATTAGCAATTTTGCCAATTTCACACAAATTTCAGAAGATGCCAATTTCCAAATAGGGTCCAGAATAAACAAGACAGACATTCCTGACACTAAAATAACATTTCCTCTGTTCATTAGTCACATCCCCAGGCCCCTCTTACATTTCTTTTGCTTTCCACTTTGAATTTTTATTCTCCCAAAAAATAGAAGATTTACTGTTATGCAGACTACTGTATTAGCGTAGAAATGATATAAACAATGTCAGCGCACTTGTGAAAGAATATTAGACTCACCAGTTGATGTGTATTGGACACGTGGCATGATTTGTTGACTTTTGACTTTGGCAAAAATCGAACATTTTTGCTACTTTGAACTCAATTTTAAGGTACTTTTTATTGCAAAACCAATCAAAATCATGTCAATTTCTGTAATGTGTCTTCCATTCTATAAAATGAGACTAGAATACAATCATAAATACCATATGAAAATACAGTGCAAAGTCACTGTTGTAAATCAGAAACACGGTCAAAGTTTTTTTTTTTCTCATTACGCACTGTGTGCTGCAGGATTTTTTTTATACTGTGCACACTGACCACACAGAACCCATTCTTTCATATGTAGGCCTACCAGCTTTCTCTCGCTAGATTTGAAGGCGCTAGAATTTACACGTACTAGTACGTCTATAACCCTGGTTAGTAAGCCGTACTAGTATGTCGGAAACCCTGAAAGGGTTTTAAATCTGAATTTGAATTTTGTGTAGAAATGACCAAATTACTGACCTCTGAACTTTATAAGGAAGTTCTGATAGCTGAATTGGCAGTTCTTGTGCTCAACATATAGAATGGAAGGCATTCTATTGAAACAGCCATGATTTTGGTTGAAGTGAGCAATGAAACTGGTTTAAAATAGGACTTAAACAAGGAAAAATCCTTGATGTGTAACTTTGTGCCTATACAATTCTGCACGTTTTCCATCAAATTTTGTATTTTTGGTGTCATTACCTTCAGATATTTTTTTTTTTAATCCCAACATTGTTGACACTTGATTTTGGGGATCCCGGCAGTGAAAGGGTTA
Source organism: Cherax quadricarinatus (assembly GCF_026875155.1). Classification (NCBI taxonomy): domain Eukaryota; kingdom Metazoa; phylum Arthropoda; class Malacostraca; order Decapoda; family Parastacidae; genus Cherax; species Cherax quadricarinatus. Next base: position 32,967,053 of record NC_069413.1, read on the forward strand.
AGTTTGACTAAGACCTACATTATTTAGCCTCCAAGTGCCATTATTATTGTCTTGTTCTAGGATTAGAACTTTACATTAGTCCACAGTGAACTATATCTGCCACTTTCCAAACCACATCAACCAATCCAGGTCATCGTGTCGCTTTCTAGTGCCATCAGTAACTGTCCAATTGCTCATTCTCGTGTCACTGATAAACTTATGTCACTATTTATTCCCTCACCTAAGTCATTTATGCAAGTTGTGAACAAGAGGCCCATACTGATACCTGTAGCACACTACTCATAATGGGTCCCCCATTGATTTCATCCTAAACATACTTAGCACTTTTAAACCCTTAGACTGTCCAAATGTAGATCTACGTTCACGTGCGTAGTGCTCCAACCTTTATTTTCCCCATTTGAAAGCATGTAAAAAAAAAACGTAGACCTATGTTCGGAGCCCCCCCGCACGTGAACGTAGATCTATGTTTGGACATTTTAAGGGTTAAATATGTATTATATTAATTTTGAAAACCAACAAACCGATGAATAAGACAAGTGGCTTTATCAATCCAAGAGATAAAAAAAAGTGAAAGATATGAAGGAATTTGAGATAATCTGCATACCTCAGTTTAGAGATGATTTGTTCAGTAAATCAGCCTTGCTAAAAGTACAGAATATGCACGGGGGCAAGATCTAGCATCAGCAAGGTCAAAAGCTCAGTGCCCCAAGGCACTGTCCTGGCACCTCTGCTGTTTCTCATCCTTATAGCAGACATAGCTAAAAACACCTGGCACACTTTTGTATCTCCATTTTCAGACGACACTAAAATAAGCATGAAAGTCGCTACGGAAGAGGACACAGGAAGACATAAGCAGGGTTTTCCAGTGGGCAGTGGAGAACAACATGATGTTCAGTGGTGATAAGTTCCATCTGCTTAGGTATGGAAAGAATGAAAACCTCAAAAGGAACACTATATACAATACTCAAGAGGGTCACCAAATAGAACATAAGGAATACGTAAAAGACCTGGGAATAATTATGCCAGATGACCTTTCTTTTAACCCTTTCAGGGTTTCGGCCGTACTAGTATGGCTTACGCCCTAGGGTTTTTGACGTACTAGTATGCCTAAATTCTAGCGCCCTCAAATCTAGTGAGAGAAAGCTGGTAGGCCTACATATGAAACAATGGGTCTATGTGCTCAATGTGTGCAGTATAAAAAAAATTCTGCAGCACAGTGCGTAATGAGAAAAAAAAAAAAACTTTGACCGTGTTTTTGGATTAACCCTTTGACTGTTTTGGTCATATATATACGTCTTACGAGCCAGTGTTTCAGACGTATATATACTCAATAATTCTAGCGGCTTCAAATCAAGCGGAAGAAAGCTGGTAGGCCCACATGTGAGAGAATGGGTCTGTGTGGTCAGTGTGCACCACATAAAAAAAATCCTGCAGCACACAGTGCGTAATGAGAAAAAAAAAACTGATCGTTTTTTTGGATTAAAACGCCGAATTTGAGGTGTATTTTCGTATAGTATTTATCGATGTATTTGCGTTTTCATGGTCTTAGGTGATAAAATGGAAAACATATTACAGAAATAGAGATGATTTTCATTACTTTGACAATGAAAACGACCTTGAAACTGAGCTCAAAGTAGCAGAAATGTTTGATTTTTACCAATGTTCAGGAGTAAACAAATCACACCACACGTCCAATACACGTCAACTGGGGAGTCTAATATTCTTTCACTAGTGCACTGATATTATTTATACCATTTTTACAATAATGCAGTAGTCTGCATAACAGTAAATTTTGTATTTTTTTGTATGAATAAAAAATCAAAATAGAAAGCAATAATAATATAAGAGAGGCCTAGAGATGTGACTAATGAACAGAGAATATGTTATTTTAGTGCCAAGAATGTCTACCTTGTTTATTCTGGACCCTATTTTGAAATTGGCATCTTTTTTAGTTTGCGTGAAATTGGCCAAATTGCTATTTTCTGACCACAATATTGGGTAGTCCAAATTGGTGAATGGGAGGTTTCTTATACTCAGCTGATAGATAAAATGGAGTTCTAAAGAAATAGCTATGAGTTTGGTCAACTCTAACAAAGGAATTGGCTGAAAATAGGGCTCAAAATCGGCGAAATCGCCGATACGCATATGTCGCCGAGACCGCTAACTTCGCGGGAGCGTAATTCCATGAGTTTTCGACCAAATTTCAAACTTTTGGTGTCATTACCATCGGGAAAAGATTCTCTATCATTTCATAAGAAAAAATAATTTTTTTTTTCAAAAATTTAGCGACATAGAACGACAGTTTCAGAAAGGGGCATGAAACAGTCAAAGGGTTAAAACAGCAACTTTGCACTGTATTTTCGTATGGTATTTATTGTTGTATTCTAGTTTTCTTGGTCTCATTTTATAGAATGGAAGACATATTACAGAAATTGAGATGATTTTGACTGGTTTTACAATGAAAAGTACCTTGAAATTGAGTTCAAAGTAGCAGAAATGTTCGATTTTTACCAAAGTTCAAAAGTAAACAAATCATGCCAAGCTTCCAATACACGTCAGCTGGTGAGTAATATTCTTTCACAAGTGTGCTGATATTATTTATACCATTTCTACAATAATGCAGTAGTCTGCATAACAGTAAATCTTCTATTTTTTGTAAGAATAAAAATTCAAAGTGGAAAGCCAAAGAAATATAAGAGGGGCCTGAGGATGTGACTAACGAACAGAGAACTTGTTATTTTAGTGCCAGGAATGTCTTTCTTGTTTATTCTGGACTCTATTTAGAAATTGGCATCTTTTGAAATTTGTGTGAAATTGGCAAAATTGTTAAATTCTGACCACTGTATTGGATAGTTGAAATTGGTAAATGGGTAGTTTCTTGTACTCATTCGATAGAAAAAAATGGAGTTCTAGTGAAATAGTTATGATTTTTGTCGACTAGTACACTGGAATTGGCCGAAAATAGGGTTCAAAGTGGGCAAAATCGCCGATGCATAAACATCGTCGAGACCGCTAACTTGGCGAGAGCATAATTCCGTAAGTTTTCCATCAAATTTCGTACTTTTGGTGTCATTATGATCGGGAAAAGATTCTCTATCTTTTCATAAGAAAAAATAATTTTTGTTTCTTTTTGAAATTTGGGGGACCCTGAGAACAAGTCTCAGAGGGCCTGTGGACCCTGAAAGGGTTAAAGACCATAACAAGACAAAGATCACGACAGCCAGGAAGATGACGGGGTGGGTAGTGAGAACTTTCAAAAAAAGGAAAATAATGCCGATGGTAACACTCTTCAAATCACTAGTGATCCCTCACTTAGAATATTGCTCAGTGCTGATGGCCTCATTCAAAGCAGGAGAAATATCGGAGCTGAACAAATACAGTGTGTGTTTACAGCTCACAGTGAGCCAGTAAAGCACTTAAACTACAGGGAACGCCTTCTTGAACATGTACTCACTGGAGCAGAGGAGAGAGAGATGCATGATAATATATGCCTGGAAAGTACCAAATCTGCACAATGCCATAACAACATACTGGAGTGAGAGATATGGGAGGAAGTGTAAAATAAACCCAGTGAGGAGCAGGGGTGCAGTGGGGACAATAAGGGAACACTTTATCAACATCTGGGGTCCCAGACTATTCGACATCTCACCAGAAAATATTGGGAACACGTCTAGAACAAGTGTAGAAGCCAGATCAACCAGGCTGTGATGGATATGTGGGGCAGCGAGCCTCCAGCAGCAGCAGCCTGGTTGATCAGGCAAGCACAAAACAAGCCTGGCCCATGGCCGGCTCAGAGAGAGGAGAAATTCTCGAAACTCTTCAAATATAAAAGCATATCAAAGGGGTAGGGGCTTGTATACTGGAGACAGGTGAAGCAAAGCAACTGGTGGTAGCATCACAGGTGAGCAGCGGAAGCAGGTCATGCCACTAGGGAAGTGGTTCCCAAAGGGTGCGGCACACCACACTGGTGAGGTGAGAGAGGATGGCAATTATTATTATTATAATCAAAAAGAAGCGCTAAGCCACAAGGACTATACAGCGAGAGGATGGCAAGTGTGGTGAGAAGATTCAAGGACAAAGAAATATATAAACATGTATAGAAACCCATAGAAGTTTCCAAATTTCATGCCATCTGTTAAGTGCAGTGTTGAAGATGAGCCTAAAAGAAGTAAATAAAGTGATCTTTCTCTCTTTGCATTAGGGCACAGCTAATATAATCAATTACCTCATTACATTACTTAAATTTCATGAGAGTAACTGAACCTTAGCAGGTTACCATGTATTACAAACTTCAGTTGTATGCTTTAGTTTTATTGTTTGTTAGGTAATATTTTTAATGTATTTCTTATCAGTAAAAAATTCAGTGTGGCACAAGCAAATTTTTATTCCGAAAATGAGGCTCATAGAATAAAGTTTGGGAACCACTGCACTAGGCTAAGCTGGATTTAGTAAGTGCAGTGGATCAGGGCCTGATCAGCCACGCTGTTACTGCTGGCCACACGTAAACTGACGTACTAACCACAGCCCGGCTGGTTAGGTATTGACTTTAGGTGCCTGTCAAACTCCCTCTTGAAGACAGCCAGGGGTGTATTGGTAATCCCCCTTATGTATGAAGGGAGGCAGTTGAACAATTTTGGGCCCGACAGAGGAGAGTGCATGCAGAGTGGTAATGGGGGCACCACAGTAGGCAGTGCTCCACCGGTTCAGGCTAAAAAGTTAGTATCTGAGCAGACTGTGCTTGACCAAATGATTTTGATACCAGTGGTCGACCTCAGTGTCTGGTTATGAATCTTCCTCTAAAAATAGGGTAATGCACTCTTTCCCTCGAAAAAAATGTTGGCTGCAGGTGTGGGTTTGAAGGTGATACCTGAATACCATGATACAAGCTGAAGACAGTAACCATGACCTACAGGAAGAAAAGGTTAGAACATCTGAACTGCAACAAGAGAGAAGAGTGTATTGACCCAGCTATAGCATCAGCTGCAAGTCATGTCTCTAAAGATTTTCAGTGTTGCTGCTGCAGCTTGGCCAGGACTCTTCAAAGGATTTCAGTGGCCAATCCCACAACATGTCTGCTGGGGGGATGTTACACCACCTGACAAGTCTTTTGCTTTCATAGGGAGTAATTTCTGTGTGAAGATTTGGGACCAGTCCCTTTACGATTTTACAAGTGTACATTATCATGCATCTTTCTCGCCAGCATTCCAAGGATTACAGGCCAAGGGACTTACACCATTCACAGTAATTTAGGTGCTTTACTGTACATATACGCACAGTGAAGTTCTCTGTATATTCTCCAGGTTTGCAATTTTTGCCTGCCTTAAAAGGGACCATTAGTGTATAGCAATATTCCAACCTACAGAGAACATGCAATTTGAACAGTCATTATAGAAGTGATGCAAGGAGGGAAGAGTATATGGAGAAAAAGAGAGAGGTTAAGAGAGTGGTGAAGTAATGTAAAAAGAGAGCAAATGAGAGAGTGGGTGAGATGTTATCAACAAATTTTGTTGAAAATAAGAAAAAGTTTTGGAGTGAGATTAACAAGTTAAGAAAGCCTAGAGAACAAATGGATTTGTCAGTTAAAAATAGGAGAGGAGAGTTATTAAATGGAGAGTTAGAGGTATTGGGAAGATGGAGGGAATATTTTGAGGAATTGTTAAATGTTGATGAAGATAGGGAAGCTGTGATTTCGTGTATAGGGCAAGGAGGAATAACATCTTGTAGGAGTGAGGAAGAGCCAGTTGTGAGTGTGGGGGAAGTTCGTGAGGCAGTAGGTAAAATGAAAGGGGGTAAGGCAGCCGGGATTGATGGGATAAAGATAGAAATGTTAAAAGCAGGTGGGGATATAGTTTTATAGTGGTTGGTGCAATTATTTAATAAATGTATGGAAGAGGGTAAGGTACCTAGGGATTGGCAGAGAGCATGCATAGTTCCTTTGTATAAAGGCAAAGGGGATAAAAGAGAGTGCAAAAATTATAGGGGGATAAGTCTGTTGAGTGTACCTGGTAAAGTGTATGGTAGAGTTATAATTGAAAGAATTAAGAGTAAGACGGAGAATAGGATAGCAGATGAACAAGGAGGCTTTAGGAAAGGTAGGGGGTGTGTGGACCAGGTGTTTACAGTGAAACATATAAGTGAACAGTATTTAGATAAGGCTAAAGAGGTCTTTGTGGCATTTATGGATTTGGAAAAGGCGTATGACAGGGTGGATAGGGGGGGCAATGTGGCAGATGTTGCAAGTGTATGGTGTAGGAGGTAGGTTACTGAAAGCAGTGAAGAGTTTTTACGAGGATAGTGAGGCTCAAGTTAGAGTATGTAGGAAAGAGGGAAATTTTTTCTCAGTAAAAGTAGGCCTTAGACAAGGATGTGTGATGTCACCGTGGTTGTTTAATATATTTATAGATGGGGTTGTAAGAGAAGTAAATGCGAGGGTCTTGGCAAGAGGCGTGGAGTTAAAAGATAAAGAATCACACACAAAGTGGGAGTTGTCACAGCTGCTCTTTGCTGATGACACTGTGCTCTTGGGAGATTCTGAAGAGAAGTTGCAGAGATTGGTGGATGAATTTGGTAGGGTGTGCAAAAGAAGAAAATTAAAGGTAAATACAGGAAAGAGTAAGGTTATGAGGATAACAAAAAGATTAGGTGATGAAAGATTGAATATCAGATTGGAGGGAGAGAGTATGGAGGAGGTGAACGTATTCAGATATTTGGGAGTGGACGTGTCAGCGGATGGGTCTATGAAAGATGAGGTGAATCATAGAATTGATGAGGGAAAAAGAGTGAGTGGTGCACTTAGGAGTCTGTGGAGACAAAGAACTTTGTCCTTGGAGGCAAAGAGGGGAATGTATGAGAGTATAGTTTTACCAACGCTCTTATATGGGTGTGAAGCGTGGGTGATGAATGTTGCAGCGAGGAGAAGGCTGGAGGCAGTGGAGATGTCATGTCTGAGGGCAATGTGTGGTGTGAATATAATGCAGAGAATTCGTAGTTTGGAAGTTAGGAGGAGGTGCGGGATTACCAAAACTGTTGTCCAGAGGGCTGAGGAAGGGTTGTTGAGGTGGTTCGGACATGTAGAGAGAATGGAGCGAAACAGAATGACTTCAAGAGTGTATCAGTCTGTAGTGGAAGGAAGGCGGGGTAGGGGTCGGCCTAGGAAAGGTTGGAGGGAGGGGGTAAAGGAGGTTTTGTGTGCGAGGGGCTTGGACTTCCAGCAGGCATGCATGAGCGTGTTTGATAGGAGTGAATGGAGACAAATGGTTTTTAATACTTGACGTGCTGTTGGAGTGTGAGCAAAGTAACATTTATGAAGGGATTCAGGGAAACCGGCAGGCCGGACTTGAGTCCTGGAGATGGGAAGTACAGTGCCTGCACTCTGAAGGAGGGGTGTTAATGTTGCAGTTTAAAAACTGTAGTGTAAAGCACCCTTCTGGCAAGACAGTGATGGAGTGAATGATGGTGAAAGTTTTTCTTTTTCGGGCCACCCTGCCTTGGTGGGAATCGGCCAGTGTGATAATAAAAATAAAAATAATTATCCATCCTATCATTTTCCTAGCAGATGTGGTAGACACAAAGTGATCTTTGAAGGTAAAATTCTCAGACATTATCACTCCCAGGTCCTTCATGTTAGTTTTTTGCTCTATTGTGGGGTTGGAATTTGTTTTATACTCCAATCCAGCTTTTATTTCCTTGAGTTTTCCATAACAGAGTAAGTTTATTTAGATACAGGCACACAAATACAGTTTAACAAATTATCATACATTGTAACATGTGTAAATTACCTAGGATAACCCAAAAAAGTCAGACAGCGACTTATTTCCACTGGGGTGTTAAACTGAAATTTGTCTTCAATGACCTTCATATTGTTTTCTGAGGCCCATTTAAAGCCTTGGTTAATATCTGCTTGGAGATTTGTATCATCCTCAATGGCTGATACTATCATACAAATTCTGGTATTGTCAGCAAAGGACACAGTGTTGTGGCTTACATCTCTGTCAGATATGAGTATGAGGAAGAGGATGAGGAAGAGGATGGGGGAAGAGTATTGTACCTTGTGTAACAGAGCTATTCACTGCAGCTGCCAAAGACTTTGTTTATTATTACTTTGTGTTCTATTTCTTAGAAAGTTAGATTATTATTATTACTACAATCAAAATGAAATGCTAAACCTACAAGAGTTAGGAAGTTATAGATCATCTAACAACTTTTCCTGTTATTCCTTTATCAAGCATTTTGTGTGCTATTACACCATGGTCACATTTGTCAAAGGCTTTCGCAAAGTCTGTGTATACTACATCTGCATTTTGTTTGTCCTCCAGAGCATGGACCTGGTCCAGAGCAGCCAAGACCATGTCATAGTGGTCCATTATTAATTATTATTATTATTGTTGTTATTATTATTATTATTATAATCATGGGGGAGCACTATTATTATTATAATCAAGGGGGAAGCACAAAACCCGGAGGATTATAGTGCCTGGGGGTGGGATGTGGCAGGCATTCAGGCTTAATTCGGGGAACTGGAGCACAGATCCAATTCCCTAAATCAAGAGCCCCTCACCAACATCAAGGAACCTTCCTTGAGGGGGGGGGGAGTACTACTAAACCCGTAGGATTATACAGCACCTATGGGGGGGGGGGGGAGGATGGCAGGCATTCAAGCTCAATTCAGAGAACTGGAACACAAATCTAATTCCCTAGATCAAGAGCCCCTCACCAGCATCAAGGAACCTTCCTTGAGGGGGTCACATTATTATTATTATAATAATCAAGGGGGAAGCGCTAAACCCGGAGGATTATACAGCGCCTGGCGGGGGATGTGGAAGGCATTCAGGCTTAATTCAGGGAACTGGAGCACAGATCCAATTCCCTAAATCAAGAGCCCCTCACCAACATCAAGGAACCTTCCTTGAGGGGGTCACAGTGGTCCAGTAGTTGAGAGGCAGGAGCAACCTGCTCTAAACCCGTACTGCCCTGGATAAAGCCACTGGTTGGTGTAATGTTCCACAATAAAGATACCCAAGTGTTGTACCTGTCTTATTCATCTTTGAAAAATATATTTTCAATTTTCATTGGTTAAATTTTAATATTTTCCATGAAATGATTGCAATAAACACTTCATTTATTTACTTAGGTTAGCCACAAAATGTATAACAATACATAAAAGTAATTTGTATTCAGATTTTCATCACATTGCATTCATTATAAACATATAAGTGACATTTTATGATGAACCTGCATAACCTTACAATCATAGACACACAATGGTGACAGGAAGCGAGGATTTAGCCTAAATTAATTTTGATAGGCCTCCTCCACCTGAGTTTGGAATATTTTGAATTTCAGTTGTTTTCTTCTACTTGCACTAACCTCCTGACATCAAAATTGAAGAACACCATGATGGGTGGAAGTGTCAGCTGGGTTGTGTTTACGTCTGCCACGACTACACGCTGCCGGGCCCTGGCTGCATGCCAAATATATCAAGATGTCTTCACACAGTAACTAACTATATAAATATCCAAACAATTGTATGTTTAATAGTCTTATTAAGAAAACAAAACAAATACAAGCGCTTATACACTAATAGGTCAATGAAAATTATCAGAATATGCTTTAATTAGATCTATTTGAAAAATATCTTCAGACATCTCCTCCTGCACCGTAATGAGACCACCATTGTCACGGCGCCTTGCCATTGGCTGAGCGGCTTTTGACGTCTGAGCAACGACATGCGCTAATAAAATTAATATTACTCTAAACAGAAAATATTACAATACACTATCATTTTAATTTCTTTATGTGGTACAAGTAATGTAGTTTGCATGTAGGTAAATGATTCTCTGAGCCATTTGTCTACGAAAACACTAGTATGCAGTGCATGTCGGGCAAACTAATTCTAATACTTAAAAGTTATTCAAGATTTAGATATAAACTATTAAGTACGAATTATAATGCAGTTAAATACAGTCATATACACTGCAAGAAAGATAACTAATGAACAAATGGTACAATTTCTGGTTCAGTGATTTTCAGTTTAGTGGAGAGACTGAATAGAGAATACAATGGACAAGTTTTGTATCAATTATTTATGACAGTTGATGGAACACTGAAAAAAGAACAGGGACGGAGTTGGATGACCTGGTTTTGTCTGATATAGCGTATTACTGTTTGTTTCAGTTACGTTAGGGAGATGAAGGGTTTTCTAAAAATAATTATGAATCGATTGGCAGACAGGGGACCTCTCCGTGCTTCAGGCAATGAATTCCAGATCTTAGGACCTTATATGTGCATTGAGGTTTAACACAGGATGAGTCAGACACGAGAGATGTCACAGTCTTGTGTTATGACTGTGTTCTGTTACAACTATCAAGGGAAAGTCTCAGAGAAGGGTTTATATTACAATTGTTTGTTTTATGTATGTACTCACCCAACTGTGGTTGCAGGGGTCGGGACTCAGCTCCAGGCCCCGCCTCTTCACCGAGTGCTACTAGGTCCTCTCCCTTCTCCATGAGCTTTATCATACTTCATCTTAAAGCTATGTATGGTTCCTGCTTCACTACCTCACTTGCTAGGCTATTCCACTTCCTGGCCCGGTGGCCTGGTGGCTAAAGCTCCCGCTTCACACACGGAGGGCCCGGGTTCGATTCCCGGCGGGTGGAAACATTTCGACACGTTTCCTTACACCTGTTGTCCTGTTCACCTAGCAGCAAATAGGTACCTGGGTGTTAGTCGACTGGTGTGGGTCGCATCCTGGGGGACAAGATTAAGGACCCCAATGGAAATAAGTTAGACAGTCCTCGATGACGCACTGACTTTCTTGGGTTATCCTGGGTGGCTAACCCTCCGGGGTTAAAAATCCGAACGAAATCTTATCTTATCTTATGACTGAAGAAATACTTCCTAACATCCCTCTGACTCATCTGGGTCTTCGACTTTAAATTGTGACTACTTGTTTCCGTGTTCCAACTCTGGAACATCATGTCTCTGTCCAGTTTGTCTATTCCACGCAGTATTTTGTATGTCGTTATCATGTCTCCCCCTGACCCTCCTGTCCTCCAGTGTCGTCAGGCAGATTTCCCTTAACCTTTCTTCGTAGGAAATTCCTCTTAGCTCTGGAACTAACCTTGTCGCAAACCTTTGCACTTTCTCTAATTTCTTGACGTTCTTGATCAAGTGTGGGTTCCAAACTGGTGCTGCATACTCCAGTATGGGCCTGACGTACACGGTATACAGTGTCTTGAACGATTCCTTACTAAGGTATGGAACGCTATTCTCAGGTTTGCCAGGCGCCCATATACTGCAGCAGTTATTTGGTTAATGTGTGCTTCCAGAGACGTGCTCGGTGTTTTACTCACCCCAAGATCTTTCTCCTTGAGCGAGGTTTGCAGTCTTTGGCCACCTAGCCTATACTCCATCTGCGGTCTTCTTTGCCCTTCCCCAATCTTCATGACTTTGCATTTGGAGGGGTTAAATTCGAGAAGCCAGTTGCTGGACCAGGTGTCCAGTCTGTCCAGGTCTCTTTGAAGTCCTGCTTGATCCTCATCTGATTTAATTCTCCTCATTAACTTCACATCATCTGCGAACAGGAACACTTCTGAGTCTAACCCTTCCCTCATGTCATTCACATATACCAAAAATAGCACTGGTCCTAGGACCGACCCCTGTGGGACCCCGCTCGTCAAAGGTGCCCAATGTCATACCTCATCACGTACCATGACTCGTTGTTTCCTCCCTGTCAGGTATTCTCTGATCCATTGCAGTGCCCTTCCTGTTATATGCGCCTGATCCTCTAGCTTCTGCACTAATCTCTTGTGAGGAACTGTGTCAAAGGCCTTCTTGCAGTCCAAGAAGATGCAATCAACCCACCCATCTCTCTTGTGTCTTACTTCTGTTACTTTATCATAAAACTCCAGAAGGTTTGTGACACAGGATTTGCGTTCCATGAATCCGTGCTGGTTGACGTTTATACTCTTGTTCCGTTCCAGGTGCTCCACCACTCTCCTCCTGATAATCTTCTCCATGACTGTACATACTGTACACGTCAGTGACTAAGTAAGTAAGTAAGTAAGCATGTTTATTCAGGTATACACAAATACAGTTACATAGAATTATCATACATAGCAGCATATGTGTAGAGAACCTAGGATAACCCAAAAAAGTCAGACAGAGTGACTTATTTCCACTGGGGTCCTTTTACCTTATTATTATAATATAAAGGTTATAATATTTTCTTATTATTCTACAATGAAGATAACATCTTATTATCATACTAAAAAGACTATCTACTACACGAGGGTCATTAAGACTATCTACAATACGAGGGTCATTACTAGGAATAAGGTAAAATTTACACGTATGTTAGCTAAAAAATAGATAATCATTCCCCTCCCTTTCTGTAGCTACATTCATCAGACACCTTTTGGCACTCTTCTTGAAGTGGTTCATGCTATGACTGGCTTTGACATGTGCGGGTAGTCTGTTCCATTCCTTTATTGCTGTACAATAAAAGGTGTTTGAAGCCTGGCCAATGACTGTGGGTACTACAAAGTTGTGCTCTCTCCCCCTAGTACTATGATTGCTTTGGTTCCCAACCTTGACAAAACTGGCAGCAAGATATTCTGGACACTGTTTGTGAGCAATTTTATAAACATGATTTATCTTCAGACATCTATAGTGGGCAAGTTATTAGAATCAATTATAGCTGACATTATCAGAAGTCACCTTGAAGAGCATAACTTGATGAACATTAAAATGGTATAAAATACCGACAGATTGTTAGGTAAGACACATATGCAACAGTTAGGTATCTTTATTTCGAAACGTTTCGCCTACACAGTAGGCTTCTTCAGTCGAGTACAGAAAAGTTGATAGAAGCAGAAGATACTTGAAGACGATGTAATCAGTCCATCACCCTTAAAGTTTTGAGGTGGTCAGTCCCTCAGTCTGGAGAAGAGCATTGTTCCGTTGTCAAGCTGGCACTGGACAAGCACCTAAAGTCAGTTCCTGATCAGCCGGGCTGTGGCTCGTACGTTGGTTTGCGTGCAGCCAGCAGCAACAGCCTGGTTGATCAGGGGCTGATCCACCAGGAGGCCTGGTCACAGACCGGGCCGCGGGGGCGTTGACCCCCGAAACTCTCTCCAGGTAAACTCCAGGTTACCTACTACATACATAGAACACTTTTCTCGGATATAAACCCTCCCCTCAAACTTCTCCTTACCAACCTCAACAGAACACATGACCATAACACAAGGCACAGATCACTCTTTCAAAGTTTATTCTCTATAAAGATTACAATGTTGAAGTTACAGAATTTGGTTGTTGTGTGGTTTACATGTAGTTAAATAATGATTACAGAGTGTACCACTAGAACGCCTAGCATGGCTAGGCATTTCGGGCATACTTAGTTTAATTCTTTATTTTAAAAAATTACAAATTATGAGGTAAGTTGGACCTTTTTTTCCCCCACCCCCCCCCTTTTTAAAAAGGGGTTTTTTCCCCCAAACCCCTTTTTTTTTCCCCCCCCCCTTTTTTCCCCCCCCCTTTTCCCCCCCCCTTTTTTCCCCCCCAAAATTTTTAAAAGGGGGTTTTTTTTAAAAAACCCCCCCTTCCATCTTTTTTTTTGGGTTTTTTTTAAAAACCCCCTTTTTTTTTTTTTTCCCCCCCTTTTTAAAAAAAAAAACCCCCCCCCCCTTTTTCCCCCCCTTTTAAAAAATTTCCCCGGGTTTTCCCCCGGGGGTTTTTTTCCCCCAAAAAAAAATTTAAAAAATTTTTTTTTCCCCCCCAAAATTTTTTCCGGGGGTTTTTTTAAAAAAAAACCCCCCCCTTTTAAAAAAAAAAGGGGGGAAAAAATTTTTGGGGTTTTTTTTAAAAATTTTAAAAAAAAAATTTTTTCTTTTTTTTTTTTCATTTTTTTAAAGGGGCCCTTTTTTTTTAAAAAAAATTTTTAAAAGGGGTTTTTTTTTGGTTGGGGTTTTACCCCCCCAAAATTTTTAAAAAAAAAACCCCCCTTTTTAAAGAAAAACCCCCTTTTTTTTTTTTTTTAAAAAAAGGGGGGCCCAAAAAATGGGGGGTTTTAAACCCTTTTTTAAAAAAATTTTTTAAAATTTTTTTTTAAAAAAAGGTTTTAAACCCCCCCAAAAAAAAAAAAATTTTTTAACCTTAAAAAAAACAAAAAAAAATTTTTTAAAAAAAAAAAATTTTAAATTAAAAAAATTTTAAAAGTTAAAAAAAAAAAAAAACCCCCCCCCCTTTTTTAAAAAAAAAATTTTAAAATTTAAAAAACCCCTTTTTTTTTTTTTTTTAAAAAAATTTTTTTAAAAAAAATTTTTAAAGGGTTTATTGGGGAAAAAATTTTTTCCCCCAAAGAACAAAAGGGGCCCCCCCCCCCGGGGGGGGTTTTTTTTGGGAAAAAAATTTTTTTTAAAAGGGTTTAAAAGGGAAAAAAAAAAATTTTTTTTTTAGGGGGGGAAAAAAAATTTTTTTTCCTTAAAAAAAAAACCCCGGGGTTGGTGGGGCCGGGAAAAAGGGGGGCCCTTTTCCAAACCCCCCCCTTTTTTTTGGGGGCGGGGAAAAAAAAAAATTTAAAAAAAAAACCCCCCCCAAATTTTTTTCCCCTTTTTTCCCCCCCCCCCTTTTCCCCCCCCAACGGAACCCCAAAAAAACCCTTTCCCGGGTTTTCCCTTTTTTTTTAAACCAAAAAAAGGAAAAAAAAAAGGGGGGGGTTTTTGGGGGGGGGGGGAAAAAAACCCCCAAACCCGGGCCCCCCCAAAAAAAATTTTTCAAAAAAATTTTAAAATTTTTTTTAAAAAAAAGGGGGGAAAAAAAAAAAAAGGGGGTTTTTTTTTTTTTTTTTTTAAAAAAATTTTTTTGGGGTTTTTTTTTTTTAAAAAAATTTTAAAAAAAAGGAAAGGGAAAAAAGGGGGGAATTTTTTTTTAAAAATTTTTTTTTTTTTTGGGGGGGGTTTTTTTGGGGAAATTGTTTAAAAATTTTTTTTAAATTTTTTTTTTGGCCCCTTTTTTTTTTAAAAAAAAATTTTTTTTAAATTTTTTTTTTTTTTTAAAAAATTTGGTTTTTTGGGGGGGGTTTTTTTTTTTGGAAAATTTTTGGGGAATTTTTAAATTTTTTTTTTTAAAAAAAAAAAAAATTTTTTTTTTGGGGGGGAAAGGGGGGGGTTTTAAAATTTAAGGTTGGGGGGTTTTTCCGGGGGGGTTTTTTAAAAAAATTTTTTCCCTTTTTTTGGGGGGTTTTTTTGGGGGTTTTTCCCCAAAAAAGGGGGTTTTTTTTTTTTAAAAAAAGGGAAAAGGGGAAAAAAAGGGGGGAATTTAATTTTTGGGGGGGGGGGGGGAATTTTTTTTTTTTTTTTTTTTGGGGGAAATTTTTTTTTTTTAAAACCCCCGGAAAAAAAAAGGGGGGGGTTTTAAAAATTTTGGAAAATTTTAAAGGGCCCCCCCCTTTGGAAAACTTTTTTTTTGGAAAATTTTGGTTTTTTTGGTTTCCCCAAAATTTTTCAAAAAAAAAAATTTTTTTTTTTTTTGGGGGGGGGTTTTTTTTTTTTTTTTTTTGGGGGGGTTTTTTTTTGGGGGGGTTTTTTTTTAAAAAAAAAAAAAACCCCCAAAAAAATTTTTTGGGTTTTCCGTTTTTTTTAAAAAATTGAAAACCAATTTTTGGGGGGAAAAGGGGTTGGGGAAACCCCCCAAAAAAATGGTTTTTTGGGGTTTTTTTTTTGGGGGGGGAAAAAAAAACCCCCCTTTAAATTTTTTTTTTTTAAAAAGCGGTTTTTTTTAAAATTTTTAAAATTTTTTTTTTTAAAAAAAGGGGGGTTTTTTTTTTTGGGAAAAAGGGGGAAAAAATTTCGGGGGGTTTTAAAAATTTTTTTAAAAAAAAAAATTTTAATTTTTATTTTTTTTGAAAAGGGACCCCTTTTTTATTTGCCCCCTTCCCCTTTTTTTTTAAAAAGGGCGGGTTTTTTTTTTTAAAAAAAAGGGGGAAAGGGGGGTTTTTTTTTAAAAAAGGGGGGAATTTTAAAATTTTTCCCTTTTTTTTAAGTTTTTTTTTTTTTTTTTTAAAAAAGGGGGGAAAAAATTCCATTTTTGGGCCCGGAAAAAAAAATTTTTAAAGGGGCCCCCTTTTAAAAAGGGGGTTTTAAACTTTTCCCGGGTTTTTTTTTTTTTTTTTTTTGGGGGTTTTTTGGGGGTTTTTTAAAAGGGGGGCCCCCAAATTTTTTCCCCTTTTGGGGTTTTTTTTTTTTTTTGAGGGGTTGTTTTTTTGGGTTTTTTTCCGGGGAAAAATTTTTTTTTTAAAATTTTTTTTTTTTTTTTTGGGGTTTTTTTTGGGGGTTTTTTCCCTTTTTTTAAAGGGGTTTTTTTTTGGGGAAAATTTTTTTTTTTTGGGGGTTTTTTTTTTTTTTTTGGTTTTTAAAAAAATTTTTTTTTTTTTTCCCCCCCCTTTTTTTTGGGGGTTTTTCCCCCAAAAAATTTTTGGGGTTTGGTTTTTTAAAAATTTTTTTTTTTTTTTTTTTTTTTTAAAAATTTTTTAAAAAAAGGGGGGCCCCCGGGGGGGTTTGGTTTTCCCCAAAAAAAATTTTTTTTTTGGGTTTTTTTTTTTAAAAATGAGCCTTTTTGGGTTTTTTTTTTGGGGGGGAAAAAATTTTTTTTAAAATTTTTTTGGGGAAATTTAAAAAAAAAGGGGGGGTTTTTTTTCCCCAAAGGGGTTTTTTTTTTTTTTTTTTTTTTGGGGGGGTTTTTTTATTTTTTTTTTTTTTTTAAAAAAAAAGGGGGGGGGGGGGGGGGGGTTTTTTTTTTTTTAAAAAAAAAATTTTTTTTTTTTTAAAAAAATTTTTTTTGGGGGGGGGGGGGGGGGGGGGGGGGGGGTTTAAATTTTTTAAAAAAACCCCCTTTTTTTTTCCCCCCTTTAAAAAAAAAAAAAAAATTTTTTTTTAAAACCCCCCATTTTTTCCGGGGGGGCTTTTTTGGGGGGGGAAAATTTTTTGGGGTTTTTTTTTTTGTTGTTTTTTTTTTTTTTTTTTTTTTTTTTTTTTTTTTTTTTTTTTTTTTAAAAAAAAAAAAAAAAAAAAAAAAGGGGGGTTTAAAAAAGGGGGGGGGGGGTTTTTTTTTAAAAATAAAAATAAAAAAAAAAAGGGGGGGAAAGAAAAAAACCCCCAAAAAATTGGGGAAGGGGGGGGTTTTTGGGAAAAATTTTTTTTCTTTTTTTTTGGAGGGCCCCTTTTTTTTTTGGGGGGTTTTAATTAATCATTTTTAAAAAAAAAAAAAAAATTTAAACTTTTTTCCCCCCCAAAAAAAAAACCCCCGGGGGGGGAAAAAGGAAAGGGGAAAATTTTTTGGGGGCCTTTTTTTTTCCCCCTTTTTAAATTTTTTAATTTTAAATTTTTTTTTTTGGGGTTTTTTTTTCCAAAAATTTTTGGGGAAAAAAAAAAAAAAAAAATTTTGGAAAAAAAATCCCCAAAAAATTAATGTTTTTAAAGGTTTTTTTGGGAAAAAGGCAAAAAAAATTTTTTAAAAAAAAAAAAAAAAAAATTCCCCCCCCCAAATTGAAAAAAATTTTTAAAAAGGGGGTTTTTTTTTTAAAAAAAAAGGGGTTTAAAATTAATAAAAAAAAAAGGAAAAAAAAAAAATTAAAAAGGAAATTTTTAAAAATTTGGGAAAATAAAAAAATTTTTTTTTAAAAAAAAATTTTAAAAAAAAAAAAAAAAAGGGAAAAAAAATTTTTTAAAAAGGGAAAATTAAAAAAAAAATTTTAAAAAAAAAATTTTAAAAAAAAATTCAAAAATAAAAAAAAAAAAAAAAAAAAAAAAAAAAAAAAAAAAAAAAATTAAAAAGAAAAAATTTTTCAAAAAAAAGGGGGAAATTTTTTAAAAAAAATTAAAAATTTAAAAACAAAAAAAATTAAATTAAAAAAAATTTTTAAAAAAAAAAATTTTTAAAAATTGTTTTTTAAAAAAAGGGGTTATGGGGGGGAAAAAAAAAAAATTTTAAAGAAAAAATTTTTAAAAAATTTCCCCCCAAAAACCCAAAAAAAAAATTTTTTAAAAAAAAAAGGGAAACCCAAAACCCAAAAAACAAGGGGGGGGGTTTTTTTTTTGTTTTTTTTTTTCCCAAACCCCCAAAAAAAAAAAAAAATTAAAAAACCCAAAAAAAAAAAAAGGGGGGGAAAAAAAAAAAAAAGGGTTTCCCCCCCCCCAAAAAACCCCCTTAAAAAAATTTAGAAAGGGGGGGAAAAAAAAAGAAAAAAAAATTAAAAAAAAAAAGGGGTTTTCCCCCCAAATTTTCCCCTTAAAAAAAAAATTTTTTTTAAAAAAACCAAAAAAAAAAAATTTTTGGGGGGGGGTGGGGGTTTTTTTTAAAAACCCAAGAACCCAAAAAATTTTTTTTTTTAAAACCAAACCAAAATTTTTAAAAAATTTTTTTTTTGGGTTTCCCCCCCTTTTTTAAAAACCCCCTTTTCAACCCCCCGGGGGCCCGGGCCCCCGGGGGCCCCCCCTTTAACCCTGGGCCGCCCTTGACGGGAAAAAAATTGATTCCCCCCTTTGGGGAACGGGGGGGGGGGGAAAAAAACCCCTTTTTTCCCCCCAAAAAAAAAAACCCAAAAAAAAAACCCCCCAAAAAAAATTTAAAAAACAAAAAAAAAAAGTTTTTTTAAATTTTTTTTAAAAGGGGTTTTAAAAAAAAAAAAAAATTTTTTAAAAAAAATTTTTTTTTTAAAAAAAAACCCCCTTTTTTTTTTTTTTGGGAAATTGGGCGTCACCCCCTTTTTGGGATATCCAAGAAATAGCTCAAGCAGTATTAAAACGGGGAAAAATTTTTTTGGGGATGCCCAAAAAGAGATAAATTTTGTGGACTAAAATCACAAGGGTATTAAAAAAAGGATAACCCGAAAAACTGGGTTTTCAAACAAACCCGGAAGGGTTTTTACAACAGATGGGGAAAAAAAAAAGCTGGGGTGAATGGTCCCGGGGCCCCCCATACTGGGCCCCCCTGGTCAGAAACGAAGGCTGGGGGTGATGTCCCGGTAAATCCCTAAATGTGGGGGTATAGGGCTGCCCCCGGGGAAAAAAGTAAATTGGGGAAGCTGGAGGTGCTGTCCTGGGAGAACAGTAATGGTGGGGAAACTGGAGGTGCTGTCCTGGGAGACAAAATGGGGGAAGTTGGGGGGGCTGCCTGGGAGACCCGAATGGTTTAAACGGGGGTGCTGTCCTTGGGGGACAGTAAAAGGGGGAAACTAGAGATTTTTTCCAGGATCGGAATTAACGCCGGAAGGAAAAGCATATAAAGACCCATGGGGGAAAAAGGAGCCGTAGTTGGGGGAAACAAGTTAGTCAAAGAAAGAAAAAAACCCCAAAAATTTCAAAATAGAAAAAACCACCGGGGAAAAAGCAAAAAAAGAGGACTTCACTACAATAAAGAGAATATATTACCAAAAACAAATGGTGGGAGCTCCATTTTGGTGCTAGGGAAAATAGGAAAAAAGAAAAGGGGAAAAATGCAAACCCAAAAGGGAAAAAACGTCACAGAAACCCAAGGCAAACGGGAAAACCCGCCTGTGCACAACAAAGCACTGGTATCTGCAGACATGGGGAAAACCCGGGAAAAAAAGACGGGACGTCAACTATGAAAACCCCCCTAGAAAAAGCCGTGCCCAAAAAGACAACAGGAAAATGCAAACTCCCTTCCTTAAAACTTTTTTACCCTGAAAATTTTACCTCTTCATACCCGGGAAAAACTTGTTATAACTTAAATTGCCCGGCCCCACCCTCTAAAGGGGCAAAAAAAATACAAAACAAACCAGGCCCTGGGGGGAAAAACCCGGGTAGCCACCCCCACTCAAGAAGGGGAGGTTTTTTTTGTGCCAGGAAGGAAAAAAAAAAGGGAGGAAATGGGAGAAAACGTACAACCAAACCAGTCAATTTCCCGGGGTGGAACCACATCGATGGCCCCCCCAAACCCCCAAACAGATACGAAGGCTGGGAAAAAAAAACCCCCCCCCAGTACCAACAAAACCATCAGCCCCATAACCCTTTTTCTTTCAAAATACAGGGGCCCAAAGCCAGCAACAAACAACAATATACCTTTTATCCGTGGACTGCTTGCAGAGGAAAGGCAATGTTCGGGGGGCTTTCACTGAGAACCCCCCCCCATAAAGGATCACTTTGGGCAACGAAATATGGGGTCCCCGGTTACAACCCAACAGAAATTTACAAATGAACAGGCAAAAAAGGGGGGGGGGTTGGCCTGTACATTGGGAGATTCCCCTTGTTTCACAGAACGCTAAATCCCCCAAATGATGTAAAAGGGGAAATTTTAAAAACAGAAAAAAGGGCGAGAACCAAAAACCCAGTCCCTTGTGGGAGTCTACAAGCCTCCCCGGGTGCAACATCCCGCAATTTCAGAAAAGCTGTTAAAAATTGACCACTTTTTGGAAAACCCTTCCCGCTCCTGCACCCCCAAAATCTTGCCCTGGGGGTTTCAACTTAAGGGACCTAAAATGGAGGGAAAATAGCAAAAAAATAATTTTGCAGAAAAAACACCAGGAGGGAGCTCTGAATTTAAAACTCACCCTCACACGAACTTTTAAATCTCTGCACAAAATTCAATTTAAAAAAGCAAATAAAAGAGCCTACAGACGGAGAATACACAGACCCCCATCTTCACTAACCAAAAGAGATCCCGATAAGAAAAAAGCCACCAAAATCAAAAACAATATAAATCTGATCCCCAACATAATTGGAAAGGGTTTAAACTGTAAGGCCCTGGAGCCCCAGACCGACTAATGAACTAGCACGAGGGGGCATTCCAACCAAATTTAACCTTTAATAACAAAAACATAAAGGGACCAATAAACCAAATCCTAACCGATAAAGCTGGGGGGGGGAAAATTAATAATAAGGGAAAACAGACCCCAACTTTTTGGGCCCAGAACAATTTAAATTGGGGGCCCCTCGAGTAAAGCACAAGGGTTATTCCCCTAAGAAAAAGGAGGAGTAGATTAAAATAGAAAAAGAAGGCGCTCCCTTTACAGGCGATGGAAAAAAAAAACAGAGCGGCTAAAAAGGAGAAAAATTAACTGCGAAAAGGAGACACTGATCAGAGAAATGCAATCACGAACTTAAAACTAAAAGAATCTTATAGAGTCAGGAAAACGTGGGAAGAACTAAAAACCATAAATGAAAAACGAAAGAAAACCCCAAAATATTTCTTCTCCTATGCCCAAAAAAAAGTCGAGAACAACGTCCGATTTGGGGCCCCCACTTAAAAAAAAAGGGGCCTACACAGAGGGCAGCAAAGGAAAAGAGTTGGGGCCCGGGGCCCCCGGGGCTAAAGCTCCCCGCTTCACAACAAGGGCCCGGGGGTTTTTGATTCCCGGGGGGTGGAAAAATTTCGACACCTTTCCTTACACCTTTTTCCTGTTCACCTACAGCCAAAAAGGTACCTGGGTTTTGCGACTGTGTGGGGCCATCCCCCGGGGGGCAAGATTTTGGCCCCTTGGAAAAAAGTTAGACAGTCCCCCCATGGGCACACTGACTTTCTTGGGTTTCCTGGGGGGCTAACCCCCGGGGGTTAAAAAACCGAACGAAAAACTTTTCTTTTCTCAAATCCCAAAAAGAAATCCGTTTTTAGGGAAGCCGCTAAAACCAAACTGAGAGTCGAAGAAAAAAATGAATTTTTTTTGGGGGAGCCAAAAGAATTTGGTTAACACAAGCCCATCCCATTTTTTTCCTTTACGGGCCCAAAATTTCTTCGGGCAGGGGGGCGATAAATGACAGCCCATCACTCGCCCAGGGCCCCTTTTTAACTTGTCAGATTGGGACCAACCTACCTGGAATTCAAAACCCTTTTTAAAATTTTGAGTTTTATTTCCTTTGGTAAATTTTTGAGTTCCCTTTCCCTTTTTAAATTGTGAGTTCATTACCTTGTAAAAATTTTGAGTTCAAATTTCCCGTAGAGAGAGAGACTCGGGAATCAACATTGCACCAAAAACTTCCCCTACAGTTGTGAAACCCCCTGTGGAAGTGTGAATTGCTCCCTTACTCTAAAATTTGTTTTATGATTGCCCATGTATAAACGAAGTAACCATTCCCACAGTACTTAAATTTCCTTGTTTAACCCTTTTGAGTTCATTATCTTTTTTAACTTGTGAGTTCATTTCCTTTTTACCATTTTAGCCATCAAAACTTTGGACCCCGGTCCCCCCGGACCCATTGTGTACCTCTGAATCTGTAAAAAAACCTTTGTAAAATTTCATGATTTTGACGAACCCCCACCGGGGTTCATTAACCCTTTTAAATTGTGAGTTTTATTAAACCCTTTTAAATTTTTTGAATTCATTACCCCTGGGAACTTGCTCCCCTATCAAAAATTTGAGGCCCAGCCCCCGACCCAAATTTTGTACCCCCTGTTTAAACTTTTTACTACCGCCCACAGGGTGGGTAAGGGGGGGGCATAATAAACATATTAAACTTAAACTAAACTACCTCTGTAACTTTCTCCCTATCAAAACTTTGGGGTCCAGCCCTGGACCAATTTTTACCTCTGTAATCTTTGGGCTTTCCGACCACAGGGTGGGGATGGGGGGCATAATAAACATATTAAACTAACTAACCCAGGGGCCCAAAATCATGGAACTCCGTGTTCCCTCAAAAACGCAAGAACCCCTATCACGACCTTTTCCTCCCCAGGAGAGGGAGCATGGAAACGGGGGTCTCCCCCATTACTAAAAAAAAAAGACATAGCCCCCCCTCCACAAAGGGGGGAGTAAAGCAACATCAAAGAACTACAGCCGATAGCACTAACAAACCCATTTTCCTAAAAAAACATTAAAAAGAAAGGGGCCTAAAAAAGCAAAATTTACCACCCATCTAGAAACCCCCTCAGTTCCCCAACCCAGGGCAACATGGGTTTTGAACAGGGCGCTTTCCCTTTTGTCTCAACTAATTTGGGTCACTACGACAAATCCAAGAGCACAAAAAGAAAAAAAAGAATGCAGATTAAAATATCGATTTTGCAAAAGCCTTTGGGGCAAGGTTACCATGGCGTAATAGCGCACAAAAAAATGCTAAAAGGGAAAAACAAGGGAAAAATCCCGGGCGATGGGTCTATAATTTCCCCCACTAACAGAAAAACAGAGGTTTGTCGTCAAAAAGAGTAAAGTCCAACAGCTACGGTGAAAAGCCCCGTTCCCCCAAAAGGGACAGAAACTCGCTCCCATTCCCTTTTCCTCTTTCCCCAAATCCAAAATAGAAAAAGGATGTCCCCCACAGCACCCTGTCTTTCCCTTTTAAATGACCCCGAATCGAAAAAAAAGGGTCTTCCATTGCAGACACTGCAAGGCCCCCGGGGGGACATCAACCAAAAACTTTCATGGGCGCAGAAAACAAAAAGAAGTTCAACGAAAGAGAAATTTCAATTACTCAGATATGGGAAAAACGAGGGAAAATTTAAAAATTCATCAGAGTACAAAACAAATTCCCGGCCAAAAATAAAAGGGGGAAAAACCAACGTCAAAGACCTGGGGGGGGTCAAAGTCGGAGGATTCAAACCCTTCCCCGGACCATAACCCCCGTATCATTTCATCTGCCCAGAAAAATGGGCAGGGTTTAAAAATGAGAACCCCTTCCAAAAATAGGGAAAGGGCCCCGCCCATGATGACACTCTTCAGGTCACTTTTTCTATCTTTTTAAAACTTTGGGAAAATTGCTGCACACTAACAGCACCTTTTAGGTGAAATTGCTGACCTAGAAAATTACAGAGAAAACCCTTTACGGCCCCGCAAACGGAATAAAAAACCTCAATTACTGGGGGCGCTTTTAGGGTTTCCCGACCTGTATTTCCCCGGAAGCAGGGGGGAGAGATAAAAATGATTATATCACCTGGAAAAAACCTAGAGGGGCTAGTAAACCCAACTTTCACACGAAAACACTCACTATGAAAGCAAAAGACTTGGCCAACATGCAAAATCCCCCCCAATGAAAAGCAGGGGGGTCCCCCTAGCACGTTTTAAAAGAACCATAAAAATAATTTTCAGGGGCCCAAAAACTGTTCAACTTTCCTCCCAGCATACAAAGTGGTTACCAACCCGACCCCCGGCAGCATCAACTGGCACTTTGGGCACCCTAAAGTTTGGTTTCCTGACCAGCCGGCGTGGCTCGTACGTTGGTTTGGGGTGCAGCCACAGTAACAGCCGGTTTTATCGGCCCCGAAACCACCAGGAGGCCTGGTCACAGACCGGGCCGCGGGGGGGTTTACCCCCCCAACTTTTTCCAGGTAAACTTCCCGGTAAACACAAATTTTCGCTTTCCTTATTTTGCAAGAAAGCTTTGCTATTTAAGCCAAAAACGCAAAATTTTTAAACCCTTTTTGGGGACGACACACACACACCCACACACACACACCCACACACA
The DNA here is from genome assembly GCF_026875155.1 of Cherax quadricarinatus. Lineage (NCBI taxonomy): Eukaryota > Metazoa > Arthropoda > Malacostraca > Decapoda > Parastacidae > Cherax > Cherax quadricarinatus. Next base: position 32,991,460 of record NC_069413.1, read on the forward strand.
AATATTTTATATATATATAATATAAAAATATATAAAAAATAAAATATATATAAAATATATATATATATAAAATAAATGTTTTTTATATATATATATATATAGAAAAAATATAAATATATATATATATAAAAAATATATATAATTATATATTTTATATATATATATATATAAATATATATATATATAATATATAAAATATATGCAATAAGATCACAGTAAACAGGTTTATTTCAGAATATCAAAACAACCACTCTGAAAGAACAAGAAATTCCCCAAACGCTTTCGTGACTACTCACATTATCAAGGAAATATGAAAGTAAAAACATCCAAGGAAAAGGGAATAAGGGGGCCCGGCCAAAACCTCACTATCAGATCCCCCCAACGGGTTTAAAAACCTGACCCGGGGCCGAAACCCAAATGGGCAGGTCCCTTTTTACAACCCCCCCAACAAAAATTCCACCCCCCAAAAAAATTAAAAATTATTATTTTTAATAATACACTGGACAAATAATAATTTTTAAATTTTCTTGGGTAGAATAGTTTGTTGGTGAGTTGCGCAAAGAACCTGTCCAGTTGGGCCGGCGCGCGTCAGGTGTTTAACCGTTGTGGGATCTGATAGTGAGGTGCTGGCCAGACCCCTTATATACCTTCCTTGGATGCTTTACTTTCATAGTTCCTTGATAATGTGAGTAGTCACGAAAGTGCTTGGAATTTCTCTATTCTTTCAGAGTGGTTGCTTTGCATATATTTATATGTATATATATATATATAATATATATATATATATATATATATATATATATATATATATATATATATATATATATATATATATATATATATTATATATATATATATGCAAAGCAACTACTGGGGGAAGTGAATAATAGCTCTAGGCCTTTGGTGTTACCTGGAGATTATTCCGGGGATCAACGCCCCCGCGGCCCGGTCCACGACCAGGCCTCCAGGTGGATCAGGGTCTGATCAACCAGGCTGTTACTTCTGGCAGTCCAACGTGCGAACCACAGCCCGGCTGATCCGGCACTGACTTTAGGTATCTGTCCAGCTCTCTCTTGAAGGCAGCCAGGGGTTTATTGGCAATTCCCCTAATGCTTGATGGGAGGCTGTTGAACAGTTTTGGGCCCCGGACACTTATGGTGTTTTCTCTTAGTGTACCAATGGCGCCCCTACTTTTAATTGGGGGTATTTTGCATCGCCTATCCAGTCGTTTACTTTCGTAGGGAGTGATTTCTGTGTGTAGATTCGGAACCATTCCTTCCAGAATTTTCCAAGTGTAGATTATGATATATCTCTCCCTCCTGCATTATACTCATATGCCTATGAGTCGGTAAATATACACTCATGACCTGTATGAATTCTCATATGTGTTTGAGCTAATTCTACTACTCCCTCCTGCATTCCAACGAGTACAAGTCAAGTGCTTCCAAGCGTTCCCAGTAGCTAAGGTGCTTGACAGAACTTATACGTGCAGTAAAGGCTCTCTGTACACTCTCTAGATCTGCGATTTCACTTGCTTTGAATAAAGATGTTAATGTACAGCAGTATTCCAGCCTGAAGAGAACAAGTGATTTGAAAAGGATCATCATTAGCTTGGCATCTCTCGTTTTGAACGTTCTCATTATCCATCCTAACATTTTCTTTGCTCTTGTGATCGTGGCACTGTTGTGATCCTTGAAAGTGAGATCCTCAGACATTACTACTCCCAGGTCTCTTACATTATTTTTCCGCTCTATTGTATGGCCAGAGTTTGTAGTATACTCTGTTCTAGTTATTATCTCCTCCAGTTTTCCATAACGGAGTAGTTGGAATTTGTCCTCATTGAACATCATATTGTTTTCCGTTGCCCACTGGAAAACTTTGTTTATATCTTCTTGGAGGTTAACCGCGTCCTCAGCAGATGACAGCCTCATGCAGATCCTAGTATCATCCGCAAAAGATGATACGGTGCTGTGGTGTATATCTCTGTCTATGTCTGATATGAGGATGAGGAATAGGATGGGGGCGAGTACTGTGCAATAAAACAAATATAATTTCCATTATTTCTACAAGTACATGTACAAGGTATACAGTCCCAACTGACATACAAATTGACATAATTTCGGGCAAATTAGGTAAATTTTGTCCTAGGATGCGACTCACACCCTTGCTGGGAATCAAACCCGGACATCAGCGTGTGAAGCGAGAGCTTTGCCTACCAGGCCACGAGCCACTACCACATCACAAGCAATCAGCACGTCAAATTCAAGATAGTGCACCAGATGCAGGTGGAGCGCTAGCACTGTAGTAACAGGAAATGACCAAGACATAGAAGATCCAGAAATACAAAACAGTAGAACTGCTGGAGTTGGAAAACAAACAAGGAATGATCTTGATACAGCACCAGTAACAACTGGTGGTGGTACTGATGATGGTACAGGTACTGCAGATGGGGGGGGGGGCAGGAAAAACTCCACTAGGGAACCCAACCACAAAAAAATCCTGCCAAACAATTGAAATCTGTGCGAATTCTATGCCTTGGTATCTGTAGGTGTGGAATCTCTGGAAAAACAGGTGAGACGTGCAATTTTAACCATTCCCCCCCCCCCCCAAAAAAAAAAAAAATAATTGCTGCGACCACATGACCAAAGGAGTAGGCTATTTCATCCTGAAATGTGTTATTCTTCAGTCCGTGAAAGAAAATGTTACAACACATACTGTCGGGCAGACCATTTAAAAGGGACAAGAAGTTACAAATTACATAGACTTTGGTAGACAAACCTGGGTAGTTACAACCACTCCAGAGAAAGAGATTTTTTAGTGCTAAGAAAAGAAATTGGCAGGAAATGACATAAATATTACACCACCTCGAATCGCTGTGGTAACATGTGTGGTGTGTGCACTTGGTGTACGTGATAACACTTATCATACATGGTAACATGTAAGTGACTTTAGGTACTGGTTCATTTACGTACAGCTGCACAAACACCCGTGCTTGCAAGCATACATAACATACATAGTAACGTGTGAGCTACCTAGGATGGCCCAAGGAAGTCAGCCAGAGTGATATGTGTCATTGCCATTGCAACATAGCTAGTTAGCAGGTTTTTTTCTCTCTCTCTAAAGTAGTTCTCTTTATAATTTGTGGTTGGGTGTAAGAGGTTGTCATCACCATTCATTGTGATGTCTGCAATATTATTATTTCAGTGAGGTATCATATTAAGTGGCAGTAACCTGAACTGACTCAAGTGGAACTCATCATTGAATTTGCACCTCTTGTTTAATGTGATGTATGTCAGAATTCTAATTTTATGATCAATATTACCTACTTTGTCTCTCTCTCTCTCTCTCTCTCTCTTCATCTTTGTAATTTGTGATTAGGTGTAAGATCTCGTCTGTACCATCCATTATATATACCATACTATTAACACCCGTACAAGAAGTCTCTGAATGAACTTTTAGTGAGGTGTGTATCGTATTAAGTAGTAGTGACCTGAGTTAAATATAATTGGAAGTGTTCACTGAACTTGAACCATTGTGTCATACGATCTGTTTTAGACTTCTAACTTTATAGTAAATATTTCCTCTTGCATAAGCTATAAGGGGAAGGAAAGCGAGCAATTCTTGCGTTGTGAGTCTTACACGAGATGTCATCACCTGCAAACATGGCAACTGTCAGAGAGGAACATGTTTCTGCAGGTGATGGAATTGATGATAGCTTCCAGACTTTTAAAAGTAAGCATAGGAGAAAAAGTAAGAAAGGGCTAAAGCGCCGTCGTAGTCAGACTCACTTGACTCGTAGTCAATGTGAAACTAAAAGTCCTTGGTGCACACAGGCTGCAAGAAGTCTTTCTTCAAAGGAAGAATGTGTTAAGTTGAACTTCCCTGACAACACCCTGATGCATGCTAAGTGTGCATGACAGCACCCTGATGCCTGCTAAGTGTGCATGACAACACCCTGATGCCTGCTAAGTGTGCATGACAACACCCTGATGCCTGCTAAGTGTGCATGACAACACCCTGATGCCTGCTAAGTGTGTATGACAACACCTTGATGCCTGCTAAGTGTGCATGGCAACACCCTGATGCCTGCTAAGTGTGCATGACAACACCCTGATGCCTGCTAAGTGTGCATGACAACACCCTGATGCCTGCTAAGTGTGCATGACAACACCCTGATGCCTGCTAAGTGTGTATGACAACACCTTGATGCCTACTAAGTGTGCATGACAACACCCTGATGCCTGCTAAGTGTGCATGGCAACACCCTGATGCCTGCTAAGTGTGCATGACAACACCCTGATGCCTGCTAAGTGTGCATGACAACACCCTGATGCCTGCTAAGTGTGTATGGCTAATGGAAGCTGTAAAGAAACATCCTAAGTCAAGGATCCAATTTAGAAAAAACCCACACAACTTTATGTTTGTGGAACTGAATGAAGAACTGATCAACGATCTACTTAATACACCTTATGGGGATAATTAAGCTGCTCCTACCTCCATCTGACACTCACCACTTTAAAAAATGGGTCAGTACCATAATCTTTGGATACCCTCTCTACATGGACCCATCCCATCTGACTCTAAGTGAGCATATCATCAAGGAGAAGTGACAGATGCAGTTTAATACTGGCAAATGCAAAGTTCTAAATGTTGGACAGGTAAATAACCATGCCACATATAAACTAAATAATGTAGATCTTAATACTACTGATTGCGAAAAGGATTTAGGAGTTCTGGTTAGCAGTAATCTAAAACCAAGACAACAGTGCATTAGTGTTCACAATAAAGCTAACAGAATTCTTGGCTTCGTATCTAGAAGTATAAATAATAGAAGTCCTCAGGTTGTTCAACTCTATATATCCTTGGTTAGGCCTCATTTAGAGGCCGACAACTAACTACATGATAACCACTTGGTGGTTCACAATTACACTCACTCACTCACTGGCTATAAACCCAGAAAATACTAATCTTAATCTTAAAATAATAAATCCTAACTAGTCATAAGTTTCCTATGATACTCCAATATAGACACCTTGTATTGTGCCAAAACAAAAGCATTCACATTGCTAAACTCAAAAATTATGATGTAGTCACTTAGTCTTAATACCATAATCTGTAAGGATTTAATGTTAAGAATTAATCTGAGTCTGCTCGAAATGCCTAGCCATGCTAGGTGTCCTAGTGGCCCCCTCTGTAATTAGTATTTTATAACATGTAAACCACACAATACCCAAAACCTGTAAACCCCACATTGTAACCCTTATAGAGAATAAACTTGAATTGAATTGAATTGAATGCTGCTCAGTTCTGGTCACCGTATTACAGAATGGCTATAAATGATCTAGAAAACGTACAGAGGAGGATGACAGAGATGATACCATGTATCAGAAATCTTCCATATGAGGATAGACTGAGGGCCCCTGAATCTGCATTCTCTCGAAAGACGTAGAATTAGGGGGGATATGATCGAGGTGTATAAATGGAAAACAGGAATAAATAAATGGGATGTAAATAGCGTGCTGAAAATTTTCATGCAAGACAGGACTCGCAGCAATGGTTTCAAGTTGGAAAAATTTAGATTCAGGAAGGATATAGGAAAGCACTGGTTTGGTAATAGAGTTGTGGATGAGTGGAACAAACTCCCGAGTACAATTATTGAAGCTACAACGTTGTGTAGTTTTAAAAATAGGTTAGATAAATAGTGGTGACTTGTACTTAGCTCTGTAAAGTTCTGTCCAGTGTGTTCTCCGTGAATCTGCACAAGATGTCCTCTCTTGAGCAACTGTACCAGCAGCTGAAAGAGGAGCTTAGGGTTGCTAAGCTTGAGATACGGCGACTGACAGAGGAAAACAAGAGGATTCGAAGTAATCCTCCTGTTGTGAGTCCTCAGGTCAAGAGAGGAACCTGGTCAGTGGCCGGCCAACATGGAACAAAGCTGAAAATCAAGAAGTCTGTTGGAGTGGCAGAAACAATGAAGATCCAGAAGATTGCTGAGGAGACTTCCAACCCATTTTCGGTGTTACCAGACGAATGTGGGATGTCTACTGGGAACGTCACAATGAGCACCAAGGGAGCATTGGCAGACGTGAGTGAGACATCCCTTGATACCCCAGTGAAGACCATCAAGTACGTCATGGCAAATTCCACAAATGAAGGTAAGAACATTGTTTTAGTTGGAGACAGCCAGGTTAAGTTTATGGATAGGGCCTTTTGTCTTAGGGACAGGAAGAGGAGGCTCAGGGTATGTTTTCCTGGGGCTAGGATGGGGGATATTGTTAGCCGTCTGGACGACATCATGACAGGTAATGGGAGCAATCCTATTATCTACCTCAGTGCGGGAGGCAATGGTGTTGGCAGAGGTAGGAGTGAGGATCTGATTAGTAAGTATAGGTCAGCAATAGAGATAATTAGGAAGAAGGGTGGGAACCCTGTCATATGTGGCATTTTGCCAAGGAGAGGAGTTGGAAACGAATGGTTGTCCAAGACAATTGGTGTCAATTGCTGGCTGGACAAATACTGTAAGGAGAATGTGGTAACATTCATTGACAACTGGGACCTCTTCTATGGCAGAAATGACATGTATGCCAGGGATGGGGTTCACTTATCTCGGTCTGGGGTGGGGGCACTGGCAACGGCAGTGGAGGGAGCTGTTAGGGCTTTAAACTAGGAGTATATAGTGGTATGGGTTTTGACAAAAATACAGTGAAGTCCCAGTAAGAGAGAGAGAGATTTCGTTCGGATTTTTAACCCCGGAGGGTTAGCCACCCAGGATAACCCAAGAAAGTCAGTGCGTCACCGGGGACTGTCTAACTTATTTCCATTGGGGTCCTTAATCTTGTCCCCCAGGATGCGACCCACACCAGTCGACTAACACCCAGGTACCTATTTGCTGCTAGGTGAACAGGACAACAGGTGTAAGGAAACGTGTCGGAATGTTGTCCACCCCGAATCGAAACACCGGGCCCCCCGAGTTAAGCGGGAGCTTTACCACCAGCCACGGGGCCACAATGAGTTCTAGGGGAATAATTATAGCAAATGGAGGTGGATATTTGGAAAGCCAATGGCACTAGCGACAAGGACACAGTAATAGGTTTAGTGAAAAACAGATATGAGCAGGAAGGTAAAGAAAAAGGAGGGTCCCTTTAAAAATTTATATTAGCTAATAGCCGTAGTGCTAGAATAAAGATGGAATGAGTCGAAAGATTAGGTTGCTATGCAGATAACATTAATGTATTTGCAAATCACTGAGACATGGTTTAATTCCAAAAGTCGACATGCATTCGGATGCCACATTCAGGGGTTAAATTGCCAATAATAGAAATACGGGAAGGGGAGGCGGGTGGCACTGTATGTCCAGATCACTTAACTTGGGCATAAAACGGTAGTAAGTCTTAGGTATCACATACAGTCCTGTCTGGTTAGAATTTTTCAGAGCGCATAAAAAATTGATTCTAAGAGTGATAACAGTCCCCCAATACTTAGAAGGGACCCAAGGGAAATGACTGGGGAGGAAATTGTTAAGGCCACAAGGCACGATAATGTTTAATTCCAGGGGACTTTACTTTTAATCACATTGATGGAATTCTTGACTGGAATTTAGATAATCAAATATCTTCTTAGAAGTAGTTTCAGGAATGTTTTTTGAAGCATTTGGGACAGAACCTACAAGAAATAACCTTCTTGATTGGTTCTGGCGACAAGGGGAAACCTTTTGTAATAATTCAGAAATTAATGAGCACTCGGCACAAGCGATCACAACTAACTTACCCTTAGCATAGAATTGAATATGATAGTAGGGACAAACCAGAAACAGTCAGATTTTCGCTTAGCAGATTACAATGGGCTTAGAGAACACTTATCATCTGTTTGACTGGGTAATGGGGGGGACGACGAGAGCTATCACTATGACAGTTTTCTGACACCATACATGCCTCTCAATGACGTTTACCCGTATAAAGAAATTAGATCAAATAGAAATTACCCAAAATGGATGAATAATAGCTTGTGAAATATCTACTTGGGCATAAGAAAGGAATTTATAATAAGTGGTAGCAAAAGAGGTGAGGGTCACCTTATGAATCATATATTGACATTAAGAGGACGTTAAAAAGGGGATAAAACCGCTAAAAGGGACTATAAAATTAAAAGTTGCTAGGATTCGAAAACTAACCCAAAAAGTTTTTCCCGTCTATAAGCAAAAGTTAGAGATAAGATAGGTCCCCTTAAAAATAACTATGGCCATCTTACTGACAAAGAAGAATGAAATGTGCTCGATTTTAAATAATTATTTTTTCTCGGTTTTTACACAGGAAACACGAACAATATTCCAGTAATTAATTTTTAAGTGGCCTGAAGAAGATAAAACTATGAACATCACAGTCACTAGTGAAAATGGTTGTGAGCAGATAAGACAGTCTGAAGCAACATAATCCAGGTCCTGATGAGGTTTTTCAAGGTTTCTTTAAGGAATGCAAAATGGAATCAGTAAACCATTAATTAATATTTTAAATTGATATCTTCAAACAGGTGTAGTGTCTGAATATTGAAGATGCTAATGTATTCCCCTATTTTAAGCAGGGGACAAGTCGTGACCATTAAATTACCGGCACCCCCCCCATAAGCCTGACCTCATTGTAGCAAATTACTAGAGTCAATTTATAGTTGAGATTATAAAAGCCACATCTCGATAAGCATAGCTTAATTAATGATACACAGCTGATTCACAGAGGCCGTTCTTGTCTAACTAATTTATGGATAAACTTTCTTCAGTAAAGCTTTTGAGGCCGTTGATCACGATAAAGAATTTGATATTATTTGCTTAGATTTTAGTAAGGCTTTTGATAGATTTTCGCACCAAAGACTGTTAAAGAAAATGGGCAGCTCATGGCATTGGGGGAAAAGGGTTCTCGTGGATCGAGTCATGGCTCACAGATAGGCATCAGAAGTGTCCATAAATGGGGTTAAAATCCGAGTGGGGATCTGTGACAAGTGCGTTCACAGGGATTCAGTCTGGGCCTGTTGTTGCTCATAATATATATCAATGATCTTGATGAGGAATTAACTAGTGAAATGAGCAAATTCGCCGATGACACAAAGAGAGGTAGGTGAATTGATTCAAACGTAGATATCAGGAACTTCAGGAGGATTTAGACAAACTCAATACCTGTCAGCAAAGTGGCAGATGCAGTTCAATGTAGATAAATGCAAGGTTCTGAAGCTCGGGAGTGTCCATAACCCTAGCACTTATAAGTTAAATAATGTAGAACTTAGCCATACATATTGTGAAAAGGACTTGGGGGTTATGGTAAGCAATAACCTTAAACCAAGACAGCAATGCCTAAGCGTACGTAATAAGGCAAACAGATGACTGGGATTTATATCAAGAGGTGTAAGCAACAGAAGTCCAGAGATTATACTGCAGCTTTATACATCATTAATTAGTAAGGCCTCACCTTGATTATGCAGCTCAATTCTGGTCTCCATATTACAGAATGGACATAAATTCGCTAGAAAACATTCAGCGTAGAAAAACTAAATTAATACATAGCATTAGAAATCTATTTTGAGGATTGTTGGGAAGGTAGATGATTCAATGGATTTGTTAAAGAGTGTTGCAATAATTGTTGGCAAGACTTGAGAAGCTTTTTTGTACATAACGCAGGCAAGTTGTTTTTTCCCTGCCTTGTTTTTTAAGGGTGTTTATGATGAGCGTAACTCTATGGGTTGTTGAGCAGGAATAGCGTATTGGTAGTACCTATGAGGGTAGTCTGATGGACGGGTGTTTGCGCGTGGTATTTTGTTTGCTAGATTTTTTCCTATAGTGAAGAAGAAAACATTGAGTCTCGTTCACTGTTTTCAGTAGGTGTGAGTTGGTTCATCTGAGTTTGTTAGTTTTTGATTGTTTTGTTTTGATAACTTTTTAGTTCTCCAAAATTGCAGATAGATTTTGCTGTTTTTATTCGTATCACCTTTGATGTTATTAGTCTTTTTCATATACAATTTTTCAGATCTTCTTATCAGGCGGTAAGGCTGACTAGTAACGTCCTAGACTGTTTTCTCTAGCTATCTGACCCATTCCTATTACTGTTTTCATATATTGTGCTTTGTGTTAATGGAATTGAGGATGCTTGTGTTACCAGGGATTATTCAGTCTCTTTGCTGTGAGTTGTTTAGTTTTTTTGGGACAATGTTTTGTTAGCGAGGCTTTGGGCTTTTTTTTAGAAAATTATTTATACATTCATTCATATCTGTACATAATCGAGCTTATTTTGCCAATTGATGTTATTCATAGCTGCTATAAAGTTTTTAACTGCTGTCTCCGTTCTGTAGTCTGAAGGTTACTTTAGTAATGTCTTGTGGCAGTTTTGCCCAGATTAGTTTACGAGAAAGTTTGGGTAGTGTCCTGTATGTTGTCGGTGATATGCCTGATTATAAAGGGGATATGGTGTTTGTCCAGATGTGATCTATTAAGGGATGCTTGTCTCGTGATTCTTGTAGTTTAGATATTGCTGGTAGCAACAGGCAGTTACTTTAAGGTTTTGTGAATTCGTTACTGTGGGTGCCCGGTCGTGTATAATGTTTTGTTGAAATCTCCTTTAGTATAAGTCTTTATTCAGGTGTGCATCAGTTATCATGTTTTTCCTAGTTTTTCAACTAAAGTGATTTAATGTTTGGACAGTGGTACTCTGTAGATGTTTATAACTGTGAGGGGTTTTTTGCAGTCTTTTTGATTTAAATTTGCTATGATATATCTCCATGTTCGTCCCTTGTCAAGAATTTATTGATACATTCCAGTTGATTTGAGTAGTATATAGCGTTCCTCCTCCCCCTTGCTGGTCTGGTTCTCTAACTTGTGGTATGGCCATGGACTCAGGAAGATATAGACTCTGTAAATCAGGCTTAAGCCCCAGGTTTCTGTGAGTTGATGATTCATATATTGGAATGAAGGGAATTGAGTAATGCTGTAGTCATTCAGAATGGTTATGTTTTTGTTTTGCACTGAGTAATGTCTTTGCTTGGTCCTGCTGTATAGAAAAGAAAGAATTACATTAAGTGAGGGGGAGGGTGGCTTGGCTATGGAACTTTGCATAACACGAGTTAACAGGGTTATCAAAGTTGATTCATTATGTAGCATTGAAAATGATAAGAAAACTTAAATAGTCAGGAAAGGCACCTGAGAAGTGAGGTTTGGTGGCATGTCACCTGCCTGCAGTATCTGGAGGTGAGCGAGGCGAAGCTTATATATGATCTGGTGATACCGACAAATTGTGAAAAAGGATACTTGTGTACAGTTCAGGACACTTGTGTACAGTTCAGGATACTTGTGTACAGTTCAGGACACTTGTGTACAGTTCAGGATACTTGTGTACAGTTCAGGACACTTGTGTACAGTTCAGGACAATTGTGTACAGTTCAGGACACTTGTGTACAGTTCAGGATACTTGTGTACAGTTCAGGACACTTGTGTACAGTTCAGTCGATACTTGGGACAGTCAGGACACTTGTTGTACATTCAGGACAATTGTGTAAGTATCAGGAACTTGTGTACATTCAGGACACATTGTGAACATTCAGGACACTTGAACATTCAGGACACTGTGTACAGTTCAGGATACTATGTACAGTTCAGACACTTTGTGTACAGTTCAGGACCTTGTGTACAGTTCCAGGATACTTGTGTACAGTTTCTGGACACTTGTGTACAGTTCAGATACTTGTGTACGTCAGGACACTTGTGTACAGTTCAGACACGTGTGTACGAGTTCAAGGATACTTGTGTACAGTTCAGGACACTTGTGTACAGTTCAGGACACTTGTGTACAGTTCAGGACACTTGTGTACAGTTCAGGATACTTGTGTACAGTTCAGACACTGTGTACAGTTCAGGATACTTGTGTACAGTTTCAGCACAACTTGTGTACAGTTCGATACTTGTGACAGTTTCAGGATACTTGTTACAGTTCAGGACACTTGTGTAACATTTTCAGGATACTTTGTGTACAGTTTTCGGATACTTGTGTACGTTTCCAGGACACTTTGTACATTCAGGACAACTTGTTGACAGTTCAGGACACATGTGTACAGTTCAGATAACTTGTGTACAGTCAGCACCGTTGTGTACAGTTCAGGATACATGTGTACAGTTTTTCAGGATACTTGTGTACAGTTCAGGACACTTGTGTACAGTTCAGGACACTTGTGTACAGTTCAGGATACTTGTGTACAGTTCAGGACACTTGTGTACAGTTCAGGACACTTGTGTAACATCAGTATACTTGTGTACAGTTCAGTGACCTTGTGTACAGTTCAGGACACTGTTGTACAGTTTCAACAGGACACTTGTGTAACAGTTTCAGATACTGTGTACAGTTTTCAGGACTCGTGTTGTACAGTTCAGGACACTTGTGTACAGTTTCAGCATACTTGTGTTACAGTTCAGATACTTGTGTAACAGTTCAGACACATGTGTAACAGTTCAGGAACATCTTGTGTACAAGTTCAGGATACTTGTGTACAGTTCAGGACACTTGTGTACAGTTCAGGACACTTGTGTACAGTTCAGGATACTTGTGTACAGTTCAGGATACTTGTGTACAGTTCAGGACACTTGTGTACAGTTCAGGACACTTGTGTACAGTTCAGGACACTTGTGTACAGTTCAGGATACTTGTGTACAGTTCAGGACACTTGTGTAAAGTTCAGGAACTTTGTGTAATTCAGGACACTTGTGTACAGTTTAGTGATCCTTGTGTACAGTTCAGGACACATTGTGTTACAGTTCAGGGACACTTGTGACAGTTCCGGTGACACTTGTGTAAGGTCAGGACACTTTGTGTACAGTTCAGGACACTTGTGTACAGTTAGGACACTTGTGTACAGTTCAGGACACTTGTGTACAGTTCAGGATACTTGTGTACAGTTCAGGACACTTGTGTACAGTTCAGGATACTTGTGTACAGTTCAGGACACTTGTGTACAGTTCAGGATACTTGTGTACAGTTCAGAAACTTGGTACAGTCGGACACTTGTGTACAGTTCAGGATACTTGTGTACAGTTCAGGACACTTGTGTACAGTTCAGGACACTTGTGTACAGTTCAGGACACTTGTGTACATTCAGGATAACGTTTGTACAGTTCAGACACTTGTGTACCGTTAAGCTCTTGTGTATCCAGTTCAGACACTGTGTACAGTTTCAGGAACACTTGTGTACAGTTCAGGACACTTGTGTACAGTTCAGGACACTTGTGTACAGTTCAGGATACTTGTGTACAGTTCAGGACACTTGTGTACAGTTCAGGACACTTGTGTACAGTTCAGGATACTTGTGTACAGTTCAGGACACTTGTGTACAGTTCAGGATACTTGTGTACAGTTCAGGACACTTGTGTACAGTTCAGGACACTTGTGTACAGTTCAGGATACTTGTGTACAGTTCAGGACACTTGTGTACAGTTCAGGACACTTGTGTACAGTTCAGGATACTTGTGTACAGTTCAGGATACTTGTGTACAGTTCAGGATACTTGTGTACAGTTTCTGGACACTTGTGTACAGTTAAGACAACTGTGACAGTTCAAGGACAATGTGTACAGTTTCAGGATACTTGTGTACATTTCAGGACACTTGTGTTAACAGTTCAGGACACTTGTTACAGTTCAGGGATACTTGTGGGTAAACCAAGTTCAGGACACTTGTGTACAGTTCAGGACACTTGGTACAGTTTTTTTATTCAGACATTGTGTTACAGTTCACAGGACACTTGTGTACAGTTCAGGATACTTGTTACATTCAGGATACTTGTGTACAGTTTCATGACCACTTTACAGTTCAGAGATACTTGTGTACTGTCAGGACACCTTGTACAGTTCAGGATACTTGTGTACAGTTCAGGACACTTGTGTACAGTTCAGGACACTTGTGTACAGTTCAGGATACTTGTGTACAGTTCAGGACACTTGTTGTACATTCAGGACACTTGTGGTACAGTTCAGGACACTTGGTACAGTTCAGACACATTGTGTACAAGTTTCAGGATTACTTGTGTACTTTCAGGACACTTGTTACAGTTCAGGACTCTTGAGTACAGTTTCAGGACACTTGTGTACAGTTCAGGATACTTGTGTACAGTTCAGGACACTTGTGTACAGTTCAGGACACTTGTGTACAGTTCAGGATACTTGTGTACAGTTCAGGATACTTGTGTACAGTTCAGGACACTTGTGTACAGTTCAGGACACTTGTGTACAGTTCAGGATACTTGTGTACAGTTCAGGATGCGTGTGTACAGTTCAGGATACTTGTGTACAGTTCAGGATACTTTTAACTTGTCAGGACACTTGTGTACAGGTCAGGACACTTTGTCGTTACAGGTATCAGATTACTTTGTACAAGTTCAGGACACTGTGTACAGTCAGGACACTTGTGTACAGTTCAGGATACTTGTGTACAGTTCAGGACACTTGTGTACAGTTCAGGACACTTGTGTACAGTTCAGGACACTTGTGTACAGTTCAGGATACTTATGTACAGTTCAGGACACTTGTGTACAGTTCAGGATACTTGTGTACAGTTCAGGACACTTGTGTACAGTTCAGGATACTTGTGTACAGTTCAGGACACTTGTGTACAGTTCAGGACACTTGTGTACAGTTCAGGACACTTGTGTACAGTTCAGGACACTTGTGTACTTTCAGGACACTTGTGTTCAATTCAGATACTTGGTACAGTTCACAGGACACTTGTGTACAGTTCAGGATACTTGTGTACAGTTCAGGACACTTGTGTACAGTTCAGGACACTTGTGTACAGTTCAGGACACTTGTGTACAGTTCAGGACACTTGTGTACAGTTCAGGACACTTGTGTACAGTTCAGGACACTTGTGTAAGTTCAGACATCTTGTGTACAGTTCAGACACTGTGATTCAGCTTCAGGAAACACTTGTGTATCAGTTCAGGACTCTTGTGTACAGTTCAGGATACGTTCGGACAGTCAGACACTTGGGTTCAGTTCAGGACACTTGTGTACAGTTCAGGACACTTGTGTACAGTTCAGGACACTTGTGTACAGTTCAGGACACTTGTGTACAGTTCAGGATACTTGTGTACAGTTCAGGACACTTGTGTACAGTTCAGGACACTTGTGTACAGTTCAGGACACTTTGTGTTCATTCAGGACACTTGTTACATTCAGATACTGTGTTCGTTCAGGACACCTTGTGTACAGTTCTGGAACACTTGTGTACAGTTTCAGGACACTTGTGTTTCAGTTCAGGACAATTGTGTCCAGTTCAGGACACTTGTGTACATTCAGGACACGTGTTGTACAGTTCAGGATACTTTGTACAGTTCAGCACACTTGTGTACAATTCCCAGGACACTTGTGACAGTTCAGGACACTTGTGTTCAATTCAGGACACTTTGTTCAGTCAGGATACTTGTGTACAGTTCGGACACTTGTGTACTGTCAGGACACTGTGTACAGTTTCAGGACACTTGTGTTCAGTTCAGGATACTTTGTACAGTTCAGACAACTTTGTGTACAGTTCAGGACAACTGTGTACTGTTCAGGACACTTGTGTCTGTCAGGATACTTGTGTACAGTTCAGCACACTTGTGTACAGTTCAGGATACTTGTGTACAGTTCAGGATACTTGTGTACAGTTCAGGACACTTGTGTACAGTTCAGGATACTTGTGTACAGTTCAGGACACTTGTGTACAGTTCAGGATACTTGTGTACGGTTCAGGACACTTGTGTACAGTTCAGGATACTTGTGTACAGTTCAGGATACTTGTGTACAGTTCAGGACACTTGTGTACAGTTCAGGACACTTGTGTACAGTTCAGGACACTTGTGTACAGTTCAGGACACTTGTGTACAGTTCAGGATACTTGTGTACTGTTTCAGCACACTTTGTAACAGTTTCGGATACTTTGTGTTCAGTTCAGGATACTGTGTAACAGTTCAGGACACTTGTTTACATTCAGACCTTTGTTCAGTTCAGGACTCTTGTGTACAGTTCGGACAACTTGTGTACAGTTCAGACACTTGTGTACAGTTCAGATACTTGTGTTCTGTTCAGTAACACTTGTGTACAGTTCAGGATACGCGTGTGTACAGTTCAGGATACTTTGTGTACAGTTCAGACACTTGTGTTCAGTTCAAGGATTCTTGTGTACAGTTCAGGACAATTGTGTACAGTTTCAGGAAAAAAAAAATACCCTTGTGTACGTTCAGGATACTTGTGTATCAGTTCCAGGACACTTGTGTACAGTTCAGGATACTTGTGTACAGTTCAGGACACTTGTGTACAGTTCAGGACACTTGTGTACAGTTCAGCACACTTGTGTACAGTTCAGGATACCTTGTGTACAGTTCAGGACACTTGTGTACAGTTCAGGACACTTGTGTACAGTTCAGGACACTTGTGTACAGTTCAGGATACTTTGTACAGTTCAGCACACTTGTGTACATTCAGACAACTTGTGTAACAGTTCAGGATACTGTGTACAGTTCAGATACGTGTGTACAGTTCTGCACACTTGTGTACATTCAGGACACGGTGTACAGTTCAGGATACCTTGTGTACAGTTCAGATACTTGTGTACAGTTTCCGCACACTTGTGTACATTTCAGACACTTGGTGTACAGTTCAAGGATACTGGTTGTAACAGTTTCAGGACACTTGTGTACAGTTCAGACACTTGTGTACAGTTCAGGACAGTTGTGTACAGTCAGAACACCTTGTGTACAGTTTCAAGGACACTTGTGTACAGTTCAGCAACACTTGTGTACAGTTTCAGGACACTGGTACGTTCAGGACACTGTGTACAGTTCAGGATACTTGTGTACAGTTCAGGACACTTGTGTACAGTTCAGGACACTTGTGTACAGTTCAGGACACTTGTGTACAGTTCAGGACACTTGTGTACAGTTCAGGATACTTGTGTACAGTTCAGGATACTTGTGTACAGTTCAGGACACTTGTGTACAGTTCAGGATACTTGTGTACAGTTCAGGACACTTGTGTACAGTTCATGACACTTGTGTACAGTTCAGGACACTTGTGGACCGTTCAGCCACTTGTGTACCAGTTTTCAGGATACTTGTGTACAGTTCAGGACACTTGTGTACAGTTAAGGACACTTGTGTACAGTTCAGGACACTTGTGTACAGTTCAGGATACTTGTGTACAGTTCAGGATACTTGTGTACAGTTCAGCACACTTGTGTACAGTTCAGGACACTTGTGTACAGTTCAGGACACTTGTGTACAGTTCAGGATACTTGTGTACAGTTCAGGATACTTGTGTACAGTTTTCAGACACTTTTACAGTTCAGGATCTTGTGTAACATTTCAGGACACTTGTTGTACAGTTTCAGGACACTTGTTACAGTTTCAGGACACCTTGTGTACAGTTCAGGACACTGTGTACAGTCAGGACACTTGTGTACAGTTCAGGACACTTGTGTACAGTTCAGGACACTTGTGTACAGTTCAGGACACTTGTGTACAGTTCAGGACACTTGTGTACAGTTCAGGAGACACTTGTGTACAGTCAGGACACTTGTGTACAGTTCAGACACTTTGACAGTTCAGGACTCACGGTGTACAGTTTCAGCATCTTGTGTAACAGTTCAGGGACACTTGTGTACAGTTCAGATACTTAGTACAGTTCAGACACTTGTGTAACAGTTCAGGACACTTGTGTACAGTTCAGGACACTTGGTACAGTTTCACACACGTTGTGTACAGTTCAGGACCTTGTGTACATTCAGGATACTTAATGTTACAGTTCCAAAACACCTTGTGTACAGTTCAGGACACTGTGTACAGTTCAGGACACTTGGTACAGTCAGGACACTTGTGTACAGTTCAGGACACTTGTGTACAGTTCAGCACACTTGTGTACAGTTCAGGACACTTGTGTACAGTTCAGGATACTTGTGTACAGTTCAGGACACTTGTGTACAGTTCAGGACACTTGTGTACAGTTCAGGACACTTGTGTACAGTTCAGGACACTTGTGTACAGTTTCAGACACTTGAGTACAGTTCAGGACCTTGTGTACTGTCAGACACTTGTGTACAGTTCAGGACACTTGTGTACAGTTCAGGACACTTGTGTACAGTTCAGGATACTTGTGTACAGTTCAGGACACTTGTGTACAGTTCAGGACACTTGTGTACAGTTCAGGACACTTGTGTACAGTTCAGGACACTTGTGTACAGTTCAGCACACTTGTGTACAGTTCAGGATACTTGTGTACAGTTCAGGACACTTGTGTACAGTTCAGGACACTTGTGTACAGTTCAGGACACTTGTGTACAGTCTCATCAACAACAGCGTCAAAATGTTTACATTTAAATATAGAAGCACAAAGATTCCTTTATAATGTTTCTTTTACACTGTAAATATTTTGGCGGACATATGTACCATAGCAGTGACAGCTCACTGATGAATTACCATGAGTTCTCGATAGTAGCAAAATCAAATCTGGACAATAAATCCTGTAGAGGAACTCCCAAATCACAATGGCAGGTTATTACATAATGTAATAACATACACTTCCTCTGTCTCTGGGGAGCGCAGAGTTGTCACCTTCCTCACACTGACTCACCTCTCCACTACCATTACTGCTCTTCCCTGACTCACCTCTCCACTACCATTACTGCTCTTCCTGACTCACCTCTCCACTACCATTTTCTGCCTTCCCACACACCTCTCCACTACCATAACTCATTACTGCTCTTCCCTGACTCACCTCTCCACTACCATTACTGCTCTTCCCTGACTCACCTCTCCACTACCATTACTGCTCTTCCCTGACTCACCTCTCCACTACCATTACTGCTCTTCCCTGACTCACCTCTCCACTACCATTACTGCTCTTTCCCTGACTCACACTCTCACTACCATTACAGCTCTTCCAGACTCACGCTCCACTACCATTACTGCTCTTTGCCCTGACTCACCTCTCCACTACCATTACTCTCTTCCCGACTCACCTCTCACGACCATTACTGCCCTCCCTGGACTCACCTCTCCACTACCATTTAACTGCCCTTTCCCTGATCACCTCTCCACTACCATTAAATGCTCTTTTCCCCTGACTCACCTCTCCACTACATTACTTGGCTCTTCCCCTGAATCACCACTCCACTACCATTACTGCTCTTTCCCCGGACCTTCACCTCTCCACTACTCAATTACTGCTCTTCCTGGACTCAATCACCTCTCCCACTACACCATTACTGCTCTTCCCCAGACTCACCCTCTCCACTACCATTACTGCTCTTCCCTGACTCACCTCTCCACTACCATTACTGCTCTTCCCTGACTCACCTCTCCACTACCATCACTGCTCTTCCCTGACTCACCTCTCCACTACCATTACTGCTCTTCCCTGACTCACCTCTCCCCTACCATTACGCACTTCCCTGACTCACCTCTCCACTACCATTACTGCTCTTCCCTGACTCACCTCTCCACTACCATTACTGCTCTTCCCTGACTCACCTCTCCACTACCATTACTGCTCTTGCCTGAACTTCACCTCTCCACTACCATTACGCCTTCCCTGACTCACCTCATCCCACTACCTTACTGCTCTTCCCTCCTACCCCTCTCCACTACCATTACGCCCTCTTTTCCATGACGCACCTCTCCACTAACCATCCCTGCTCTTCCCTGACTCACCTCTCCACTACCATTACTGCTCTTACCTGACTCCCTCTCCACACCATTACTGCTTCTTCCCCTGACTTCACCTCTCCACTACCCTTACTGCTCTTCCCTGACTCCACCTCTCCACTACCATACTTGCTTTCCCTGACTCACCTCTCCTCTACCATTACTGCTCTTCCTGACTCACGGCTCTCCACTACCATTACTGCTCTTCCTGACCACCTCTCCACTACCATTACTGCTCTTTTCCCTGACTCACCTCTCCTTCCACTACCATACAGCTCTTCCCTGACTCACCTCTCCACTACCATACTACTGCGCTTCCCGGACTCACCTCTCCACTACCATGTACGCTCTCTTCTGACGCACCTCTCCACTACCAGTACGCTCCTCACTGCTCACCTCCCACTACCATGACGGCTCTTCCCAGACTCACCTCTTCCCACTACCATTTCTGCTCTTCCCTGACCACCTCTCCACTGACCATTACTGCTCTCCTGACATCACTCTCCAACTACCATTACTCTGCCTCCCTGACTCACCTCTCCACTTACCATTACTGCTCGTCCCTGACTCACCTCTCCACTACATCACTGCTCCCTCCCTGACTCTCGCCACTACCATCACTGCTCCTCCCGGACTCATCATCACCTCTCACTACCATCACGCTCCTCCCTGACTCAACCTCTCACTACCCATCTCTGCTCTTCCCCTGACTCACCTCTTTCCACTACCTTTACTACTGCTCTTCCCTGACCACCTCTCGACACCAGCACTGCTCCTCCTTGAAACACTCTCCACTACCATAACTGCTCCTCCTACTCACCTCTCCACTATCCCCTCACTGCTCCTCCCTGACTCACCTCTCCACTACATCACGCTCCTCCTGACTCACCTCTCCACTAGCGGGGGGGGGGGGGGGGGGGCAGCCATAACTGCTCCCTCCCTGTCTCACCTCTCCACGAACTCTCACTGCTCCTCCCTGACTCCCTCTCCACTACCATCACTGCTCTTCCCCTGACTCACCTCGCCACTACCCACACTGCTCCTCCCTGGACTCACCTCTCACTACCATCACTGCTCCTTCCCCCTGACTCACCTCTCCACTACCATCACTGCTCCTCCCTGACTCACCTCTCCACTACCATCACTGCTCCTCCCTGACTCACCTCTCCACTACCATCACTGCTCCTCCCTGACTCACCTCTCCACTACCATCACTGCTCCTCCCTGACTCACCTCTCCACTACCCTCACTGCTCCTCCCTGACTCACCTCTCCACTACCATCACTGCTCCTCCCTGACTCACCTCTCCACTACCATCACTGCTCCCCCCTGACTCACCTCTCCACTACCCTCACTGATGTCCTCCCTGACTCTCTACACTACCCTCACTTGCTCCTCCGCCAGACTCTCTCCACTACCCTCACTGCTCCTCCCTGACTCAACTCTCCACTATCCCTCACTGCTCCTCCCGACTTCACCTCTCCATTACCTCACGGCTCCTCCCTGACTCACCTCTCCACTACCATCCACTGCTCCTCCCTGACTCACTTCTCCACTATCCTCACTGCTCCTCCCTGACTCACCTCTCCACTACCCTCACTGCTCCTCACTGACTCACCTCTCCACTACCATCACTGCTCCTCCCTGACCACCTCTCCACTACCCTCACTGCTCCCCCTACTCACCCTCTCCACTACCATCACGGTCCTCCCTGACTCCCTCTCCACTACCATCTCTGCCTCCCTCCCTGACTCACCTCTCCACTACCATCACTGCTCCTCCCTGACTCACCTCTCCACTACCATCACTGCTCCTCCCTGACTCACCTCTCCACTACCATCACTGCTCCTCCCTGACTCACCTCTCCACTACCATCACTGCTCCTCCCTGACTCACCCTCCACTACCATCAAGGGCTCCTCCCTGACTCACTCTCCAACTTATACCCCTCACTGCTTCCTCCCTGACCACCTCACCACTACCACACTTGCTCCTCCCTGACTCACCATCTCCACTACCATCACTGGCTCCTCCGTGACTCACCTCCCACTACCCCTCACTGCTCCTCCCTGACTCACCTCTCCACTACCATCACTGCCTCCTCTCCCTGACGCACCTCTCCACTAACCATCCTGCTCTCCGCTGACTCACCTCTCCACTACTATCCCTGCTCTCCTGTACAGGCGTTCAACAGTGAAAGATCTGTCCGTTGTCATCTTTTAGAATGGAAGACAAATTTAGTATACGAGATCTGAGGAAAAGCAGCCAAGTAATCCAGAAATCAAAAAAAAAAAGTTTCTTCACAACGTTAAAGTTAAAAAAATATAATATGTGGACAAAAGTCTTCGCACCTAGCTAAGTTTGGTATATTATCAGCAGTTAGTTTACGGGACATACATAAGGATAGACCAGGATACAGTATCCAGGATATACTGTCGTATTACGACAGCATTAGGATGAAAATACAACAAACTAAGAGTTTCAGAATACACTTTTAAATTAAAATATGATTTAAATTGGTGGTAAAATATATAAATACTTTGAACCAAACATTAGTACTGTGTGAAGAACAGCAACAATCACTGTTATTCCCTTATTACTGAGTGATTTATTAATATACATCACAGAGTGTATGTTCAGAGTCGTTTATAAAATTAGTGATCAACAGATCTTTAATTATATCATACTATGTACATGTTTCAAGTCTGTGACCAGCAGAGTGTCACCCGTGAGCCAGTGACCAGCAGAATGTCACTTGTGAACCAGAGACCAGCAGAATGTCACTTGTAAGCCAGTGACCAGCAGGGCGTCACTTGTGAGCCAGTGACCAGCAGGGCGTCACTTGTGAGCCAGTGACCAGCAGGGCGCCACCAGTGAGCCAGTGACAAGAAGACCGTCATCTGTGAGCTAGTGTCCAGCAGAGTGTCATATGTGACTAGTGGATCTTGGCTGGGTGAGAACATTCACACGTCTTCCTCCACTCGTTCTGATTCAGCGACTCAGCTAACGAACAATATTCTTATCTACGGTGGTGCATGTCTTGACACAGTTGTGTGATGGATGAGGATGGTGTGTCACAGTACGTAAGTCTCACACTCACCAGGTCACAGGACTAAAACACAGTCGTGTGATGGATGAGGATGGTGTCACAGTAGGAGAGTCTGAGACACACACCAGGTCACAGGTCTAGACACAGTCGTGTGATGGATGATGGTCTCACAGTAAGCAAGCCGGACACAGGGCCTCACACTCACCAGGTCACTTCACACAATGCAAACGTTCGTGTTCCCCAGAAAATAGATCACAGAACGCGTAAAGCACCTTATTGTATCTACAACTGGTGTACTGATGTGAACGCTGCAGTGTTATTTAGAAGGATATAATAAGTATTATCACCATCACAGTTACAACCTTTAAAGTTTCAACCCTGAAGTTGACAACTGTCCATTTTATTGCCAGTGGTGCGAGTATTAGTGAGAATAAAGGAAACACCGGGAGAAGTGAGAATAAGATTGGTGGTAACTTAGCCCCATGCAGCAATATCTGATACTGCCTGATTGCTGTTCCTTACTCAGGAATCATCACATCGTGACCTCTCTCAGGTACTGACACTGATGAATACGATTACCAAGGAAGTAATTATAATATTAGGCAACACTGTCCTTCCAAGGCGGCTCCTACAGCTGCTCAGTGAAAACATAAGCCGGATTTTTGTTGCCCCTGAGCTGGGTATGCTGAGGCGGCCGGGGCACCCGCGTCCGCCTCTGTGCTAGGTTATTGGCCTCCCTCTTGGGGTACACTGGCACCGAGACTGGTCTGTTCCATAACTGCTCCTTCGACGAGGCCATCAGGAAGCTGAGGCAGTTGGTAAGTGTGAGGATTATCGCTCCTGTGTACCAGATCATCCGCCACCGCTCCAGCGTTGCCTGTAAACAAATTATGACATTAATACTTGTTTTAATTTCTAAATATACAGGGCAAGTAGCTGAATATATCAGGTAATAACGAAATTCATGTTTTAGCCTGAAAAAAGACAAATCGAATATTAGAATAGATTCACTTAAATCATTCTTCATATAAATGTGAAGCCAAAACAAATACAACTCAAGAAACTCTGAAAGGGTTTGAGATACTGAACCTGGATTGAACTATGTATATATATATATATATATATATATATATATATATATATATATATATATATATATATATAAAACTGTGTCAGTCCTCAAATTTAGTTCGAATTAGAATATTTACAAGTATAATTTTGCCAAATACCGTAATATTATGATTTTAAGTTGGAGGTGTTACAGTGTTGGTAGCCAGGTGTTGCACTCAGCAAGCAACACTGAACAACATCTAACAATCACGTAACATTCACAAGATGAAATAAAAGTAATTAAATATAGATGTTAAGTGACTGAACATACATAAACATCCGTACAACTTCTACGAAGATAATATTTACTCGCAGCACACACATAAAACACGGTAGACAATATGTGCCTCACCTGTCCATTGGTAAGATAAGCGACGTAGAGCGGGGAGAGCACCTTGACGGAGGCGCTGATGGTGCCGCTCAAGCCAGCAATAGCAGCTGCATGATTGGGTGCCAGCTCAATGCCGTTGACACGGAAGGTGGAGAATGCTGCAGAGAGTCCCAGCACTAGTGCCATGGAGCACCACACCATCACTGCCACCTGGGAGCAACTAGACTGAGCCACCCCAATCAGACAACCCGCAGCCACCAGAGCACCTGAAGTTACAAATATTTCATCACGAAACTAGATAACACAGCAACACTAAAGGACAAACTATGACAGTGAATGAATGTCGTTAACGTATTTGTCAAGAAAAAAAATCACCTGAGGCTGGACTTGCTATTCTCCATCGACTAAATATTTCCTATTTGAAAAAAAAATTCGAATAACTATACAAGGTAAAACATTCCCAGTGAGAACTGTGACCAGTGTGTTTCCACGAGGAACATTGATGCCTTCGATATTTTTCTGATTTATATAAATAATTTGCTAGAAGGAGGAAAAAAAAAACTTATGCAGTCGTGTTATTACGATTTCGTAGGTCATGATGGCGACTTTGAAGGGACTTGAGCTAGAGTTCGCCACAGCCACGATGATGTGGGATTCATCTGTAAAAACCTAAATTTATGGTCACAGTGATGGCCCATGCTAACCTCCCTATGGTGTAGAGAAATATACCTAGTAGAAATATACCTATTAGAGCCAACCGGTCCAGTGGTTAACGCACTTGCATATCCTCTCAGAAAGACCTGGAGAGGTCAAGCAAGTGGAGTGACCTGGAGAGGTCAAGCAAGTGGAGTGACCTGGAGAGGTCAAGCAAGTGGAGTGGCCTGGAGAAGTGAAGCAAGTGGAGTGACCTGGAGAGGTCAAGCAAGTGGAGTGACCTGGAGAAGTCAAACAAGTGGAGTGACCTGGAGAGGTCAAGCAAGTGGAGCGATCTGGAGAGGTCAAGCAAGTGGAGTGACCTGGAGAGGTCAAGCAAGTGGAGTGACCTGGAGAGGTCAAGCAAGTGGAGTGACCTGGAGAGGTCAAGCAAGTGGAGTGGCCTGGAGAAGTGAAGCAAGTGGAGTGACCTGGAGAGGTCAAGCAAGTGGAGTGACCTGGAGAGATCAAGCAAGTGGAGTGACCTGGAGAGGTCAAGCAAGTGGAGTGACCTGGAGAGATCAAGCAAGTGGAGTGACCTGGAGAGGTCAAGCAAGTGGAGTGACCTGGAGAGGTCAAGCAAGTGGAGTGACCTGGAGAGGTCAAGCAAGTGGAGTGACCTGGAGAGGTCAAGCAAGTGGAGTGACCTGGAGAGGTCAAGCAAGTGGAGTGACCTGGAGAGGTCAAGCAAGTGGAGTGACCTGGAGAGGTCAAGCAAGTGGAGTGACCTGGAGAGGTCAAGCAAGTGGAGTGACCTGGAGAGGTCAAGCAAGTGGAGTGACCTGGAGAGGTCAAGCAAGTGGAGTGACCTGGAGAGGTCAAGCAAGTGGAGTGACCTGGAGAGGTCAAGCAAGTGGAGTGACCTGGAGAGGTCAAGCAAGTGGAGTGACCTGGAGAGGTCAAGCAAGTGGAGTGACCTGGAGAGGTCAAGCAAGTGGAGTGACCTGGAGAGGTCAAGCAAGTGGAGTAAGAGATGCAAGATTAAATTTAATGTGAGTAAATATGTTGTAATAGAAATATTTGAAAAAAAACAGGTCACAAAAAAATATAAATTGTATAAAAAAAAGTTAATAAAATATGTATACGAGGATCAAGGCGCCATCACAGACCAAATAATTGCCATGAAAGAATCCTATAAATGAAATAATGAGGAACGTGTATATGACACTGGTCAACATTAAACCAACATTTAGATACATGGACGGGGAAATACTGAAACGCTGTTCACAATATATGTATGATGAAAACTGGAACATACAGGGCTGGTGGTATTGTGCCCACCACTTAAAAAAAAAATCAGAAATTTTGAAAAAAGACGATCCTTATGGTTCCTTATGGTAAAAAAAAATATGAGTGGTTAACGCTCTCGCTTCACACGGTGAGAGCCTGGGTTCGATTCCCAGCCAGAGTAGAAACATTGGACGTGTTTCTTTCAACCTGTTGTCTATGTTCCCCATCAGTAAAATGGGTACCTGGGTGTTAGTCGACTGGTGTGGGTCGCATCCTGGGACACTGACCTAAGGAGGCCTGGTCACAGACCGGGCCGCGGGGGCGTTGACCCCCGGAACTCTCTCCAGGTAAACTCCAGGTAAACTGAAGATGATCATCTTTGGCGGACAGGAAGATAAGACTAGTAGAGCAGACATGATGGATCCATTTTAAATTGTTAAAGATTACGAAACAACTGACAGAGATTTAATAGCCACATCAACTGGCATA
The DNA here is from genome assembly GCF_026875155.1 of Cherax quadricarinatus. Taxonomy (NCBI): domain Eukaryota; kingdom Metazoa; phylum Arthropoda; class Malacostraca; order Decapoda; family Parastacidae; genus Cherax; species Cherax quadricarinatus. The sequence continues at coordinate 33,018,055 of NC_069413.1, forward strand.
ACAACTGCCATAAATAGAGCTACCAAAAGGATGTTAAAAAAAGTTTATCTTCACAGAGTTGTCGAACTCTGGACTGGTCTTCACAAGATATGTTTACAAACACTGTAATGTTAGGTACCAGCCTCGCTGAACTTCCTCCTTCAGTCAGACATAAATAATGTGATATGGTTAGTAAGACATGATTACTGATATATGAATAAGGACAGAGAGGTGGTGTGTGGTACTCACAGATGGTGTTAGCAATGCGTCGCACGACCACAGTGGAGCAGCGGTTGGTGCGTCGTGCCCAGTCGCAGAGTGTAGCATAAACCAGCACCGTCACCCACATAGCCATCAGTGCTGTACCCCAGGCTACACGAACCTGTCAATATTCAACACTCAGAGAGTGTACCAGTCACTAGCACCATCACCCACACAACTACTCGTCAACACTTAGTGTGTATATAAAGACATATATCAAGTTTTGTTGCAAATGGCTTCTTCAGTCCTAATAACTAGTAAGCTATAATAGTGTCTAATATAAGAGTCTTGGACAGGTGACATATAACGAGGCTCTAGTGAGGCAGGTTGCAGTAAGTACAGCGATCCTAATATGGGTAAAAAAGTCTGTTTGCTAAGAGTTTGGAAAGAGCGAGGCTCCCTGACTTTTGTGGATTGTGTTGATGGTGGTAATTAAGCAGCCTCCATGCACTTCCTTTTTCATTGGTCACTTTTATGGTCGATTAACCAGCCCTCATTCCAATGCACGCAGGCATTGTAATGTTCATCCAAGTTGCATGCATATTTGTGTTCTAGAAGTCTAACTGCCAATGATTTAGCAGTTTCTGGTATATATAACTGCCAATGATCTAGCAGTTTCTGCTACGTATAACTGCCAATGATCTAGCAGTTTCTGCTACATATAATTGCCAATGATCTAGCAGTTTCTGCTACATATAATTGCCAATGATCTAGCAGTTTCTGCTACATATAATTGCCAATGATCTAACAGTTTCTGCTACATATAATTGCCAATGATCTAGCAGTTTCTGCTACATATAATTGCCAATGATCTAGCAGTTTCTGCTACATATAATTGCCAATGATGTAGCAGTTTCTGCTATATATAACTGCCAGTGATCTAGCAGTTCCGCTACATACATTTTATTTCCTTCCTCTCAGTGTATAATGTATATTCCTTCACTGGTAGTAGAGTAGTTCATATATTTCTCTACCAAGTTTTCGATATATTACGAAAAATTGGGGATATTTTAACGAGTTGGTTAAGTAGCTAAGGTAGATATGACGTTGCTAAGCGGCATAACGGTGTATCTTACAGTTTCTTCTACTTGTTAGTGTGTCACGCTTCCTTCACTCTCCTCTGAAGTGTTGGATAAATGTATCAACCTTAGTTCACGTGTGATGTACATGTATTCCTCCTCCAGGAACTGTGGACTGGAGATTCAGAAGGCTCCGAGGAAGAACCCAATGATTACACCCGTCTTTGTTCTGATGTGGTGGGAGTAGAAGTTTAATATGGGTTTTCAGTGGCTGATTTAACGATAAATGAACTAAACAGCTGCTTAATCCTTCGTGAGTAGAGTTCCTCTCTGGAACATTTGGCTTATGGTCGTGTGGATTCCTGCGCGACAACAAATATTTATTTGCATATTATGCATACTGTTTCGATTCTGAAATGAAAACGCATTTTTAAGCTGTTCTTATATTTGTTGAATAATAATTTTTGAAAAAAAAAAAATCCATTTGTGTGACAACATTGACAGCGGGCCAGCGGCAGTACAATCATTCGTCTCGCTCTAATACTGAAATTTAATTTGCACTAGTGCAATAGTTTAAGGCCCTTGGACCTCTAAATCGGCTACTGTAGGCTGTCAGTATACCTTAAATGGCAGTTTGTATTCACCTGTGTGTGGAAGTATATTTAGAAATAGTACATGGTTAGCCCTTTCCTTTCCATTGTGAATTTGTTAGGTTCAAAATTGCTGATGCAGTCAAGGATATCATGCACACCGGTCACAATGACCAAAACATCGTCCACATACCACAGCCATCTGATTGACCCGGGAATGACAGGATGAGGCTTGATTCTAAGTTCTTCATATACAGGTTGGTCTGAGCCATGCTGAGGTGTAAGCCCGTGGCTAATACGTTTGTTTACTTTCAGAGCTGAAGCATCTATAATGAAAGCAAAGCTCAATCATATCAACAAAATCTCTGCAAAGCAGAGTACAGTTTGCATCCACGGTGATCACTCTGCACACAGGGTCAGTTACCAGGTCCAGTGACATTTTAAAAAATAAGGTCATAACGTTGAAATTTGCTAGATTCTTAACTCAAACACACTCATGAGGTCGCCCGAGTGTTTTAGGTGCGCTTAACTAGTTGTCGCAAGGAACATTCTCAAGCTTAGTTAGAAGTCCTGCCAGGTTGTGCAGCGCGATAATTTAAGGTTTACCTAAAACCTGCATGCGAGATTATTTATTACACTTCCAATGCCACTATGACATCAACACAAAAACCGAGGTGTAGCCATAGTCATCATCATCAGGGACTTCAGAATCTCCAGTCCACAGCTATTGGAGGAGGAATGCTCGTGTATCACCGACACATTCAGTCTGCTACAATTCCTGTACATATTATATAAGAGTACAAAACATATGCCACAGCACTACCATTAATCCATCAGTAGAAGAAGCTGCCAGATATATAGTTTTGCCGGTCAGCAACGTGGCATCTAATGTGGCTAACCTATTTAATAATAATCAACTTGTTAAAATATAAACTAACTCTTCATCATAATCAAAAACTTGTTGCAGGAAGATAAGAGTGATTTTACTACTACGGCAGCAATATACATTGTAGGCCCTAATATATGTGGATGCAATAAAAATTACGTAGGAGAACCTGCTATATCACTGGAAATTGGAAATCACGAACACGAATACGCCCGCTGCTAGGACGACTGTAACAAAGCCTGAATGCAACACAAGGACGATTGTGGAAACCTGATGGAATAAAGCTCAGTTAGGCATATGTGATTAACGGAAGCAGAAGTGCATGGAACCTGCTTTAATTGCTACCACCGACACAGTCCTACGATAACCCGGCAGCTTCAGTGTTTCCAAATTCTTAGCCAACAGATTATTACCCATATTAAGATGTCACGTTATATCCACTTTTTGTGACATGCCCATCAAACTCTGGTACATGTTACCTATCCCAGACTATTATATAAGGCTCCTTTGTTTTCTATCTTACTCAGGTTACTCAGTGGGTATTATTCCTTTCAGTGGGTATGATCTATGCTAATGGACTTTATATTTGCTAGTATTATCCTTGCTAGTTCTGCATTAATGCACATGTACTGGCAATACAAGGGGATGAACACCTGCATGTACACAAACGTTGAGGTAGAGAGCTGCTCCTCCCTTAGTTAACGTAAATATGAGAAGAGTTTTATCTCTCCTGTTTTAATCTGATTAATGTAGTAACACAGAAGGTGCTACATGGAGGAGGATACACTCACCTGGTGTGGAGGAACGTGGAGGACTGTGACGGAATACTCTCGTGCGTGATGCAGCAAGGTGAACCATGCCCAGGAGAAGCCTAGTTCTGCCAGGATCAACGCTACCACATGACGAGATCTGCAATACCTCAATATGTTACTATACTGCTCCTAGCCAACTATGTTCTCTCATTATGCACATGCTTGTATATTCTAATGTTGCTTTTACAACCTATGTTTATGCAGGCGTGTGTGGCCGTGTTGTGTGAAAGATAATACTCGTGGGTGTGTTGGCTCACTGATGGTTCTGATAGCGGAGTAGAATGGATATACCAGGTTAAACAAATAACCCACAAGGCCTCGCATACTCTCGATTCAGTGTGACTGAGTAATGTTTTATCAGGTTGTCATCCACCAGTGTGATCGTGTCTCGTCTCCAGGGTTTGTCGTCTAGGACATTTTCAGATTTGTGTGGTAAGCATTAAAAAAAAATATAATGTTAGTATATGTTAAATACAGTCGAACTGTATTTAAAATATCTTGTGCAAATGTTGAAAAGTTAACTTGTAAATATGGAAGACAATTCACACAGCTGTATGAAATATGGAAGCAATTAGGTATATTAAAACCGACTAGTTGAAGAAAAATACACATGAGGAAACATTTAAGGCATTTTAAAAGGAAGAGTTTCGGCCCAGTGCCTTGTTCACTGTTTATAATGCGCAGAACAAGAGAAATATTTATAAAAAAATAATCTCAAGCCAGAGGAGGTACAAAAATACAAACTTTGGGAAGTAGTACATACAACATGAAGCCAGACCACACATAACTCTGGCACCCAGCAAACTACGGACCAAAGTTCGTAGGTTCGAGTCTCCTCTGGCCTAGATTTAAATTAGATTTGTCACCAATTGGAAGTTTATTGTGCACCCCAATCCACTGTGAGGTTAAGCGCAAAGAACATATTTGATAAACACAAAAAAGCCTAGGAACTAGAATCCAAGAATGGATTACAGTGAATACACTGGATTAGTATCCACAGTATCTACCTTATCTGTTACCAAGCAATTTAGGTCAATTTGCCAATTAATATAGATCTGTATTAAATTTTCATTAAAAGTACTTGACATGTACATAGTATACTATCCTCTATATCTACACATAACTGACAGTTAAACTGGCCTGAGGTAAATGTAAATATTGCTTTAATCTACTCACCTACTGTTATAAAGAATCTAATACCACTTGTGATCAGTGGCTACCAACATGTGATCATGCATCCAACTTGTGATCATTGCTACCAACTTGTGAGTCAGTGCTACAACTGGGTAGTCATGCTTTACCAACTTGTGAGTCAGTGCTACCAACTTGTGAGTCATGTACTACCAACTTGTGAGTCAGTGCTACCAACTTGTGAGTCAGTGCTACCAACTTGTGAGTCAGTGCTACCAACTTGTGAGTCATGTGCTACCAACTTGTGAGTCAGTGCTACCAACTTGTGAGTCAGTGCTACCAACTTGTGAGTCAGTGCTACCAACTTGTGAGTCAGTGCTACCAACTTGTGAGTCAGTGCCCTAACCAAACTTGTGAGTCAGTGCTACCAACTTGTGAGTCAGTGCTACCAACTTGTGAGTCAGTGCTACCAACTTGTGAGTCAGTGTTACCAACTTGTGAGTCAGTGCTACCAACTTGTGAGTCAGTGCTACCAACTTGTGAGTCAGTGCTACCAACTTGTGAGTCAGTGTACCAACTTGTGAGTCAGTGCTACCAACTTGTGAGTCAGTGCTACCAACTTGTGAGTCAGTGCTACCAACTTGTGAGTCAGTGCTACCAACTTGTGAGTCAGTGCTACCAACTTGTGAGTCAGTGTACCAACTTGTGAGTCAGTGCTACCAACTTGTGAGTCAGTGTTACCAACTTGTGAGTCAGTGCTACCAACTTGTGAGTCAGTGCTACCAACTTGTGAGTCAGTGCTACCAACTTGTGAGTCAGTGCTACCAACTTGTGAGTCAGTGTTACCAACTTGTGAGTCAGTGCTACCAACTTGTGAGTCAGTGCTACCAACTTGTGAGTCAGTGTTACTAACTTGTGAGTCAGTGCTACCAACTTGTGAGTCAGTGTTACTAACTTGTGAGTCAGTGTTACCAACTTGTGAGTCAGTGCTACCAACTTGTGAGTCAGTGTACAACTTGTGAGTCAGTGCTACCAACTTGTGAGTCAGTGCTACCAACTTGTGAGTCAGTGTTACTAACTCGTGAGTCAGTGCTACCAACTTGTGAGTCAGTGCTACCAACTTGTGAGTCAGTGTTACTAACTTGTGAGTCAGTGCTACCAACTTTGATGAGATCAGTGTACAACTTGTGAGTCAGTGCTACCAACTGTAGTCAGTCTAATACCACTTGTGAGTCAGTGCTACCAACTTGTGAGTCAGTGCTACCAACTTGTGAGTCAGTGCTACCAACTTGTGAGTCAGTGCTACCAACTTGTGAGTCAGTGCTACCAACTTGTGAGTCAGTGCTACCAACTTGTGAGTCAGTGCTACCAACTTGTGAGTCAGTGCTACCAACTTGTGAGTCAGTGCTACTAACTTGTGAGTCATGTTACAACTGTGAATCAGTGCTACCAACTGTGAGTCAGTGTTACCAACTTGTGAGTCAGTTCAACTTTGATCAGGCTACCAACTTGTGAGTCAGTGCTACCAACTTGTGAGTCAGTGTTACCAACTTGTGAGTCAGTGCTACCAACTTGTGAGTTAGTGCTACCAACTTGTGAGTCAGTGCTACCAACTTGTGAGTCAGTGTTACCAACTTGTGAGTCAGTGCTACCAACTTGTGAGTCAGTGCTACCAACTTGTGAGTTAGTGCTACCAACTTGTGAGTCAGTGCTACCAACTTGTGAGTCAGTGCTACCAACTTGTGAGTCAGTGCTACCAACTTGTGAATCAGTGCTACCAACTTGTGAGTCAGTGTTACCAACTTGTGAGCCAGTGCTACCAACTTGTGAGTCAGTGCTACCAACTTGTGAGTCAGTGCTACCAACTTGTGAGTCAGTGCTACCAACTTGTGAGTCAGTGTTACCAATTTGTGAGTCAGTGTTACCAACTTGTGAGTCAGTGCTACCAACTTGTGAGTCAGTGTTACCAACTTGTGAGTCAGTGTTACTAACTTGTGATTCAGTGCTACCAACTCGTGAGTCAGTGCTACCAACTTGTGAGTCAGTGCTACCAACTCGTGAGTCAGTGCTACCAACTTGTGAGTCAGTGTTACCAACTTGTGAGTCAGTGCTACCAACTTGAGAGTCAGTGTTACTAACTTGTGAGTCAGTGCTACCAACTTGTGAGTCAGTGCTACCAACTTGTGAGTCAGTGCTACCAACTCGTGAGTCAGTGCTACCAACTTGTGAGTCAGTGCTACCAACTTGTGAGTCAGTGTTACCAACTTGTGAGTCAGTGCTACCAACTTGTGAGTCAGTGCTACCAACTCGTGAGTCAGTGCTACCAACTTGTGAGTCAGTGCTACCAACTTGTGAGTCAGTGTTACCAACTTGTGAGTCAGTGTTACTAACTTGTGAGTCAGTGCTACCAACTCGTGAGTCAGTGCTACCAACTTGTGAGTCAGTGCTACCAACTCGTGAGTCAGTGCTACCAACTTGTGAGTCAGTGTTACCAACTTGTGAGTCAGTGCTACCAACTTGTGAGTCAGTGTTACTAACTTGTGAGTCAGTGCTACCAACTTGTGAGTCAGTGCTACCAACTTGTGAGTCAGTGCTACCAACTCGTGAGTCAGTGCTACCAACTTGTGAGTCAGTGTTACCAACTTGTGAGTCAGTGCTACCAACTCGTGTGTCAGTGCTACCAACTCGTGAGACGATCAATGAGTCGTTACTGAACCCGAATTAAGATGTCGATACTCACAAGACTCTCTCTCTCTCTCTCCCTCTCTCTTTCATTGCCGTTTCTGACACTATTAAATAGACAGCATCTCCAACACTAGCCCACGTGAACCTTTATCACGCCCACACTAAAACACAGTGATTAGGTAACCTCGCTTCCACGAGGCTTAAATTTGATCTGATATCTGCTTAAACCAGGTCTGAAATTGCTTATAAATGAACTAAACTCTCTTACCTCACCTGTTCACTCAGCTATATATATTGTTTCAATGTACAATATGTGTCACTGAAGTCAACAATGTGTCAAGACTGAATCACTTAATTTTAAAAAGTCTGAAGTGTTTACACGTCTGTTTTCTTGTTCAAGCTATCAATTATTTTATATAAATTATATTACTTTCTTTTCTTAATACAAACTAAGAAATTCTGATAATGGCGATACAGAAGGAATGTAACTACAGGAAATATTTATTTCAGTAAAACAGTAAGAATTATCAACGTCTGATCTGACTCAATTTGTGGCCTCAAATTTCATAGATATTTGAAAATTTCCACCTGAAACGTTTTGTTATGGAATATCAAATTTCACAAATAAATTACCTAATATATAAACGAACACACACACACACACACACACACACACACAAAACACACATACACACACAAACACACACACACACACACACACACATACACACATACACACACACACACAAACACACATACACACACACACACACACACACACACACATACATACACACACACACACACACACACACAAACACACATACACACACAAACACACATACACACACAAACACACACACACACACACACACACACACACACACACACACACACACATACACCTCCTCCTGTCTACCATACTTCCCTTCTGGTGTGTGACACACGAGACCATGAAGTCGGAACTGTTCAGCTGTCGCCTTTCCGCAAATACACCTATGTTCGGTGAGTATGGGGGCGGCTAGGCAAGAGCAACACCAATCCAAATGGCCTGTGGTTCGAGCCGAGTGCCCAGAGAGGAATTGGGAACAACTAGAGGAAAATCTCCCAAATATGGTGCCTTTACTGCTAGGAGACGAGCTTTGTCTTTTCCTGAAGCTTTGGTGAGCATTGTGTTGGCAATTTTTACCAAGATTGGTTTGTCCCAGTGGGACTGTTTGTGCTCTCTGGGAGGAGCTGGTCTACTGGAAGAGTCGGCAAGGGTGTCCCACCCAATGGCTGCTTCAATGAACCTGGGATCTTGAACTCCTACCTCATCTCTCAATCATTCGGGGACAGTATCCTTGACTAATCCACTGGAAGTCAAACATGAAGGCAAAAATGCAGGTAGAGCTGCCTGCATTGCTTTGCGCACCCCTACACCTCCCAGTGGCACTAGGAGGGTTACCTGATCCCATTACTGATCTTCCAGTGACAGATTCAGTGCCTTCTTAAAGACTGATTTCAGGAGTGAGTCATATTTGTTGAGTGTTGGGTTGTCAAAAGTGGGTGTGCACCTCAGGAAGTGAGTCTTGGCAGAGTAAGACACCTTGTGAGGAGATACGGGGCATCAAGGGCATCGAGATCTCGTATTCTTTCCTCCATTCTCTTCAGGTCATTCACTTTGTCCTTGAGAACTGTGTTGATGGCCTAGTTACCCAGTGGTGCTCCCAAGAGGGTGCTCTTGGATGGAGTGGTAGCAATGACTACAGGGAGGATTGTTCGCATAGTAATGATTACTTCCTGGTTTGTTTTGATGATTTCACACTAGGAGGGATTGAGGATGAACCCAAAGCTTCTGCCTGTGCCTTCAAAACTTTGATATACTTTTGAAGCTCTTCATATCAAAGGTGGCAGGGACTCTTCAGGTTTGCTGTCACCAGCTGAAATGAAGGGAAAAAGACTGGGAACCGATCCCTAACGGCTGGCAAGACCACATGTCTTTTTACCATATTAAACTCATATCTAAAGGCTACTTTGACTAAGGCCTTGTCTTCTGGTCAGTCCCTTCCCACATGGGCTGTGTCATCACTGCCTCGAGAGACCCTAAACACAGTTGGTGTGGCTGGGGTAAACTGGCAGCTTCTAGGCAAATGTTTCTTACTGCTGCTTTGGCAACGAGATGGCAAAGAGTGTTACCAACAGCAATGAGTCTGATTCCGCCCAGCCAGGCAGTTGTTGACGAAGGTTGTTAACTCAGAAAGAAGAATTGATGCAGATGTGCCAATTACTGGATTTACAATCTCTTTGAGGTGTTATGGTTGAATTCCAGTGTAACCTTATGCAGATCCTGCTAGAAATGACACTAATGCCTTGTAGACTTCTGATTCTGGCAAAAATTAGTTGTCCAGTGATGAGGTCTTCCTCAGGGTTGTTGTTGACGACTATAGTGTCCCTTGTTGGGTGCGCTGTCTCTTTGTGCTTGGGCTGTGACCTCATCTTTGATAGCAACAGTGTCATTACTTGTAATTATTCTGATTGCTCCCTCTGTGTTACCTTCGACATTTTTGCTAACCTGTGAGCAAATTTTCTCGTTTTCAGTGGAATTTTTCTTGGGTCTACCTCTGATTCCTGCGATGATGGGGCTGAGGGACACAATTATCTGTTCTTGGGTAGTTGCACACTGCCTTGTTGACAGATGTGGTTAGCATTTGTCTTGTCTTTCAGGAACTGCAAGACAGATATTGCTGAACAAGAGTAGGTTGCACCATGCTTTAATGGTGCCTTGGGCTTCTAAGTTGGTGGAACCTCCATTCACCTGCTTAAGGTCTGTGAATTTCCCTGGAGCATATGGACGAGCATCTTTAGGAATGTGAGATAGGGTACTGCTAACAGTGGATTAGAATGTCATCATGTCTTTGCAAGTGAGGAGGTTGCCATTCGAATTATTCTCTGCCTCTGGAGGCTGGAGGCTGCTCTCTACTGCGGCCATATGTGATCCACACACCCTTTGTGTACACGATTAAGGCCGTTACTGTTGAGTGCCCGATACCCTCCACACACCTGACATGTGCCTTTACTTTCATTGTTGGGTGCACTGTTTCCTTGGTTTTGTGGTTGTCTAGTTGCATCATCTGTCATACCTCTATCTGTGTGGCAAGCCCGGGCTGAAGGTAATATGGCACATGGCACACACACACACACACACACACACACACACACACACACACACACACACACACACACACACACACACACACACACGCACACGCACACGCACATGCACACGCACACACGCACACACACACACACACACACACACACACACACACACACACACACACACACACACACACACACACACACACACACACACACACACACACACATACTACAGGCCTAGTGTCTAATCGACATGTGCCTAGGACAAAATGGTAACTAACACACACACACACACACACACACACACACACACACACACACACACACACACACACACACACACACACACACACACACAAACACACATACACACACAAACACACATACACACACACACACACACACACACACACACACACACACACACACACACACACACACACACACACAGGGGTCAGTCCTAGGAAAAATGCTATTTTTGGTATATGCGAACGACATGATGGAAAAGATAGACTCAGAAGTGTCCCTGTTCGCAGATGATGAGAAGTTAATGAGGAGAATTAAATCAGATGAGCATCAGGCAGGACTTCAAAGAGACCTGGACAGACTGGACACCTGGTCCAGCAACTGGCTTCTCGAATTTAACACCGCCAAATGCAAAGTAATGAATATAGAGGACGGGCAAAGAAGACCGCAGACAGAGTATAGGCTAGGTGGCCAAAGACTGCAAACCTCGCTTTAGGAGAAAGATCTTGGGGTGAGTATAACACCGAGCATGTCTCCGTACACACATAATACCCAGATAACCTGCAGCATAGCCTCTGGAATAAATCTCAAACCAAATTTAAGAATCGGGCAAGGCGATAACAGGTGTAGCATGCCCATACTGGAAAGTTGAGGAGATAACCGGGGTAGATAACAATTCATGTGCAAATTTGCAAGTTGTCTGGCACCAAAAGGGGTGTCCAATGGAATAACGTCGTGCATATAGCGTTAGAATGTCTTATACAATTGTACATGGATAGTGGAAGGATTTTTCAGCAGATCCAACCGTTCAAATGGAATAAGATTGCAAGGGTCACAACTGTGGCAGAAAAACTTGTCCAGGAATTTCACGAATGCCTGCATAACAATGATAAGCATGATATACTCTTAAATAGATGACTTTTATATACACATGTAAAACTGACAAGCATGTGACCTTAACGCATAATATCAATACAAATGAGTATAATATTAACTTCTATCCACAGAAAATACGTACATAGCATTACTGTTTTCAAGGCAATACTGTTGTCAATGGCAACGGTATTAGCTTAATTTCCATAGCATGATACTTTTTTCAACAAATACGTAACCAAGGCAAAAACCGTTTTCATGCAATACTTGTCATGCATTACTGTTTCAAGGCATACCGTTGTCATGGAAATATCGTTTTCATGCATTCCCGTTGTAATCACATACCGTTTCAGGCATATACCGTTGTCAGGGCATTACGTTGTCATGGCATTACCTTTCAGGCATTACCGTTGTCATGGCATATACGTGTTCATGGCATTACCGTTTCAGGCTTTACGTTTCATGAAATTACTGTTTAAAGGCATTACTGTTTCATGGCATTACCTTTCATAGCATAACGTTATCATAGCATTAAACTGTTTCATAGCATGTACTGTTATCATAGCATTACCGTTTCATAGGCATTACGTTATCATGCATGTTACTGTTATCATAGCATAACGTTATCATAGCATGTACTGTTATCATAGCATGTACTTTTAAATCATAGCAAGTACTGTTATCATAGCATTTTCTTTTATCATAGCATGTACGTTATCATAGCATGTACTGTTACATAGCATGTACGTTATCATAGCATGTACTTTTAAACATAGCAGTACGTTATCATAGCATGTACTGTTATCATAGCATGTACTGTTATCATAGCATGTACTGTTATCATAGCATGTACTGTTATCATAGCATGTACTGTTATCATAGCATGTACCGTTATCATAGCATGTACTGTTATCAAAGCAGTACGTTATCATGCATGTACTGTTAACATAGCATGTCCCGTTATCATAGCATGTACTGTTATCATAGCATGTACTGTTATCATAGCATGTACTGTTATCATAGCATGTACTGTTATCATAGCATGTACCGTTATCATAGCATGTACTGTTATCATAGCATGTACGGTTTATCATAGCATGTATTTGTATCATATTTGTTATCATACCCAAGGTACTGTTATCATAGCATGTACCTTTATCATAGCAATGTACGTTTCATAGCATGTACGTTTATCATAGCATGTACTGTTATCATAGCTGTACTGTTATCATAGCATGTACGTTTTCAAGAAATTACTGGTTTTTTATCGGCATGTACGTTATCATACATACGTTATCATAGGCATGTACTGTTATCATAGCTGTACGTTATCATAGCATGTACTGTTTATCATAGCATGTACTGTTATCATAGCATTACTGTTATATAGCATGTACTGTTATCATAGCATGTACTGTTATCATAGCATGTACTTTATCAAGCATGTACTGTTTATCATAGCTGTACCGTTATCATAGCATGAAACTGTTATCATAGCTGTACGTTATCAAAAGCATGTACTGTTATCATAGCATGTACTGTTACCCAAGCATGTACCGTTATCATAGCATGACTGTACATAGCATGTACTGTTATCATAGCATGTACTGTTTTTCATAGCATGTACTGTTATCATAGCATGTACTGTTATCATAGAAATGTACCGTTAAAATAGCTTTGAAACTGTTATCATAGCATGTACTGTTATCTTTAGCATGTACTGTTATCATAGCATGTACGTTATCATAGCATGTACTGTTATCATAGCATGTACTTATCATAGCATTTTACTGTTATAAATAGCTGTACCGTTATCATAGCATGTACTGTTATCATAGCATGTACTGTTATCATAGCATGTACCGTTATCATAGCATGTACTGTTATCATAGCATGTACCGTTATCATAGCATGTACTGTTATCATAGCATGTACTGTTATCATAGCATGTACTGTTATCATAGCATGTACTGTTATCATAGCATGTACTGTTATCATAGCATGTACTGTTATCATAGCATGTACGTTTATCAAAAGCATGTACTGTTTATCATAGCATGTACTGTTATCATAGCATGTACTGTTATCATAGCGTGTACTGTTATCATAGCATGTACCGTTATCATAGCATGTACTGTTATCATAGCGTGTACCGTTATCATAGCATGTACTGTTATCATAGCATGTACGTTTACATACATTACTGTTATAATAGCTGTCCCGTTACATAGCATGTCCCGTTATCATAGCATGTACTGTTATCATAGCATGTACTGTTATCATAGCATGTACTGTTATCATAGCATGTACTGTTATCATAGCATGTACTGTTATCATAGCATGTACTGTTATCATAGCATGTACTGTTATCATAGCATGTACTGTTATCATAGCATGTACTGTTATCATAGCATGTACTGTTATCAAAAAGCAGTACTGTTTATCATAGCATGTACTGTTATCATAGCTGTACGTTATCATAGCATGTACGTTATCATAGCATTTACGTTATCATAGCTGTACTGTTATCATAGCGTACCGTTATCATACCCATGTACTGTTATCATAGCATGTACTGTTTATAGCAGTACTTTATCATAGCATGTACCGTTATCATAGCATTACTGTTATCATAGCATGTACTGTTTCATGGGCATGTACTGTTACATAGCATGTACTGTTATCATAGCATGTACCGTTATCATAGCATGTACTGTTATCATAGCATGTACCGTTATCATAGCATGTACTGTTATCATAGCATGTACTGTTATCATAGCATGTACTGTTATCATAGCATGTACTGTTATCATAGCATGTACTGTTATCATAGCATGTACTGTTATCATAGCTGTACTGTTATCATAGCATGTACTGTTATCATAGCATGTACCGTTATCATAGCATGTACTGTTATCATAGCATGTACTGTTATCATAGCATGTACTGTTATCATAGCATGTATTGTTATCATATCATGTACTGTTATCATAGCATGTCGTTTATCATAGCATGTACTGTTATCATAGCATGTACTGTTATCATAGCATGTACTGTTATCATAGCGTGTACTGTTATCATAGCATGTACCGTTATCATAGCATGTACTGTTATCATAGCATGTACTGTTATCATAGCATGTACTGTTATCATAGCATGTACTGTTATCATAGCATGTACTGTTATCATAGCATGTACTGTTACTAGCATGTCCCGTTATCATAGAAAAGTACTTTTATCATGGGCATGTACTGTTATCATAGCATGTACTGTATCATAGCATGTGGTTTACTTAGCATACGTTATCATAGCATGTCCCGTTATCATAGCATGTACTGTTTCATAGCATGTACTGTTATCATAGCATGTACCTGTTATCATAGCATGTACTGTTATCAAGCATGTACGTTACATAGCATGTACCTGTTATCATAGCATGTACTGTTTATCAAGCATGTACTGTTATCATAGCATGTACTGTTACATAGCAGGGTACCGTTATCATAGCAGTAATGTTATCAAGCATGTACTGTTATCATAGCATTACTGTTATCATAGCATGTACTGTTATCATAGCAGTACTGTTATCATAGCATGTACTGTTATCATAGCTGTACTGTTCATGCTGACCTTATCATAGCATGTACTGTTACAAGCATGTACGTTATCAGCATGTCCCGTTTATCATAGCATGTACTGTTATCATAGCAGAAACTGTTATCATAGCATTACTGTTATCATAGAAAGTACCGTTATCATAGCAGGGTACTGTTATCATAGCATGTACTGTTATCATAGCATGACTGTTATCATAGCATGTACTGTTTCATAGCATGTACGTTATCATAGCATGTACTGTTTCATAGCATGTACTGTTATCATAGCATGACTTTTTCCATAGCATTCCGTTATATAGCATGTACTGTTATCAACATGTACTGTTATCATAGCAGTACTGTTATCATAGCATGTCCCGTTATAAGCATGTATGTTATCATAGCATGTACTGTTTATCATAGCATGTACTGTTATCATAGATGTATGTTATAACATGTCTGTTATCATAGCATGACTGTTATCATAGCATGTACTGTTATCATAGCATGACTGTTATCATAGCATGTACTGTTATCATAGCATGACTGTTACATAGCATGTACTGTTTTTTTCATAAGCATGTACTGTTATCATAGCATGACTGTTATCATAGCATGTTACTGTTATCATAGCATGTACTCGTTATGATAGCATGTACTGTTATCATAGCATGTACTGTTATCATAGCATGTCTGTACATAGCATGTACTGTTATATACAGTACTGTTATCATAGCATGTACTGTTATCATACATGTGCTGTTATCATAGCATGTACTGTTATATAGCATGACGTTATCATAGCATTTTTACTGTTATCATAGCATGTCTTGTTATCATAGCATGTACTGTTATCATAAGGCATGTTTCATGCATGTACTGTTTCATAGCATGTACTGATCATAGCATGTACTGTTATCATAGCATGTACTGTTATCAAGCATGTATGTTATAAGCATGTACTGTTATCAAAGCATGACTGTTATCATAGCATGTACTGTTATCAAAGCATGGTACTGTTATCATAGCATGTACGTTATCATAGCAGACTTTTATAACATGACTGTTATCATAGCAGTACGGGTATCATAGCAGTACTGTTATCATACATGTACGTTTATCATAGCATGTACTGTTATCATAGCATGTACTGTTATCATAGCATGTACTGTTATCATAGCATGTACTGTTATCATAGCATGTACTGTTATCATAACATGTACTGTTATCATAGCATGTACTGTTATTCATAGCAGTACTGTTATCATAAGCATTACTGTTATATAGCTTGTACTGATCATAGAAATGTACTGTTATCATAGCATGTACTGTTATCATAGCATGTACTGTTTAAAATAGCAGTCTTTTATCATAGAAATGTACCTGTTATCATAGCATGTACTGTTATCAAGCATGTACTTATATACATGTACTGTTTACATAGTTATGTACTGTTTATCATAGCATGTACTGTTATCATAGCATGACTGTTATAAACATGAACTGTTATCATAGCATGTACTTTTAATCATAGCAATTACGTTATCAAAACATGTACTGTTATCATAGATGTACTGTTATCATAGCATGTACTGTTATCATAGCATGTACTTTTATCATGGGCATGTACTGTTTTCATAGCATGTACTGTTACATAGCATGTACTTTTTATCATAGCATGTACGTTATATAGCATGACTGTTATCATAGCATGTACTGTTATCATAGCATGTACTTTTATCATAGCATGTACTGTTATCATAGCATGTACAGTTATAAACATTTCGTACTGTTATCATAGCATATTTATTACTGTTATCATAGCATGTACTGTTATCATAGCAGGTCTGTTATCATAGCATGTACTGTTATCATAGCATGTACGTTATCATAGCATGTACCGTTATCATAGATGTCTGTTATCATAGCATGTCTGTTATCATAGCATGTACTGTTATCATAGCATGTACTGTTATCATAGCATGTACTGTTATCATAGCATGTACTGTTATCATAGCATGTACTGTTATCATAGCATGTACTGTTATCATACCCATGTACTTTATCAAAGCATGTACTGGTTATCATAGCAGTATGTTAATCTGATTTTTTATCACAGCATGTACGTTATATAGCATGTACTGTTATAACATGTACTGTTATCATAGCATGTCTGTTTATCATAGCATGTACTGTTATATAGAAATGCTGTTATCATAGCATGTCTGTTATCAAGCAGTACTGTTTATCATAGCATGTACTGTTATCATAGCATGTACTGTTATCATAGCATGTCTTTTTAATAGCATGACTGTTATCATAGCATGAAACTGTTATCATACATGTACTGTTATCATAGCATGTACTGTTATATAGCATGTACTGTTACATAGCATGACTGTTATCATAGCATGTACTGTTATCAAAGCATGTCTGTTATCAAGCATGTACTGTTATCAAGCATCACGTTATCATAGCATGTACTGTTATCATAGCATGTACTGTTATCACAGCATGTACTGTTATCATAGCATGTACTGTTATCATAGCATGCACTGTTATCATAGCATGTACTGTTATCATAGCATGTACTGTTATCTAGCAGGGCTGTTATCAAGCATGTACTGTTATCATAGCCTTTTTGTACTGTTATCATAGCATGTACTGTTATCATAGCATGTACTGTTATAGCATGTACTGTTATCATAGCATGTACTGTTATCATAGCATGTACTGTTATCATAGCATGTACTGTTATCATAGCATGTACTGTTATCATAGCATGTACTGTTATCATAGCATGTACTGTTATCATAGCATGTACTGTTATCATAGCATGTACTGTTATCATAGCATGTACTGTTATCATAGCATGTACTGTTATCATAGCACTGCACCATGTTATAAGCAGACTGTTATCATAGCATGTACTGTTATCATAGCATGTACTGTTACCCTAGCATGTACTGTTTATCATAGCATGACTGTTATCATAGCAGGGCCTGTTATCATAGCAGTACTGTTTATCATAGCATGTACTGTTATCAAAGCATGTCTGTTATCATAGCATGTACTGTTATCATAGCATGTACTGTTATCATAGCATGCACTGTTATAATAGCATGTACTGTTATCATAGCATGTACTGTTATCATAGCATGTACTGTTATCATAGCGATGTATAGTTATTTTATAGCATGTACTGTTATCATAGCATGTACTGTTATCCTAGCATGTACTGTTACATAGCATGACTGTTATCATAGCATTCTTTTTATCATAGCATGTACTGTTTACCCATAGCATGTACTGTTACATAGCATGTACTGTTATCATAGCATGTACTGTTATCATAGCATGATGTTATCAAAACATGCACTGTTATAATAGCATGTACGGTTATCATAGCATGTACTGTTTCATAACATGACTGTTATCATAGCAGTACTGTTATCATAGCATGTACGTTACATAGCATGTACTGTTATCATAGCATGTACTGTTATCATAGCAATGTACTGTTATCATAGCATATACTTGTTATCAAAACATGTACTGTTATAAATAGCATGTACTGTTAACATAGCATGTACTGTTATCATAGCAGGTACTGTTATCATAGCATGACTGTTATCAAAACATGACTGTTATCATAGCATGTACGGTTATCCATAGCATGTACTGTTATCAAAACATGTACTGTTATCATAGCATGTACTGTTATAAAGGGCATGTACTGTTATCATAGCATGTTACTGTTATCATAGCATGTACTTTTTATCATAGCATGTACTGTTATCATAGCATGTACGTTATCATAGCATGACTGTTATTAATAGAAATGTCTGTTATCATAGCATGTACTGTTATCATAGCATGTACTTTTTATCAAAGCATGTACTTTTTATCATAGCATGTACTGTTATCAAGCATGTACCTGTTATCATAGCATGACTGTTCATACAGTACTGTTATCATAGCATGTACTTTTTATCATAGCATGTACTGTTATCATACAGTCTTACATAGCATGTACTGTTATCATAGCATGTACTGTTATCAAGCATGACTGTTATCATAGCATGTACTGTTATCAAGCATGTACTGTTATAAATAGAAATGTATGTTATCATAGCATGCACTGTTATCATACATGACTGTTATCATAGCATGTACTGTTATCATAGCATGTCTGTTATCATAGCATGTACTGTTATCATAGCATGAACGTTATCATAGCATGACTTTTTACATAGCATGCACTGTTATCATAGCATGTACTGTTATCATAGCATGTACTTTTTATCATAGCATGTATGTTATCATAGCATGTACTGTTATCATAGCATGACTGTTATCATAACATGACTGTTATCATAGCATGTACTGTTATCATAGCATGTTCTGTTATCATAGCATGTACTTTTTATCATAGCATGTACTGTTTATCATAGCTTTGTACTGTTACATAGCATGACGGGTTATCATAGCATGTACTGTTACAAAGCATGTCTTTATCTAGCATGTACTGTTATCAAGCATGCACTTTTAAACATAGCAGTACTGTTATCAAAACATGCGTTATCAAAGCATGTACTGTATCATAGCATGTACTGTTATCATAGCAGCACTGTTATCATAGCATGTACTGTTATCATAGCATGTACTGTTATCATAAAAGGCAGTATCAAGCATGTACTTTTTTTTATCATAGCATGTACTGTTATCATAGCAGTACTGTTTTCATGGATGTACGTATCATAGCATGTACTGTTATAGCATGATTTATCATAGCATGTACTGTTATCATAGCAGTACTGTTATCATAGCATGTACTGTTATCATAGCATGAAACTGTTATCATAGCAGTACTGTATCATAGCATGTAACTGTTATCAAGCATGTACTGTATCATAGCAGTAACTGTTATCATGCATGACTGTTATTCATAGGCATGTACGTTATCATAGAATGAAACTGTTATCTACATACTGTTATCCGCATACTGTTATCATAGCATGTACTGTTATCATAGAAAGTCTGTTTCATAGAAATTACTGTTATCATAGCATGTACTGTTATCATGCATGACTGTTATCATAGCAGTACTGTTATCATAGCATGTACTGTTATCATAGCATGTTCTGTTATCATAGCATGTACTGTTATCATAGCATGTACTGTTATCATAGCATGTACTGTTATCATAGCATGTACTGTTATCATAGCATGTACTGTTATCTAGCATGTACGTTATCATACATTATGTTATAGCATTTGGTATCAAGCATGTACTGTTATCATGCATGTACTTACCCTAGCATGCTAGTTTATCATAGCATGCCTGTTATCATAGCTGTCGGGTTATCATAGCAGTACTGTTATCATAGCATGTACGTTATCATAGCATGTACTGTTATCATAGCATGTACTGTTATCATAGCAGACTGTTTGAGTGATAATAGCATGTACGTTATCATAGCATGTACTGTTATCATAGCGTATGTTATCATAGCATGTACTTTTATCATAGCATGTACTGTTTCAAGCATGTACTGTTATCATGCAGGGACTTTTATCATAGCATGTACTGTTATCTAGCATATACTGTTATCATAACAGGTACGGTTCATAGCATGGTCGGGGTTACATGCTGTCGTTATCATGCATGTACTGTTATCATGCATGCACTGTTATCATACATGCACTGTTATCAGAGCATGAGGTTATCATAGCATGGACTGTACATAACTGCACGTTATCATAGTATGTCTGATCATAGCATGTACTGTTATCATAGCATGTACTGTTATCAAGCATGTATGTTATCATAGCATGTACTGTATCAAGCATGTACCGTTATCATAGCATGTACTGTTTCATAGCATGTGCTGTTATCATAGCATGTACTGTTATCAAGCATGTACTTGTTATCATAGCATGTACTTTTTATCATAGCATGTACTGTTATCACAGCATGTACTGTTATCATAGCATGTACTTTTTATCATAGCAGTCTGTTATCATAGAAAGTACTGTTATCATAGCATGTACTGTTATCATAGCATGTACTGTTATCATAGAAATGTACTGTTATCAAGCATGTACGTTATCATAGCATGTATTGTTATCATAGCATGCACTGTTATCATAGCAGTACTGTTATCATAGCATTTTACTGTTATCATAGCATGTACTGTTATCATAGCATGTACTGTTATCATAGCATGTACTGTTATCATAGCATGTACTGTTATCATAGCATGCACTGTTATCATAGCATGTACTGTTATCATAGCATGTACTGTTATCATAGCATGTAGTGTTATCATAGCATGTACTGTTATCATAGCATGCACTGTTATCATAACATGTACTGTTATCATAGCATGTACTGTTATCATAGCATGTTCTGTTATCATAGCATGTACTGTTATCATAGCATGTACTGTTATCATAGCATGTACTGTTATCATAGCATGTACTGTTATCATAGCATGCACTATCATAGCATGCACTGTTATCATAGCATGTACTGTTATCATAGCATGTACTGTTATCATAACATGTACTGTTATCATAGCATGTACTGTTATCATAGCATGCACTGTTATCATAGCATGTACTGTTATCATAGCATGTACTGTTATCATAGCATGTACTGTTATCATAGCATGTACTGTTATCATAGCATGCACTGTTATCATAGCATGTACTGTTACCATAGCATGTACTGTTATCATAGCATGTACTGTTATCATAGCATGCACTGTTATCATAGCATGTACTGTTATCATAGCATGTACTGTTATCATAGCATGTACTGTTATCATAGCATGTACTGTTATCATAGCATGCACTGTTATCATAGCATGTACTGTTATCATAGCATAAAACTTTTTATCATAGCATGTACTGTTATCATACATGTACTGTTTATCATAGCATGCACTGTTATCATAGCATGTACAGTTATCATAGCATGAATTATCATAGAAATGTACTGTTATCATAGCAGGGCACTGTTATCATAGCATGCACTGTTATCATAGCATGTACTGTTATCATAGCATGTACAGTTATCATAGCATGTACAATGCTATGATAACGTAAGTCAGTCTGTTTTTAAACCCTTATTTTATGTTCTTGAAAAAGTTGTTCAGTGTATTCATTCCAGCTCTCCTGTATGTACGTGTGTGTGTGTGTGTGTTTTGTGTGTTTTGTGTGTGTGTGTTGTGTGTGTGTTTTGTGGTGTGTGTTTGTGTGTGTGTGTGGTGTGTGTGTGTGTGCTCCCCTAATTGTACTCACCCCTAATTGTGGTTGCAGGGGTCGAGACTCAGCTCCTGACCCCGTCTCTTCACTGATCGCTACTAGGTCCTCTCCCTCTCTGCTTCCTGAGCTTTGTCATACCTCTTCTTAAAACTATGTATGGTTCCTGCCTCCACTACTTCACTTGCTAGGCTATTCCACTTCCTGACGACTCTATGACTGAAGAAATACTTCCTAACGTCCCTGTGACTCGTCTGAGTCTTCCGCTTCCAGTTGTGACCCCTTGCTTCTGTGTCCCCTCTCTGGAACATCCTATCTCTGTCCACCTTGTCTATTCCTCGCAGTATCTTGTATGTCGTTATCAGTCTCCCCTGACCCTTCTGTCCTCCAGTGTCGTCAGTCCGATTTCCCTCAACCTTTCATCGTACGACATTCCCCTGAGCTCTGGACTAGCCTTGTTGCAAACCTTTGTACTTTCTCTAACTTCTTGACGTGCTTGACCAGGTGTGGGTTCCAGACTGGTGCGGGCCTACTCCAGTATGGGCCTAACATACACAGTGTACAGTGTCTTGAACGATTCCTTATTAAGGTATCGGAACGCTATTCTCAGGTTTGCCAGGCGCCCATATGCTGCAGCAGTTATTTGGTTGATGTGTGCCTCCGGTGATGTGCTCGGTGTTATGGTCACCCCAAGGTCTTTCTCCCTGAGTGAGGTCTGTAGTCTTTGTCCACCGAC
This sequence comes from Cherax quadricarinatus, assembly GCF_026875155.1. Taxonomy (NCBI): domain Eukaryota; kingdom Metazoa; phylum Arthropoda; class Malacostraca; order Decapoda; family Parastacidae; genus Cherax; species Cherax quadricarinatus. The sequence goes on from NC_069413.1 coordinate 33,041,279, forward strand.
ACGCACCCATACACACACACACACACACACACACACACACACACACACATACACACATACACACACCTGTGTGTGTGTGTGTGTGTGTGTGTGTGTGTGCATGAAAAATGTACATATTTGCGTTGATGACTTATGATAGATAACGGAAGTGGACTGCACTTTCCTTCTTTATGCTGAACTTGAATACCTTCCATTTCCCCCCATGATGCTGTATGACCCCTACGGGTTTAGTGCTTTTCCATGAATTATAGTGACTGTTGGTGCAGTGATATGTAAAAGAAATACAGGAACTATATTTGTTGAACATGTCGAGTCCGGTACCTGAAGACGTGGAACCAGGGTACCGGAAGTCCTCGCCATGCGTGCTGGGCACCGATGGACGACATGATGTGGTTTTTCTCCTGCTGTGAGATCCTCGGGTGCTTGGAGGGGTTTTCTGCCACTAAGAACTGCCACATGATGCACCAGACAAAGGTTATCACTCCCTGGCTGTAGAAGAGACCACGCCACCCAACCAGCATCACCAGCCACTCTGACAGAGGTCCTCCCAGAGCTGCACCTACTGCCAAACCTGCAAAACACATCACATTACATAACACTGCTCCTCAACAACAATTCTGACATCTAGATTCCCATGAAGCACACCCGTGTGCATATTTAACGTATTTAATCAAAAATGCTCCAGATGCAGCTCGTCCTCATGCAACAGGTTTTATTAAACAAGTTACTCTCAATATCTTCGAAAACCTGCATTAAACAACTGGCAAACAAAAACAACCAGATAGGATTTACACGTACTTTAAAATCATTATAGGTTGAAGACACTTTACTGTGCAACATTAGAGGACAGTGAAGAAGACATACTTTCTTGGGATTATTAACCCCTGAGGGATATGAATCCAGAATAACTTAAGAAAGTCAAGGACTGTAAGATACAAAGTCCAGAAACGTCCAATAATCGTAATGTAATTTTTGCTTCTACTGCTACAACTGAGGAATGAGCAGCAGCAGCCAACACAACTTTTAAACCTTTTTATGTCAAATATTTCACATTAACTCTATATAAACATTACAAACTTTCCTAAAATTAATGAATTATATTATTGTAGGGAGGAAGTCCGAGGCATGTCCAGGTTTTCCTAATCCAGGCAATGGCGAGTATATTTCGAAGTGGTCACCCATCCAGTTACTGTTTATGTCCAATGGTGCTTATTCTGACTGTGGGAAGTAGACTCACCGGAGTAGGTGCAGGCGACCATGAAGGTACGGTCGAGGGGAGGAGCCCACTGTGCCAAGACTGCCTGCATGGCGGGTACACACACACCCTGCAACACAACACATTACAACACTCACCACTCGTTAGTTTGTTAGGTTTAAAGACTATCAACTACACGTGGGTCATTAAGGGTACATTTATTTATTGACTGATTTTGATCAAGGGAAACATTAAGCAGGGGTTATGTAGAGCCTGGGGAATGAGACGCATTCAAACTTGATTCAAAGAAGGGGAGGTAATTGTAATTCCTATCTCGTAGATAATGAGTTATTCACCGGTATAAAGGAACCTCCCTTAAAGGGATGGGGGTTACGGCTACATGTATACATCAACATCAAGAATGTTTGAATCCCTAATAATAGATATGAGAGCGAACTCTCAGTGTACATGCTACACAGTGAGAAACGTCTCTCTTTATGTATACCCAAAGTTCAGCTAATCTACATTATGGTCATAAAAGTATATGATATCGACGATAATGGAGACACACAATGTAATCACTAGAACATGATTATTGGAAACGTTTCATTCTTGGGATATTGGTCACTCTAAATGTATATAGCAAAAAAGGTACCTGAGAAGTGAGATTTCTGGCATGCCATCTGGCTGCCGTGTCTAGCGTTGGGCAGGGCGAAGCTTGTTTAATGATCATTCATGTCAGGGTGTCAGCAGTTCTACAGTTTCCTGCTCTTAGTGTGACCGTGTTTGTTGCTGCAATAAGGTGGACTTCTAAACAACATCTGTTGAGATTAGGTTTTAGCTAAGATTATGAATGCTTTGGTGAAGTTCATCAAATGTTCTTCTGAGTCCCTGTGAAGCACAATCTTTGTTAAGTGATACTAAAGTCCCTTTCCCACACCAGGAGGTTTTTTTTTTTTATTTTTTGATCTATGCATAAATTTTAACCGTTTTCAATATGAAAACAGGCCTTTCCAACAATGCTTTGGGTTAGTAATAAGGAGTCCACTCAGCCGTGTTAGCTATCATCTATAAGGATCATTTTGAGACAGAACGGTTTCAGTCCATCATCCGTAGTATTGTACATGAGCAACAATCTGGTAATACCCAAGATGACTCAACATATGCTACTACCTCGTTCAAATCAACGCAGTAGAACCCACCATTAAGGTTAACATAGAATTCAAGAAGGAAGTACAGCTTCCCTTCCTCGACGTCCTTCTATGCAGATCCCAGTACGTCAACAAGCTTACTTTTAAAGTACAGAGAAAGCCTACAAATACAGGCGATCTGATACAATACTACTACTACTACTACTTACTACTACTACTACTACTACTACTACTCACCACAATACATTACCAAACGAAGGGTAGTCATTGGTTTCTTTTTTGCGGAATTACCGCATTTGTAATCCTATTTTTTTTAAGGATGAATGCACCTGTATACTCCATACATTCACCAGCTACAATTCCCGGTCTTTTTAATTCAAGATTGAAGACGGATTGAAAGGCATCCTTGATTCAACAACAACAAAGCTCACCACCAAGAATTCTTTAGTTCTGTCCCGTAACAGTGTAATCAACAACACGGCACTTGTCCTGGATGTCAGCAGCATCACGTTGCACATGAAGCACTGACATCTATCAGAGGTCAGAGGTCTTACCACGACATAGCAGCCTACATCTACTGCCAGAGTCTACACAGTCTATGTAGTCACTCTCAAAAGAACTGTGTAGGAGAAACGGACAGAAATTTATCCACTAGAATTAAGGAGCACAAAAGTGTTGGCAACAGAGACGATCTCAACAATGACTTAGTGCTTCACGGGGACACAGACGGACATTTGATGGACTTCACCAAAAACATGCATGATCTTCACCGAACCTAATCTCGACAGACGCCGTTGTTTAGAAGTCTTCCTTATTGCAACAAAAGTCACACAAAGCAGGAAACCATATGATTACTGAGGCCCTGCCATCAAACAAGCTTCACCTCGCCCACCACCAAATTCTACAGTAGGTGACAATGCCATTAAACCTCACTTCTCATGTGCCTTCCCTAACTATATAAACTGATGTTTTCTTTCCCTTCATATACATTTGGAATGACCGAGGTCTCAGGACTGAAACGTTTCCAATAAACACGTCTCAGTAAATGCATTTTGTGTTTTTTCCACTACTGATCAACACTGTACTTCCTAGAGTGTTGCGCTATCCTGCATAAAAATAAACAATAATCTTCCTGAGACAACACTCAGGTCTTTATCTGCCTTCATGAAGAAGCTTACAAAGTTGAATACATACAAGAGTAATCGTTAAAATAACTATACTGTTTGTTTATAGAACGCTTGGAGGTAGTGTTTCCAGAATGCTTACTTCAGCTGCGCCCACCATGATACGGGCGGCCAGCAGCCAGTATGGTCCCATGACAGCGGCCGTGGGCGTAAGAACAGTGAGGAGGGCGGCCAGTAACACGCCCATCAGTAGTAGCATCTTTCCACCCATGACGCTGACAAGCCGCCCACCGGCCAGCTGCGTCAGGATGAAGCCCCAGGAGAAAGCCGCCCGGAGACGCTCTTGAAGGTCGGCCTGCCCACACGAACTCACCGTCCTGCAGAACACAACCACCCACTGAGACACCCACACAATGACCCATTAGACATCCACACAACCACCCACTGAGACACGCCCACACAAGCAGCCACTGAGACACCCACACAACTACCCACTGAGACACACCCACACAAACCCCCAGAGCTCGAAGTCAGCCCCCACACGAACTATCCATGACAAACACAACCACCCATTGAGACACCCACACAAGACCCATTAGACATCCACACAACCACCACTGAGACACCCCACACAACCAGCCACTGAGACACCCACCAACACCCACTGAGACACACCCACACAACCACCCACTGAGACACACCCACAAACACCAATGAGACACACCACACAACAGAGCCACCATGTAGGCACACCACAACAACACACATTGATGACTACCACCATGAGCTAATATATGATAGCCATTGAGAACACACACAACCACCACTGAGGACACTACCATATGCAACCATCCATGAAGACCCCACATTCACACAAATCACCAGCGCTGAGCAGCAACACCCGACAAGGAATCATGAGCACCACACATAGAGAGCACAGGGAGTGCAACATAGCCACAACAGTAGCAGCAAAACTGATGGCCAGCAACATGTAGGCAACATCATGGATAGCAACATGGATGATACCAGCACATGTAGACATCAGAATTGATGGAACACCAAATGGCAGCAACCATGATACACAACATTGAGACACAACATGATTTCACAACACTGATGCAGCAACACCGGAGGCAGGAACATGAGGCACGACATGTAGGCAGCATCATGGAGGTAGCAACATGGAGGCAACAACATGTAGGCAGCAAAATGATGCAGCAACATGTAGGCAACATCATGGAGGTAGCAACATGGAGGCAGCAACATGTAGGCAGCAACATGATGCAGCAACATGGAGGCAGCAACATGATGCAGAAACATAGAGGCAGCAACATGGAGGCAGCAACATGATGCAGCAACATGGAGGCAGCAACATGGAGGCAGCAACATGAAGGCAGCAACATGGAGGCAGCAACATGGAGGCAGCAACATGTAGGCAGCAGCATGATGCAGCAACATGGATGCAGCAACATGGAGACAGCTCACCTGACGTAAGAGAAATAGTTACCTGTGGGGGTTCAGGTGGACGCTGGATCATGCGAGGTTCAAAGCACACAGTGGATGGGAACTTTTGTCCAGCCAGAGTGATCTCGCCGTTGGCGTTCTTCATGTATTCCTGTGATAGGAGACAAGCACAGATGTGAAATATCGTCACTATGGGTAGGATACACGCGCAAATGACAAACATTTCCCTATTAGTTCATGATTTTTAGTTTTTACCAGCAGTATCTTAGGCAAATACAAGCATGTGATAACCAATACGTAAGTAACCAGCACAGAGGAGAGAGGAGCTTATGATGACGTTTCGGTCCGACTCGTGACTTTGTAAATGGTCCAAGTCGGACCATTTACAAAGTCACCATCTCCTATGTGCGGGTTATTTGTGTATTGTTCCAGTCACGGTATTGCGCATTTTTGTTCTTTATGTGATAACCAACATGTTGAAATAGACAAGGACGTAGTTGATGTCACCAGTGGTGACATCAACGACTTGTTTATTGTAGAATGTTTACTCACAAGATGAGTGACACTGACCAGTGCTTTTATAATAATAATAATAATAATAATAATAATAATAATAATAATAATAATAATAATAATCTTTATTTCTAAAAAAAGTGTATTAAAAAGATTTGTTGATATTATTGTCAGACTTGAGAGACGGCCCCTGGTGATACATTAATTCCTGTCAACTTTAAAACTAACTTTTAACTTCTGGATGATTAAGTTAGTTAACAAGAATGTTAAAGTTTACAATCTTTGATATTAACACTGGTTTATTACGGCATATTTTTGTAATTTTCTTTGTTAAACAATTTTTAATAAAGTTTGTATTGGTTATTACACATGTTATTCATATATATAATAATATATATTTAAGTATTACTGCACAGGACGAACAATAATCTGAAGGAACAAAAATGTACAACATCTCCAGCAAAACTTACTTTATACTGTAATTCATATTTAAAGAGTTTTATATATTTTTTCTAAGGGTCTGATAGATAGTAATAATTGCAACTTTAATGTAGATACAAGTGACAAATTAATTCATAATATATGACGATAAAAATAATTGTCTTGCTTAGCAGCGTCAGTCGTACTTAAACTGCAATAAAAAGTTATTGATAGTGTATATCTTATGTGGGAAATTATTTTTACAAGTGTGAAAGAAGGGAGTGAAGCCTATCTTACAATATATGGGAGTTGGCAGCTGCTGAAACAAGTACAGTAAGGATTAGGATAGGAAGAAAACATTAGGCTTCAGGATTTGTTTATCGAGTATATTGTTGTCACGATAACATTAACGTTAGGTGGTGTTTTTAATTAACTCTTTGAAGCGGTTGGAAGAATCTTCAGGCAGACAGTTCCAGATTTTAGGGCTCTTGTCCGGCTTAACACAAGTAATGTTTTCACTGTGTTGAGCCTCACAAGAGAAATCAAAAAGATTTTTGTATCTTGTATGATGCCTATGAGTTCTGTTGCAGTTATCCAGTAAGAGTTTCAGAGCAGGGTTCATATTTGAACTGACTGTCCTGTATATATAGTATGTACGGTAGTTTGAGTGAATGTTATGTATATTTAGTAAGTTTAAGCTTTCGAAGTGTGAGGGAATGTGTTGTTTGATCGTTCACACTGTCGCTTTGTGTTCAGTTATTATTGGTTTTTCGATGAGTGACACTACTCAGTATTGTCATTATGGTAGTATGTTCACTCACAGGATGAGTGACGCTGACCAACAAACTGGATCCTCAAGGCCAAATCTTATTTTGGAACACCGAGCACATCCACAGTATGTAATTATCTTATTCTATTCTAGTCACTTTGTGGGGACTAAAGTTCTGAAGAAAAGAGAGGTTTAAATAGAAAATTAAGAGGGAGCTGGAAATACCTGGTGGGAAGGATTGTTGAACAAAATTTATACTACCATCGATGTTTTAGTTCACCCTTACGTGAGTTTACTGTAACATGCAGGAATGTTTATTTTTTTTTTTCACTTCAGTGATGCTGTTTCATTATATGTGTGATGAATTAAAAACTGAAATGTAGTTACTCACCGTCGACTGATTTTCATCGTCTTCTGAATCTTCGGCGTCACTGTCGCCCTTTTTATCCTCATCATCCTCTTCATCCTCATCGTCATCATCTTCGTCATCATCCTCGTCGTCGTCGTCGTCCTCGTCATCGTTGTAAAGAGACTCGTCGCTGTCGCTGGAATAGTTCTCGTCGTAGATAAACGTGTCGTTGTGTCGTGTCTTGTAGTGGCCGTCGACGTACTTCCTGGAGCCGTTAGTGAAGAAGTGCAGGTCGTCCAGCTCGGCCGAGCTGTACTCTCTTCCTTCATTACTGCTGTTGCCATCGTCATTTCTCTCTCCGTACTCAAAAAGCGAAAGGGCGATAAATCTCATCCATGGCGTCCTATGAGATGGGAGCCAGCAGGTAATATGTGTGCCATTAAAACAGTCTTCAACAATATCGAAATAGGCAACTACTTGAGGTATGGAAGACAGCAATTGCAGTCCTCAATTTTTTAAAAAAGGAGACAGACACGAATGCATTAAATACAGACCAGTCGTCGCACCATGGACAATTTTTATAGTATGCAGTAATGGAGACGATTATCAGAAGAGTGGTGGAGCATACAGAAGGAAGGAGCTGTCAGTGACATACCAGCTATAGATTTCAAGGATGGATATCCCTGTGTCACAAACCTATGGACGTTCTTATGACCAAGAGCGAGAGAGGGGTGGTAGGATTGCGCGATTGCGTTTTCTTGGACTGTAAGACAGGCTTTTTTGACACAGTTCCACACAAGAGATGAGTGCCATAACTGAAGGACCAGGCAGGTATACAGGCGAAGTGCACTGGCAATGGCATCAGGGTAACCACTATCGGGAAGACATCAGTGCAGTCATGGTACATGCACGTGGTGTCAGAGTGGGCGTCTACGTGACAGGGGCCGGTTCCTCAGGGTGTCTGTTTCTAGAACCAGATATGTTTCTGTATACGTGGAACGACATGCACGGAAGAATAGACTCTGAAGTGTCCCTGTTTACTGATGATGTGACGATAATGGGAAGAATTCAATCGGACGAGGATCAGGCAGGACTTAACAAAGGGATGTGGACAGGTTGAAAGGCCTGATCCAGGAAACTGGCCCACCACCATGCAAGTCATGGAAAGATTGGGGAAGAGCAAAGAAGACCGCAGACAGAGTACAGTCTAAGGGGGCAAGGTGACTACAACCTCACTCAAGGAAAAGGACTATGGGGTGAGTACATAACACGGAGGACATCTCTGAGCGCATATCGACCAAATAACTGTCTGCCAGCATACCGGTCGCCTAGCAAACCTAAGAATAGCATCCGACATCGCAATAAGGAATCGTTCAGAGACCTGTACATCCTTGCTACGGTCCAGTTATATTAGAGTATGCAAAAACTCAACTGTTTGTGAACCACACCTAGCCAAGAAAATGTTGCACAAGACTAGTCCTAAGCTAAGGGGCATGTCCTACAGCAGGAGAAATTAGCGGAATACAACCTGACCGACACTGGAGTACTGGAGAGAGGACGACATGATAAACATATATTAAATTACTACGAGGAACTGACATGGTAGATACGGACAGAATGTTTCATAGCTTAGACAAACAACAAGGGTCACAACTGGGAAGGATAAAGACTAAGTGGATGTACACAGGGATGTTAGGAAGTATTTTTTCAGCCATCATTAAAAGTTGTCAATAGGAGTGTGATGTAGTGGAGGCCTGGACTCCTATACATATTATTATGAGCGAGATCCGATATGCTCATGGAGAATGTGGAGAGGTGTTGGATCCTTAGTATTATCAGTGATGAGCGGAAAGCTCACAGGACGCTGTGAAATCGAACCCTAAACCACAATATAAGTACAAACAGGTAATTACACTCTCATAACCCAGTACAAACTTATTGATAGTACAAACTATGAGAGTTACAATTTGATAGTGAAACTATGATTGTAAAGCTTTGAGAGTACAATTCAGCGAGTAAACAGGTGGAACAAACCACTGGTAGAGGCAGTGGCTTGTTCCACTGCCTCTACCAGTGGCTTGTTCCACTGCCTCTACCAGTGGCTTGTTCCACTGCCTCTACCAGTGGCTTGTTCCACTGCCTCTACCAGTGGCTTGTTCCACAGCCTTTCCTGTGGCTACTTGTTCACCTGCCTCTACCAGTGGCTTGTTCCACAGCCTCTACCAGTGCTGGTTCCAATTGCACTCTACCAGTGGCTTGTTACATGCCCTTACCTGTGTCTCGTTCAATGCCTCTATCAGTGGCTGTTCCCTGCCTCTACCAGTGGCTTGCTTCCACTGTCCTCCTCTCCAGTGGCTTGTTCCACTGCCTCTACCGTGGCTTGTTTCTAGTGCTCTACAAGTGGCTTGTTTCCAGTGCCTCTAAGCAGTGGCTTGTTCCACTGCTCTCTACCAGTGGCTTGTTCCAGTGCCTCTTACAGTCGGCTTGTTCCAGTGCCTCTACAGTGGCCTGTTCCCAGTGCCTCTACAAGTGGCTTGTTCCAGTGCTCTTCAGTGGCTTGTTCCAGTGCCTCTTACCTGTGGACTTGGTTCCACTGCATCTACAGTGGCTTGTTCCAAGAGCCATTTACCAGTGGCTCTGTTCAGTGCCTCTATAACAGGGCTTGTTCCAGTGCATCTTACCAGGGGCTTGTTCCAAGTGGCCTCTACAGTGGCTTGTTCCAGTGCCTCTACCAGTGGCTTGTTCCAGTGCCTCTACCAGTGGCTTGTTCCAGTGCCTCTACCAGTGGCTTGTTCCAGTGCCTCTACCAGTGGCTTGTTCCAGTGCCTCTACCTCAGTGGCTTTGTTCAGTGCCTCCTACCAGTGGCTTGTTCCAGTGCCCTAACCAGTTGGCTTGTTCCAGTGCCTCTACAGTGGCTCACAAGTGTTCTCCCAGCTAACAGATGTGAAAGAACACTTGTCCATGTTTCACTGACAATTCTTTACCTAACTTGGGAGTTGTTAGGTAAAGGTTAGGAGCCGGCGTAAGAACAGCAGCAAGAAACAGCAGCAAGATACAGCTGCAAAGAACAGCAGCCAAAGAAGCGCAGCAAGTAAAACAGCAAGCAAGAACAGCAGCCAAAGAATCAGCAGCCTAGAACAGTAGTAAGACACGCGCAAGAAAGCATACAGCCAAGAACAGCAGTAAGAACAGCTGCAGAAAACAACAGTAGATCAGCAGCAAGAAAGCAGCAAGAGAAACAGCAGCAAGAACAGCAGCAAGGAACAGCCAGCTAAGGAACAGCAGAAGAACAACAGCAAGAACAAGCAGCAAGACTGCAGCAAGAACAGCAGCAAGAACAGCAGTAAGAACAGCAGCAAGACCAGCAGCAAAGAACTAGCAAGAAAGACAGCAGAAAGAGCAGCAGCAAGAACCAGCAGCAACAATAGGCAGATAGCAGCAACAGCAAAAAGATACAGCTAAGTAACAGCAGCAAGAACAGAGCACGAGCAGCAGCACAATAGCAACAGTAGTAAGAATAGCAACAAGAACAGCAGCAATGAACAGCCTCACAGCAAGAACAGCAGCAAGAACAGCAGTAAGAACCAGCAGCTAGACAGCAGCAAGACAGCAGCAAGAACGCAGAAAGAGCAGGCAGCAAAGAACAGCAGCCAACAATAGCAAGAATGCAGCAACAGCAACAAGAACAGCAGTAACAGCGCAATGAACAGCAGCACGAGAGCAGCAACTATAGCAACAGTAGTAAGAATAGCACAAGAACAGCAAGGCAAGAACAGCAGCATAGTACAGCAGGCAGAACAGCAGCAAAGAGCAGCAGCAAACTATAGCAACAGTAGTAAGAACTAGCAGCAACAGCAACAAGAAAGCAGAACAGCCAGCAAGAAACAGCAGAACCAATAGCAACTGGTAGGTAAGAACAGCCTGCAACATAGCAGCATGAACAGCAGCAAGAACAAGCAGCAAAGAACAGCAGCAAGAGCAACAGCAAGAACAGAGCAAGAACAAGCAGCAACAATAGCAATAGTCAGTAAGAACAGCAGTCTATATGTATAACAGCCAGCAGAACAGCAGCCAACCAATTGCAACACAGTAGTAATGTATGCATCTGCAGCAACAGCAACAAGAACAGCAGTAAAAGCAGCGAGAACAGCAGCAAACAATAGCAACAGTAGTAAGAACAGCAGCAATGAACAGGCAGCAAGGAAACAGCACAGCAAACATAGCCAACAGTCGTATAGAACAGCAGCAACAAGCAACAAGAAACGCAGCTACAGCATGCAAGGAACAGCTGCTTGAACAGGCAAGAACAGCATCTAAGAACAGCAAGAACAGAGCTCAGACAGCAAGAACCGGCAGCAAGTATAACAGTTAACAGGCTAGATGTGATGCTGTCCTTCACACTTGATCTAGTACTTATAGACAACTCTTCCCCATATTACAACTCATCCACCTCACACTACATCCACCCACACACTCATCCACCCACACAAATCTTCCACCCTCACACTCTTCCAACACCACACCAATCTTCCTCCCACACACGCATCCAACCACAAACTCTCATCCCCCCTCACTCATTCACACCTCACTCACTCATCCACCCCTATCACTCTTTCCACCCTCTCACTCATCACATACACAATCACTTCCACCCTCACCTCATACTCCCACCTCTCTTCACCCACACACTCTTCCTCCCCACACTAATCATCCACCTCACCACTCATCAACCACACAATCATCAACCCTACCACTCTCTTCCACCAACTCACTCTATCCACCACACACTCATCCACCCACCACACTATTCCTCCCACTCACTCATCCACCCTCACTCATCCAACCACTCTCTCATCATATTCTCTCTATTGCACTCACCCTATACTATTATGACTCACACATACTCTCTTTCCACCCACACACGCATCCTCCCACATAAACGCAATACTCAATCTCTCAGCACTTAATCCCCCACACACTCATCCACCAACACCACTCATCCACCCACCACACATCCACCCACAACAACACTCATCCACCCACACACTCATCCACCCACACACTCATCCTCCACACACTCATCCACACACACACTCATCTCCACCCACACACTATCCAACACACCACTTCATCCACCACACTCTCATCACCCAACACTCATCCACCACACAATCATCCTCCCACACACTCATCCTCCACAAACTCATCCACCCACTCACTCATCCACCAACACACTCTATCCTCCCACTCAATCTTCACCACACGCTCAAGCATCCACCCACACCACACTCATTCCACCCTCACAATTCATCCACCCACACACTCATCCACCACCACAATCATCACCACACACTATCCACACCTCCACAATCCATCCACCCACACACTCATCCACCCCACTCACTCATTACAAACCCTCAATCTTCCTCCCACACACTCATCCACCCACACACTCATACACCCACACACTCATCCACCCACACAATTCATCCAACCACACACTCATCACCCACACATCATCCACCACCACACTTTATCCCACCCACACACTCATCCACCCACCACACATCCACCCACCACACTAAATCCACCCACACACTCATCCCCCACACACTCACCAACACACACACTAATCCACCCACAACTCATCCACCCCACACACTCAACACCCACACACTCATCCACACCACATCATCACCCACACAATCATCCACCCACACACCTCATCCTCCACACACTCATCCACCCCACACTCATCCACCACAACACTCATCCCACCCACACACTCATCACCCAACAATCATCCCACCCACACACTCATCCACCCACACACTATCCACCCACACCTCATCCACCCACACAACTCTCATCCACCCACACATCATCCACCCACCACACTCATCAACACACACAACTCATCCACCCACACACTCATCCACCACCACCAACTCATCACCACACACTCATCCACACACACACTCATCCACCCACCACTCATCACCACAACACTCATCGACCCACACCACTCATCCACCCACAACTCATCCACCCACAAACTTCATCCACCACACCACTCATCCACCACACACACTCTCACCCACACACTTCATCCACCCCACATCATCACCACCACACTCATCCACCCACACAACTCATCCCACAACCCAACTCATCCACCCACACACTCATCCACCCCCACATCATCACCCACCACACTCATCCTCCACACACTCATCCACCCACACACTCATCCCCCACACATACTCATCCACCCACCATCATCCACCCACACACTCATGCACCCACACACTCATCACCACACACTCATCCACCCACACACTATCCACCACACACTCATCACCCACACAACTCATCCACCCACACTATCATCCACCCACACACTCATCCACCCACACACTCATCCACCCACACACTCATCCACCCACACACTCATCCACCCACACACTCATCCACCCACACACTCATCCACCAACACTATCCACACACACACTCATCCACCCAACACACGCACCCACCCACACACTCATTCCACACCCACCCTCACTCATCCACACTCACACTCATTCCACCCACACACTCATCCACCCACACCTCATCCACCACCACACTCCAATCCACCACACACCATTCCACCCTCTCACTCATCCACACACCACATCATCCACCCAACCTAATCACACACACATTCATCCACACACACACTCATCCCACCCACAACACTCATCCACACACCACACTTTCACACACACACTCATTCACCCACACACTCATCACACACACACTCATCCACACACACACTCATCCACACACACATCATCCACACACACATCATCCTCACCCATCCTCACTCATCCACATCACTAACTCAATCTACACACACATCATTTCACCCACAACTCATCCACCACAGACACTCAGCCTCACACACACACTCATCCCACACACACACACTCATCCACACACACACACTTCATCCCACCTCACTATCCACACACACTATCATCCACCCACACACTCATCACACTTTTACTCACTCTCCACACACCACCACTCATCACCCACACACTCATTCCACACACACACTCATCCACCACACACACTCATTCACCCACACATAATCCACACACACACTCATCCACACACACACTCTCCACACCACACACTCATCCACACACACCTCATCCACACAAACACTCATCCACTCACACACTCGCATCCCACACACACACCTCATCCTCCACACAATCATCCACACACACACTCATCCACACAACATATCCACACACCACACTAATCTTACACTCACACACTCTTAAACACACACACACCATATACCCACACACACATCCACCCACAACTCACACACATATACCCACACACTCATCCACCACACACACACATCCACCCACAACACATTTACCCACACACACACTCCACCCATCACAACATAAACCAACAACACATCACACACACACATCCACCCACCACCCACACATATTACCAAAAACCCCCCCAACCCTGGGGGGGGGTGGGGGGGGGGTGGGGAGGTTAGGAAGTATTTCTTCAGCCACAGAGTAGTCAGTAAGTGTTAGTTATGGAAGCGATTGTAATTGGAGCAGGGAATCCATACATAGGCTTTTAAGAAGAGGTATGATAAAGCTCACGGCTTCAGGGAGAGTGACCTAGTAGCGACAGTGAGAGGCGGGGCCAGGAGCTCGGACTTCGACCCCCGCATACCTCAACTAGGTGAGTTAACTAGGTGAGTACACTCACACACACAAACAAGCACAGTAACCCAAGATAACAAGACAGGGTAGGACAGAGTCAGGGGTACACCACATATCCACACCCCAAAACCAACACACACACACCACACACAAACACACACCACACACCAAACTACACCACAAACACACGCCAACACTTCACACACACATCACACAAAGCACAGTAACCCAAGATAACAAGACAGGGTAGGGCCAGGTGGGGGTACACACATATCCACAACCCCAACACACACACACACACACACACACACACACACCACACACACACACACACACCACACACACAAACACACTCACACTACACACACAAAGCACAGTAACCCAAGATAACAAGACAGGGTAGGGCAGGTGGGGGTACTACACTTATTTCTCACCCAAACACACACACACAACACACACACAACACACACACACACCATACACACACACACAGCACAGTAACCCAAGATAACAAGACAGGGTAGGGCAGAGATGGGGGTACACACATATCCACACCAAACCCACACACAGGACACACACACACACCTCCACACACACACAATACACACACTCACACAACACACACCCGCACTTGATAAAGCACGTCAAGAACTAGAGATAGTACAAAGGTTTTTCGACAAGGTTATTTCGAGCTAAGGGGAAGGTTCCTCTGTGAAGAAGATTTAAGGAAATCGGCCTGACCACACTGGAGGACAGGAGGGTCAGGGGAGACATGATAACGACATAATAAAATACTGCGGGAATAGAGAAAGGTGGACACATGACAGGATGTTCCAGGGGAGGGGACACAGAACACAAGATGCCACAATTGGAAGTTGAAGACACAAATGAAGTCTGAGAGATAGTTAGGACAGTATTTCTTCAGTCATAGAGTTGTAAGGCAGTGGAATAGCCTAGAAAATGACGTTGTGGAGCAGGAACCATACACAGTTTTATGACGAGGTTTGCTAAGCCTCATGGGAGCGCGGGCGAGAGAGAGGGCCTCCTGATAAAACCCAAAAAAATAAACAAAAAAAAAAAAAAAAAAAAAAATTACCCCCCCCCCCCCCCCCCCCCCCCCCCCCCCCCCCCCAAAAAACAAATAAAAATAAACCCAAAAATAGCAACTGTGAAGAGGCGGGGCCAGGAGCTAGGAGTCGACCCCTGCAACCACAACTAGTGTGAGTTACAAATAGAGTGAGTACACACACACAACAACACACACAAGCCACAGTAACCCACAGGATAACAAGGACAGGTAGGGCAGGTGGGGGTACACACATATCCATCACCCAACCAATACACTCCAACACAAACACACACACACACAAGCACAGTACCCAAGTATAACTAGACAGGGTAGGGCAGGTGGGGCTACACACATATCCACACCCAAACCACACACACCACACACTCTCCTGCTCTCTCTCTATCCTGCGTATCTCTCTATTTGCTCTTCTCTTGCTCTTCTTCTCTTTCTCTCTCCTCTTGCTCTCTCTCTTGCTCTCTCTACTTGGCTCTCTCTCTCTTGCTCTTCTCTTGCTCTCTCTCTCTCTGCTCTCTCTATCTCTCTGGCTTCTCTCTCTCCAAATTTGCTCTCTCTCTCTCTTTCTCCCCCCCTCTCTCTCTCTCTTGCTCTCTCTCTTTGCTCTCTGTCTCTCTCTGCTCTCTCTTCTACTTGCCCTCTTCTCTCTCCTCTTGACTCTCTCTCCTATTGCTCTCTCTCTCTCTTGCTCTCTCTCTGCTCTCTCCTTTGCTCTTCTCTCTACTCTCTAGCTCGCTCTCTTGCTCTCTACTCTCTCTCTTGCTCTCTCTTCCTTCTTGCTCTCTCCTCTTCTCTTGTCTCTCTATCTTGCTCTTCTCTCTTCCTTGCTCTTCTCTTGCTCTCTTCTCTCTTATCTTGTTCTCTCTCTTGCTTCTCTCTCTCTCGTTGCTCTCTCTCTTGCTCTCTCTCTCTCTGCTCTCTCCTTTCTCTTGCTCTCTCTCATCTCTTGCTCTCTCTCTCTCATGCTCTCTCTCGTCCCATTTTCCCTTCTAACTCTCCCCTCTTCCTACTCTTATAAAAAAAAAAAAAAAAAAAAAAAAAAAAAAAAAAAAAAAAAAAAAATGGTGGGGCTCGCAGGACCCAAGGATCAGATGGGAATGGTTCGGGGTAGGGTAGGAAGTGGATGGAGGAGCAGTGGTAAAGGATGGAAATAAAACCAATAGAGTGGGAGAGAAATTTGGAGAGCTTCCTGAAAAATGGAGAAACGAGCTCTCTGTGAAATTGGAAAGGTGGTTGGAGAAGGAGACAAAGAATTGGGAGCTCAAGTCGAACACTGCAGTAGCCAAGATAATAGGGTCCTAGAAGTTGAGATAAATAGGCATGGAGAGAGTCTACAGGGGCAGTGACAGAGAAGACACAGCATATGAAGCTGCCGAGGCGGAACAGGAAGGATCGGAATTTATTGAATTATGCTATAGGTCACATATCTGCCAAGGAGGACAAGGAGAGTGAAAGGGAAGTCTACTGGATTGCAGATGAGAGGGTGATAGGTCGAATGCTGACTGAGGGACAACAAGGCTATAAGAGCCACTGGAAAAAAAATCCAGGAGAATGACCACATACATGGAGGATCCAGAGCACAGAGGGTGAGGCAATGCGAGGAGAAAGGCCAAAATCATGTTTATCCATGGGCTTCAGGAGAGAGAGGAAAGGACACACACTGAAAGGAAGCAGGAAGAAAGGAAGGAGATTGAGAAAATCATAACAGAAATAGGTGAAGAGTGGGACGAGAATGTAAATATTTCAGAGAATAGGGGGGGTACTCGAAGGTGAGTAACCGACCAAACAAGCTGATTCTCAGGACGGAAACCGTGCCGGAACAGGATCACAGAGGAAACCACGATTTGAATACTCGGAAGAGTACAAGAGGGTGTTCCTAGGACAGAGACAGAACAAACTTAGGAACGACAGCAGCTGAGGGAGAGGACAAAAAAGCGAAAGGAGCTCGGAAAAAGAGACAAACGGAGGGAACCAGCAGAGGTCTGTCAGAGCAGGAACCAGACTGCAAGGGCAACACCTCACACTACTCTCAGAACCATACTCTATCACACCATCCCAACAACCCTACTATCCATACCCACAGCCTCCACCAACAACCAAGCTATAGAAACCCACATGTATGCCACAGGTCTCCCCCCTCACTGGCCCCCAATCTCAACAGTGTTGGAAGTTACTGAAGGTCTATGGTACACAAAACGCTGATGGTATAACAACATAAGTGGGAGGAGTAAGTGGCAACGAAAGAGTCAAAAGAAGCATCACGGACATCATAGCTCTACGGAACCAAGCTCTACAGTATGATAACAGATGCCATTCTTCCAACGGATGATAACAAATCCGGAGGAAAGACAGAGGGAAACAGGGGGGGTGGAGGAGTGGCGTTGCTGATCAAAAAATCGTTGGATAATTTTGATGAGCTGGAGAGAGAAGATAGGGAGAAGAAAGTGATTACATAGTGGGAACACTCATCTGGAGGTCCAAGCGTTGAGTAATAGCAGTGTTGGTATACCCACCACAGAACAGCAGGAGGCCAAGCAAGCAGAGTACGACGAAGACATAGCGCGATGGTTGGACACAATAGCTTGGTGGCCAAGAAGGCTCATGCATTGCAGGGCACAAGCTCTGACATGGGTGACTTTAACCACAAGGAGATAGATTGGGAGAACTTTGGACCCAATGGGCCAAGATACTTGGAGGGCTAAGATTGATGGAGATGGTACTGAGAGAACTTCATGTACCAAACGTAAGGACATACAAGTGAGAGTAGGAGAGATGAACCAGCAAGGCTGGACTTGTATTCACCTCTCCGTAGTGCAGAATCGGGACATCCACTTATGAAAGACCCTTGGGGGCAGTGACCATGTGGTGTAAGCTTCGAATACACAGTAGAGATACACAGTGGAGGGAAAGCAGGAAGGCCAGGACGAACTGAAGCCAAAACTACAAGAAAGGGGACTACACAGGAATGAGGAGGATCTCACCTGAACGGGTTCAGTGGGCAGAGAACTGGACAGCGGTAAAACCAGTCTTTAATGAGATGAATGGAATTTGTAGCAATAAAATGCAAGGAGGATGAGGGAAGGTTGACCCTTCGGGTAACTGAGTAATGAAAAACAGCCAGGATGATGCCCATGGTTTACCCAAGGTGCTAGGGGAGGCAAAAAACCAAGTGTGACTAGGGAATGGAAGAAATATAGAAGGACAAAGGACCCAGCGAGAATAAGGAGAACAGTCGTAGATAGAGCCAGAAATGAATATGCACAGATAAGAAGGGAGGCCAAGACAATTATGAAAATGACATAGCAGCGAAAGCAAATCTGACCCGAAACTGTTGTACAGCACACTCAGGAGGAAACAACAGTCAAGGTCCAGGTTAATCAGGCTAAGGAAGGTCGGGATGAGAGACAAAAGGAAAATGACCGGGAAGTATGTGATGACACTCAACAGAGATTCAAAGAAGTGTTCACTGAGGAGACAGAAGGACTCCAGAAAGACGGAGTGGTGGTGGCACCACACAAGTTGCTGCGACACAGTGCACCACAACCGAGGAGAATGAATGAGCGTCTGAGTGAGATAGATACATCAAGGCAATGGGGCCAGATAACATCTCCCCATGGGTATGAGAGAGGGATCAGCAGGCGCTATGTGTACCACCTAAACAACAATATTCAATACATCTTATCGAAACAGGGAGATTGCCTGAGGACATGGTAAGGACAGCAAATGTAGTCCCCAACTTTAAAAAAAGGAGACAGGACATGAAGCATTAAACTACTAGTACCAGTGTCACTGACATGTTTAGTATGCAAAATCATGGAGAAGATTATCTGGAGAAAGAGTGGTGGAACACCTAGAAGGATATGATCTCTCAACAGCAGCCAGCATGGTTCAGGGGACGGGAAAATCTGTGTCACAAACCTACTGGAGAAGTTCTATGACAGGGTGACAGCAGTAAGGACAAGGAGAGAGGGTGGGGGGATTGATTTTCTTGGACGCTGGCAAGAAGGCGTTTGGACACAGTTCCACACAAAGAGTTTGTGCAAAACTGGAGGACAAGCAGGGATAAAAGGGAAGGCACTACAATGGATCAGGGATTACTTTCAGGAACGACAGAGCGAGGTCATGGTTACTTGGCGACGGTTGTAGAGTGGGACCTGTGACCAAGCGGGGTCCCGCAGGGGACAGTCCTAGGACCTAGTGCTGTTTCTGGTATTTGTGAACGACATGACGGAGGAATAGACTATGAGGTGTCCTGTTTGCAGATGACGTGAAGCTGATGAGAAGAATACACTCGATCGAAAGACCAGGCAGAACTACAAAGGGGACTGGACAGGCAGCAGAACTGGTCCAGCATTGGCTCTGGAGTTCAATCCCACCATAGTGACAAGTCATGAAGATTGGGGAAGGCAAAAGAAGGCCGCAAACGGAGTACAGTCTAGGGGGTCCAGACGGGACTACAAACCTACTTCAGGAAAAGATATTGGGTGAGTATAACAACCACCAGGCACATTCTCCTGAGGCGCCCATCAAACAAATAACTGCTGCCAGCATATGGGCCGACTAGAAACATCGAACAGCAATTCCGACATCTTTAATAAGAATCGTTCAGGACCCTGTACACCGTATACGTTAGGGCCCATATTGGAGTATGCGGCAACAGTTTAGGAACCCACAACCTAGCAAGCACGTAAAGAAAATAGAGAAAGGTGCAAGGTATTGCAAACAAGACTTAGTCCCAGTGCTCAAGTGTATGTCTCGAGTGGTGGTTTAAGGGGGAAATTCAACCTTGACGATCATGGAGGGACAGGGAGATAGGGGGAGACATGATAATCCGACATACAAAAATTACTGATGAGGAAATGACAAGGTGGACAAAAACAGGATGTTCCAGGATTGGACACAGTAACCATGGGGACACAGTTGGAGCTAAAGACACAATGAATCCAGGGATGTTAGGAAGTATTTCTCAGACACAGAGTAGTCAGTAAGTGGAATTGTTAGGGATAGCGATTTGTGTATGTGGATGGATGGATCCATTCATACGCTTTTAAGCAGAGGTACGATAAAGTCCACGGCCTCAGGCGAGAGTGACCTAAGTAGCGATTCGTGAAGAGGCGGGGCCAGGAGCTCGGACTCGACCCGCAACATCACACTTGTTGAGTACAACTAGGTGAGTTACACCACACACACACACACACACACACACACACCACCACACACACACACACACATACACATTACACACACACACACCAAGGCCAGTAACCCAAGATAACAAGAAGGGTAGGGGCGGTGGGGGTCACACCATTATCCACACCCAAACACACACACACACAAAACACACAAACACCACACACACACACACACACACACACACACACCCACCCACACACACACAAGCACAGTAACACAAAGTAACAAGACAGGTAGGGCAGGTTAGGGGGTACACACATTCCACAACCAAACCCAACACACACCACAACACACACACACACACACACACCACACACACATGGAGAAGATTATCAGGAGATGATTGGTGGAACACTAGAAAGGAATGATCGCTTAACAGCAGCCTGCCATGGTCTTAGGGACGGGAAATCCTATGTCACAAACCTACTGGGAGTTTCTATGACATGGTCAGTGACAGCCAGTAAAGACAAGAGAGAGAGGGGTGGGTGATTGCATTTTCTTGGACTGCTCAAGAAGGCGTTGACACAGTTCACACAAGGATTGATGCAAAAATGGAGGACCAAGCAGGGTAACAGGGAAGGCACTAATGGATCAGGGAATATTGGCAGGAGACAGCAGCGCGAAGAGTTCATGGTAAGTGGCGAGGCTGCAGAGTGGGCCACCTTGTGACCAGCGGGGTCCCGCAGGGGTCAGTCCTAGGTACCCAGTTGATGTTTCTGATATTGTGAACGAAATTGACGGACAGGAATAGACTCTGAGCGTTGTCCCTGTTTGCAGATGACGTGAGTTTGGGATAGGAAAGAATACCCTAGATCGAGACAGGCAGAACTACAAAGGGATCTGGAAAGGCTGCAGACCTGGTCCAGCAATTGGCTCTGGAGTTTCTATCCACCAAGGTTTGCAAAGTCATGAGATTGGGAAGGTCCACCAGTAAACCTTGTTATGTCACTACCATGAAAACACACCTGTAAAACTGTACATGTCATACCAGGAACACCCGTAACCTATACTGTCACTTACCTGGAACGCCAAGTTAATTATCAGTCACTACCAGGAACACCAGTAACCTGTACTCGCTCACTACCAGGAATACCCGTAACCTTACTGTTTACTACCGGGAACATCAGTGCCTTGTTCAATATCACTACAGAAACTTCAGTAATTCTGTATGTCAATATTAGGAACACCAGTAACCTGTTATGTCATTATCAGGAAACACCAATACCCTGTCATGTTCAGACTACCAGGAACAATATACCTGTCATGTCACTTCCAGCATCATATTGTCAACTCCTCTGCACATAGGAAGGTCAGCTGATGAGCGAGGATTTCTCCAGACTTCCTCGAACCTTGTCCCGCGGGCCGTGGCCCACATCTACTACTGGTAGAGGCGGGGCTTACCTGCCTTGATCCCAACAACCTCCCACACCCACTCAGCTCTCTACCGCCGTTTACACCCTCTCCCACGCCCCTCACTGTGGGGTCAACCCTTCGACTTTACCTCTCTCTCTCTCTCTCTCTCTCT
Source organism: Cherax quadricarinatus (assembly GCF_026875155.1). Taxonomy (NCBI): domain Eukaryota; kingdom Metazoa; phylum Arthropoda; class Malacostraca; order Decapoda; family Parastacidae; genus Cherax; species Cherax quadricarinatus. The sequence goes on from NC_069413.1 coordinate 33,063,815, forward strand.
CTCCATTCCCCCCTTCTTCTCACACACACACCACACCACACACACTCACACACACACACACACTCACACACAGACACACCCACACACACACACACACACACACCACACACACACACACACACACACATAATAAAGTTCATGGAGGAGGAAGAGAGTGGATCTAGTAGCGGTCAGTGAAGATCTGGGGCCAGGAGCTATGAACTGACCCCTGCAACCACAATTAGGTGAGTACACACAAACACTTCAATCACAAAGAAATTGACTGGGAGAACCTGGAGTCACATGGGGCCCCAGAAACGTGGAGGGCTAGGATGATGGAAGTGGTACTGTATAACCTCATGTACCAACACGTAAGAGACACTTCCAGAGAGAGGGGAGAGGATGAACCAGCAAGACTGGATCTAGTATTTACCTTGAGTAGTGCAGATACTGAGGACATCACATATGAAAGACCCTCGGGGCCAGTGACCACGTGATTCTAAGCTTCGAATACATAGTAGAGTTATAAGTTGAGAGCGAAGCAGAAAGGCAGGACGAACGAAAGCCTAGCTGAAATGAGGAGGGAACTACAGAGCGGCATGAAGAATTTCCTGCACGGGGATTGAGTGGGACAGGGCATGGACAGGGAAAGTCAGTCAATGAGATGGAATATGTAAAACATATATGACAAGGAAGCTGAGGAGAAGTTTGTACTCATGGGTTTAAAAGAAATAACGAGAAGCCAGGATGAGCGCTTGGTTCACTCAAGGTGTTAGAGAGGCCAAAACCCATGTTGTGATAGGAATGCGAAGAAGTATAGAAGGCAAAGGCACAGGAGAATAAGGAGAGCAGTCGTATAGCCCAGAGAAATGAATATGCACAGGCGTAAGAAGGGCAGGCACACAATAATACGGAAAATGACATAGCGCGAATGCCAAATCTGACCGAAAGCTGTTGTAATCCAATCAGGAGAAAACGTCAAGGGTTAGGTAATCAGATCCGAGGAAGGTAGGAGGGAAGGATCTCACAAGAAACGATCCGAGAGGTATGTGAGGAGCTCATCACGAGATTCAAGAAGTGCTCGCTAAGGAATCAGAAGGACTCCGGAATGACGGACGAGGTGGAGTACACCATCCAGTGTTGAAATAAATACCTACACCGTGAAGAACGTGAAGAGGCTGCTAAGGGAGATTAGGAGAGCCTCAAAAAGCGAAAGGGCGATAAATCTCATCCATGGCGTCCTATGAGATGGGAGCCAGCAGGTAATATGTGTGCCATTAAAACAGTCTTCAACAATATCGAAATAGGCAACTACTTGAGGTATGGAAGACAGCAATTGCAGTCCTCAATTTTTTAAAAAAGGAGACAGACACGAATGCATTAAATACAGACCAGTCGTCGCACCATGGACAATTTTTATAGTATGCAGTAATGGAGACGATTATCAGAAGAGTGGTGGAGCATACAGAAGGAAGGAGCTGTCAGTGACATACCAGCTATAGATTTCAAGGATGGATATCCCTGTGTCACAAACCTATGGACGTTCTTATGACCAAGAGCGAGAGAGGGGTGGTAGGATTGCGCGATTGCGTTTTCTTGGACTGTAAGACAGGCTTTTTTGACACAGTTCCACACAAGAGATGAGTGCCATAACTGAAGGACCAGGCAGGTATACAGGCGAAGTGCACTGGCAATGGCATCAGGGTAACCACTATCGGGAAGACATCAGTGCAGTCATGGTACATGCACGTGGTGTCAGAGTGGGCGTCTACGTGACAGGGGCCGGTTCCTCAGGGTGTCTGTTTCTAGAACCAGATATGTTTCTGTATACGTGGAACGACATGCACGGAAGAATAGACTCTGAAGTGTCCCTGTTTACTGATGATGTGACGATAATGGGAAGAATTCAATCGGACGAGGATCAGGCAGGACTTAACAAAGGGATGTGGACAGGTTGAAAGGCCTGATCCAGGAAACTGGCCCACCACCATGCAAGTCATGGAAAGATTGGGGAAGAGCAAAGAAGACCGCAGACAGAGTACAGTCTAAGGGGGCAAGGTGACTACAACCTCACTCAAGGAAAAGGACTATGGGGTGAGTACATAACACGGAGGACATCTCTGAGCGCATATCGACCAAATAACTGTCTGCCAGCATACCGGTCGCCTAGCAAACCTAAGAATAGCATCCGACATCGCAATAAGGAATCGTTCAGAGACCTGTACATCCTTGCTACGGTCCAGTTATATTAGAGTATGCAAAAACTCAACTGTTTGTGAACCACACCTAGCCAAGAAAATGTTGCACAAGACTAGTCCTAAGCTAAGGGGCATGTCCTACAGCAGGAGAAATTAGCGGAATACAACCTGACCGACACTGGAGTACTGGAGAGAGGACGACATGATAAACATATATTAAATTACTACGAGGAACTGACATGGTAGATACGGACAGAATGTTTCATAGCTTAGACAAACAACAAGGGTCACAACTGGGAAGGATAAAGACTAAGTGGATGTACACAGGGATGTTAGGAAGTATTTTTTCAGCCATCATTAAAAGTTGTCAATAGGAGTGTGATGTAGTGGAGGCCTGGACTCCTATACATATTATTATGAGCGAGATCCGATATGCTCATGGAGAATGTGGAGAGGTGTTGGATCCTTAGTATTATCAGTGATGAGCGGAAAGCTCACAGGACGCTGTGAAATCGAACCCTAAACCACAATATAAGTACAAACAGGTAATTACACTCTCATAACCCAGTACAAACTTATTGATAGTACAAACTATGAGAGTTACAATTTGATAGTGAAACTATGATTGTAAAGCTTTGAGAGTACAAATTCAGCGAAGTAAAACAGTGGGAACAAACCACTGGTAGAGGCAGTGGCTTGTTTCCACTCGCCTCTACCAGTGGCTTGTTCCATGCCTCCTACCAGTGGCTTTGTTCACTGCCTTACCAGTGGCTTGTTCCACTGCCTCTACCAGTGGCTTGTTCCACAGCCTTTCCTGTGGCTACTTGTTCACCTGCCTCTACCAGTGGCTTGTTCCACAGCCTCTACCAGTGCTGGTTCCAATTGCACTCTACCAGTGGCTTGTTACATGCCCTTACCTGTGTCTCGTTCAATGCCTCTATCAGTGGCTGTTCCCTGCCTCTACCAGTGGCTTGCTTCCACTGTCCTCCTCTCCAGTGGCTTGTTCCACTGCCTCTACCGTGGCTTGTTTCTAGTGCTCTACAAGTGGCTTGTTTCCAGTGCCTCTAAGCAGTGGCTTGTTCCACTGCTCTCTACCAGTGGCTTGTTCCAGTGCCTCTTACAGTCGGCTTGTTCCAGTGCCTCTACAGTGGCCTGTTCCCAGTGCCTCTACAAGTGGCTTGTTCCAGTGCTCTTCAGTGGCTTGTTCCAGTGCCTCTTACCTGTGGACTTGGTTCCACTGCATCTACAGTGGCTTGTTCCAAGAGCCATTTACCAGTGGCTCTGTTCAGTGCCTCTATAACAGGGCTTGTTCCAGTGCATCTTACCAGGGGCTTGTTCCAAGTGGCCTCTACAGTGGCTTGTTCCAGTGCCTCTACCAGTGGCTTGTTCCAGTGCCTCTACCAGTGGCTTGTTCCAGTGCCTCTACCAGTGGCTTGTTCCAGTGCCTCTACCAGTGGCTTGTTCCAGTGCCTCTACCTCAGTGGCTTTGTTCAGTGCCTCCTACCAGTGGCTTGTTCCAGTGCCCTAACCAGTTGGCTTGTTCCAGTGCCTCTACAGTGGCTCACAAGTGTTCTCCCAGCTAACAGATGTGAAAGAACACTTGTCCATGTTTCACTGACAATTCTTTACCTAACTTGGGAGTTGTTAGGTAAAGGTTAGGAGCCGGCGTAAGAACAGCAGCAAGAAACAGCAGCAAGATACAGCTGCAAAGAACAGCAGCCAAAGAAGCGCAGCAAGTAAAACAGCAAGCAAGAACAGCAGCCAAAGAATCAGCAGCCTAGAACAGTAGTAAGACACGCGCAAGAAAGCATACAGCCAAGAACAGCAGTAAGAACAGCTGCAGAAAACAACAGTAGATCAGCAGCAAGAAAGCAGCAAGAGAAACAGCAGCAAGAACAGCAGCAAGGAACAGCCAGCTAAGGAACAGCAGAAGAACAACAGCAAGAACAAGCAGCAAGACTGCAGCAAGAACAGCAGCAAGAACAGCAGTAAGAACAGCAGCAAGAACAGCAGCAAGAACAGCAGCAAGAACAGCAGAAAGAGCAGCAGCAAGAACCAGCAGCAACAATAGGCAGATAGCAGCAACAGCAACAAGAACAGCAGTAACAGCAGCAAGAACAGCAGCAAGAGCAGCAGCAACAATAGCAACAGTAGTAAGAATAGCAACAAGAACAGCAGCAATGAACAGCCTCACAGCAAGAACAGCAGCAAGAACAGCAGTAAGAACCAGCAGCTAGACAGCAGCAAGACAGCAGCAAGAACGCAGAAAGAGCAGGCAGCAAAGAACAGCAGCCAACAATAGCAAGAATGCAGCAACAGCAACAAGAACAGCAGTAACAGCGCAATGAACAGCAGCACGAGAGCAGCAACTATAGCAACAGTAGTAAGAATAGCACAAGAACAGCAAGGCAAGAACAGCAGCATAGTACAGCAGGCAGAACAGCAGCAAAGAGCAGCAGCAAACTATAGCAACAGTAGTAAGAACTAGCAGCAACAGCAACAAGAAAGCAGAACAGCCAGCAAGAAACAGCAGAACCAATAGCAACTGGTAGGTAAGAACAGCCTGCAACATAGCAGCATGAACAGCAGCAAGAACAAGCAGCAAAGAACAGCAGCAAGAGCAACAGCAAGAACAGAGCAAGAACAAGCAGCAACAATAGCAATAGTCAGTAAGAACAGCAGTCTATATGTATAACAGCCAGCAGAACAGCAGCCAACCAATTGCAACACAGTAGTAATGTATGCATCTGCAGCAACAGCAACAAGAACAGCAGTAAAAGCAGCGAGAACAGCAGCAAACAATAGCAACAGTAGTAAGAACAGCAGCAATGAACAGGCAGCAAGGAAACAGCACAGCAAACATAGCCAACAGTCGTATAGAACAGCAGCAACAAGCAACAAGAAACGCAGCTACAGCATGCAAGGAACAGCTGCTTGAACAGGCAAGAACAGCATCTAAGAACAGCAAGAACAGAGCTCAGACAGCAAGAACCGGCAGCAAGTATAACAGTTAACAGGCTAGATGTGATGCTGTCCTTCACACTTGATCTAGTACTTATAGACAACTCTTCCCCATATTACAACTCATCCACCTCACACTACATCCACCCACACACTCATCCACCCACACAAATCTTCCACCCTCACACTCTTCCAACACCACACCAATCTTCCTCCCACACACGCATCCAACCACAAACTCTCATCCCCCCTCACTCATTCACACCTCACTCACTCATCCACCCCTATCACTCTTTCCACCCTCTCACTCATCACATACACAATCACTTCCACCCTCACCTCATACTCCCACCTCTCTTCACCCACACACTCTTCCTCCCCACACTAATCATCCACCTCACCACTCATCAACCACACAATCATCAACCCTACCACTCTCTTCCACCAACTCACTCTATCCACCACACACTCATCCACCCACCACACTATTCCTCCCACTCACTCATCCACCCTCACTCATCCAACCACTCTCTCATCATATTCTCTCTATTGCACTCACCCTATACTATTATGACTCACACATACTCTCTTTCCACCCACACACGCATCCTCCCACATAAACGCAATACTCAATCTCTCAGCACTTAATCCCCCACACACTCATCCACCAACACCACTCATCCACCCACCACACATCCACCCACAACAACACTCATCCACCCACACACTCATCCACCCACACACTCATCCTCCACACACTCATCCACACACACACTCATCTCCACCCACACACTATCCAACACACCACTTCATCCACCACACTCTCATCACCCAACACTCATCCACCACACAATCATCCTCCCACACACTCATCCTCCACAAACTCATCCACCCACTCACTCATCCACCAACACACTCTATCCTCCCACTCAATCTTCACCACACGCTCAAGCATCCACCCACACCACACTCATTCCACCCTCACAATTCATCCACCCACACACTCATCCACCACCACAATCATCACCACACACTATCCACACCTCCACAATCCATCCACCCACACACTCATCCACCCCACTCACTCATTACAAACCCTCAATCTTCCTCCCACACACTCATCCACCCACACACTCATACACCCACACACTCATCCACCCACACAATTCATCCAACCACACACTCATCACCCACACATCATCCACCACCACACTTTATCCCACCCACACACTCATCCACCCACCACACATCCACCCACCACACTAAATCCACCCACACACTCATCCCCCACACACTCACCAACACACACACTAATCCACCCACAACTCATCCACCCCACACACTCAACACCCACACACTCATCCACACCACATCATCACCCACACAATCATCCACCCACACACCTCATCCTCCACACACTCATCCACCCCACACTCATCCACCACAACACTCATCCCACCCACACACTCATCACCCAACAATCATCCCACCCACACACTCATCCACCCACACACTATCCACCCACACCTCATCCACCCACACAACTCTCATCCACCCACACATCATCCACCCACCACACTCATCAACACACACAACTCATCCACCCACACACTCATCCACCACCACCAACTCATCACCACACACTCATCCACACACACACTCATCCACCCACCACTCATCACCACAACACTCATCGACCCACACCACTCATCCACCCACAACTCATCCACCCACAAACTTCATCCACCACACCACTCATCCACCACACACACTCTCACCCACACACTTCATCCACCCCACATCATCACCACCACACTCATCCACCCACACAACTCATCCCACAACCCAACTCATCCACCCACACACTCATCCACCCCCACATCATCACCCACCACACTCATCCTCCACACACTCATCCACCCACACACTCATCCCCCACACATACTCATCCACCCACCATCATCCACCCACACACTCATGCACCCACACACTCATCACCACACACTCATCCACCCACACACTATCCACCACACACTCATCACCCACACAACTCATCCACCCACACTATCATCCACCCACACACACATCCACCCACACACACATCCACCCACACACTCATCCACCCACACACTCATCCACCCACACACTCATCCACCCACACACTCATCCACCAACACTATCCACACACACACTCATCCACCCAACACACGCACCCACCCACACACTCATTCCACACCCACCCTCACTCATCCACACTCACACTCATTCCACCCACACACTCATCCACCCACACCTCATCCACCACCACACTCCAATCCACCACACACCATTCCACCCTCTCACTCATCCACACACCACATCATCCACCCAACCTAATCACACACACATTCATCCACACACACACTCATCCCACCCACAACACTCATCCACACACCACACTTTCACACACACACTCATTCACCCACACACTCATCACACACACACTCATCCACACACACACTCATCCACACACACATCATCCACACACACATCATCCTCACCCATCCTCACTCATCCACATCACTAACTCAATCTACACACACATCATTTCACCCACAACTCATCCACCACAGACACTCAGCCTCACACACACACTCATCCCACACACACACACTCATCCACACACACACACTTCATCCCACCTCACTATCCACACACACTATCATCCACCCACACACTCATCACACTTTTACTCACTCTCCACACACCACCACTCATCACCCACACACTCATTCCACACACACACTCATCCACCACACACACTCATTCACCCACACATAATCCACACACACACTCATCCACACACACACTCTCCACACCACACACTCATCCACACACACCTCATCCACACAAACACTCATCCACTCACACACTCGCATCCCACACACACACCTCATCCTCCACACAATCATCCACACACACACTCATCCACACAACATATCCACACACCACACTAATCTTACACTCACACACTCTTAAACACACACACACCATATACCCACACACACATCCACCCACAACTCACACACATATACCCACACACTCATCCACCACACACACACATCCACCCACAACACATTTACCCACACACACACTCCACCCATCACAACATAAACCAACAACACATCACACACACACATCCACCCACCACCCACACATATTACCAAAAACCCCCCCAACCCTGGGGGGGGGTGGGGGGGGGGTGGGGAGGTTAGGAAGTATTTCTTCAGCCACAGAGTAGTCAGTAAGTGTTAGTTATGGAAGCGATTGTAATTGGAGCAGGGAATCCATACATAGGCTTTTAAGAAGAGGTATGATAAAGCTCACGGCTTCAGGGAGAGTGACCTAGTAGCGACAGTGAGAGGCGGGGCCAGGAGCTCGGACTTCGACCCCCGCATACCTCAACTAGGTGAGTTAACTAGGTGAGTACACTCACACACACAAACAAGCACAGTAACCCAAGATAACAAGACAGGGTAGGACAGAGTCAGGGGTACACCACATATCCACACCCCAAAACCAACACACACACACCACACACAAACACACACCACACACCAAACTACACCACAAACACACGCCAACACTTCACACACACATCACACAAAGCACAGTAACCCAAGATAACAAGACAGGGTAGGGCCAGGTGGGGGTACACACATATCCACAACCCCAACACACACACACACACACACACACACACACACCACACACACACACACACACCACACACACAAACACACTCACACTACACACACAAAGCACAGTAACCCAAGATAACAAGACAGGGTAGGGCAGGTGGGGGTACTACACTTATTTCTCACCCAAACACACACACACAACACACACACAACACACACACACACCATACACACACACACAGCACAGTAACCCAAGATAACAAGACAGGGTAGGGCAGAGATGGGGGTACACACATATCCACACCAAACCCACACACAGGACACACACACACACCTCCACACACACACAATACACACACTCACACAACACACACCCGCACTTGATAAAGCACGTCAAGAACTAGAGATAGTACAAAGGTTTTTCGACAAGGTTATTTCGAGCTAAGGGGAAGGTTCCTCTGTGAAGAAGATTTAAGGAAATCGGCCTGACCACACTGGAGGACAGGAGGGTCAGGGGAGACATGATAACGACATAATAAAATACTGCGGGAATAGAGAAAGGTGGACACATGACAGGATGTTCCAGGGGAGGGGACACAGAACACAAGATGCCACAATTGGAAGTTGAAGACACAAATGAAGTCTGAGAGATAGTTAGGACAGTATTTCTTCAGTCATAGAGTTGTAAGGCAGTGGAATAGCCTAGAAAATGACGTTGTGGAGCAGGAACCATACACAGTTTTATGACGAGGTTTGCTAAGCCTCATGGGAGCGCGGGCGAGAGAGAGGGCCTCCTGATAAAACCCAAAAAAATAAACAAAAAAAAAAAAAAAAAAAAAAATTACCCCCCCCCCCCCCCCCCCCCCCCCCCCCCCCCCCCCAAAAAACAAATAAAAATAAACCCAAAAATAGCAACTGTGAAGAGGCGGGGCCAGGAGCTAGGAGTCGACCCCTGCAACCACAACTAGTGTGAGTTACAAATAGAGTGAGTACACACACACAACAACACACACAAGCCACAGTAACCCACAGGATAACAAGGACAGGTAGGGCAGGTGGGGGTACACACATATCCATCACCCAACCAATACACTCCAACACAAACACACACACACACAAGCACAGTACCCAAGTATAACTAGACAGGGTAGGGCAGGTGGGGCTACACACATATCCACACCCAAACCACACACACCACACACTCTCCTGCTCTCTCTCTATCCTGCGTATCTCTCTATTTGCTCTTCTCTTGCTCTTCTTCTCTTTCTCTCTCCTCTTGCTCTCTCTCTTGCTCTCTCTACTTGGCTCTCTCTCTCTTGCTCTTCTCTTGCTCTCTCTCTCTCTGCTCTCTCTATCTCTCTGGCTTCTCTCTCTCCAAATTTGCTCTCTCTCTCTCTTTCTCCCCCCCTCTCTCTCTCTCTTGCTCTCTCTCTTTGCTCTCTGTCTCTCTCTGCTCTCTCTTCTACTTGCCCTCTTCTCTCTCCTCTTGACTCTCTCTCCTATTGCTCTCTCTCTCTCTTGCTCTCTCTCTGCTCTCTCCTTTGCTCTTCTCTCTACTCTCTAGCTCGCTCTCTTGCTCTCTACTCTCTCTCTTGCTCTCTCTTCCTTCTTGCTCTCTCCTCTTCTCTTGTCTCTCTATCTTGCTCTTCTCTCTTCCTTGCTCTTCTCTTGCTCTCTTCTCTCTTATCTTGTTCTCTCTCTTGCTTCTCTCTCTCTCGTTGCTCTCTCTCTTGCTCTCTCTCTCTCTGCTCTCTCCTTTCTCTTGCTCTCTCTCATCTCTTGCTCTCTCTCTCTCATGCTCTCTCTCGTCCCATTTTCCCTTCTAACTCTCCCCTCTTCCTACTCTTATAAAAAAAAAAAAAAAAAAAAAAAAAAAAAAAAAAAAAAAAAAAAAATGGTGGGGCTCGCAGGACCCAAGGATCAGATGGGAATGGTTCGGGGTAGGGTAGGAAGTGGATGGAGGAGCAGTGGTAAAGGATGGAAATAAAACCAATAGAGTGGGAGAGAAATTTGGAGAGCTTCCTGAAAAATGGAGAAACGAGCTCTCTGTGAAATTGGAAAGGTGGTTGGAGAAGGAGACAAAGAATTGGGAGCTCAAGTCGAACACTGCAGTAGCCAAGATAATAGGGTCCTAGAAGTTGAGATAAATAGGCATGGAGAGAGTCTACAGGGGCAGTGACAGAGAAGACACAGCATATGAAGCTGCCGAGGCGGAACAGGAAGGATCGGAATTTATTGAATTATGCTATAGGTCACATATCTGCCAAGGAGGACAAGGAGAGTGAAAGGGAAGTCTACTGGATTGCAGATGAGAGGGTGATAGGTCGAATGCTGACTGAGGGACAACAAGGCTATAAGAGCCACTGGAAAAAAAATCCAGGAGAATGACCACATACATGGAGGATCCAGAGCACAGAGGGTGAGGCAATGCGAGGAGAAAGGCCAAAATCATGTTTATCCATGGGCTTCAGGAGAGAGAGGAAAGGACACACACTGAAAGGAAGCAGGAAGAAAGGAAGGAGATTGAGAAAATCATAACAGAAATAGGTGAAGAGTGGGACGAGAATGTAAATATTTCAGAGAATAGGGGGGGTACTCGAAGGTGAGTAACCGACCAAACAAGCTGATTCTCAGGACGGAAACCGTGCCGGAACAGGATCACAGAGGAAACCACGATTTGAATACTCGGAAGAGTACAAGAGGGTGTTCCTAGGACAGAGACAGAACAAACTTAGGAACGACAGCAGCTGAGGGAGAGGACAAAAAAGCGAAAGGAGCTCGGAAAAAGAGACAAACGGAGGGAACCAGCAGAGGTCTGTCAGAGCAGGAACCAGACTGCAAGGGCAACACCTCACACTACTCTCAGAACCATACTCTATCACACCATCCCAACAACCCTACTATCCATACCCACAGCCTCCACCAACAACCAAGCTATAGAAACCCACATGTATGCCACAGGTCTCCCCCCTCACTGGCCCCCAATCTCAACAGTGTTGGAAGTTACTGAAGGTCTATGGTACACAAAACGCTGATGGTATAACAACATAAGTGGGAGGAGTAAGTGGCAACGAAAGAGTCAAAAGAAGCATCACGGACATCATAGCTCTACGGAACCAAGCTCTACAGTATGATAACAGATGCCATTCTTCCAACGGATGATAACAAATCCGGAGGAAAGACAGAGGGAAACAGGGGGGGTGGAGGAGTGGCGTTGCTGATCAAAAAATCGTTGGATAATTTTGATGAGCTGGAGAGAGAAGATAGGGAGAAGAAAGTGATTACATAGTGGGAACACTCATCTGGAGGTCCAAGCGTTGAGTAATAGCAGTGTTGGTATACCCACCACAGAACAGCAGGAGGCCAAGCAAGCAGAGTACGACGAAGACATAGCGCGATGGTTGGACACAATAGCTTGGTGGCCAAGAAGGCTCATGCATTGCAGGGCACAAGCTCTGACATGGGTGACTTTAACCACAAGGAGATAGATTGGGAGAACTTTGGACCCAATGGGCCAAGATACTTGGAGGGCTAAGATTGATGGAGATGGTACTGAGAGAACTTCATGTACCAAACGTAAGGACATACAAGTGAGAGTAGGAGAGATGAACCAGCAAGGCTGGACTTGTATTCACCTCTCCGTAGTGCAGAATCGGGACATCCACTTATGAAAGACCCTTGGGGGCAGTGACCATGTGGTGTAAGCTTCGAATACACAGTAGAGATACACAGTGGAGGGAAAGCAGGAAGGCCAGGACGAACTGAAGCCAAAACTACAAGAAAGGGGACTACACAGGAATGAGGAGGATCTCACCTGAACGGGTTCAGTGGGCAGAGAACTGGACAGCGGTAAAACCAGTCTTTAATGAGATGAATGGAATTTGTAGCAATAAAATGCAAGGAGGATGAGGGAAGGTTGACCCTTCGGGTAACTGAGTAATGAAAAACAGCCAGGATGATGCCCATGGTTTACCCAAGGTGCTAGGGGAGGCAAAAAACCAAGTGTGACTAGGGAATGGAAGAAATATAGAAGGACAAAGGACCCAGCGAGAATAAGGAGAACAGTCGTAGATAGAGCCAGAAATGAATATGCACAGATAAGAAGGGAGGCCAAGACAATTATGAAAATGACATAGCAGCGAAAGCAAATCTGACCCGAAACTGTTGTACAGCACACTCAGGAGGAAACAACAGTCAAGGTCCAGGTTAATCAGGCTAAGGAAGGTCGGGATGAGAGACAAAAGGAAAATGACCGGGAAGTATGTGATGACACTCAACAGAGATTCAAAGAAGTGTTCACTGAGGAGACAGAAGGACTCCAGAAAGACGGAGTGGTGGTGGCACCACACAAGTTGCTGCGACACAGTGCACCACAACCGAGGAGAATGAATGAGCGTCTGAGTGAGATAGATACATCAAGGCAATGGGGCCAGATAACATCTCCCCATGGGTATGAGAGAGGGATCAGCAGGCGCTATGTGTACCACCTAAACAACAATATTCAATACATCTTATCGAAACAGGGAGATTGCCTGAGGACATGGTAAGGACAGCAAATGTAGTCCCCAACTTTAAAAAAAGGAGACAGGACATGAAGCATTAAACTACTAGTACCAGTGTCACTGACATGTTTAGTATGCAAAATCATGGAGAAGATTATCTGGAGAAAGAGTGGTGGAACACCTAGAAGGATATGATCTCTCAACAGCAGCCAGCATGGTTCAGGGGACGGGAAAATCTGTGTCACAAACCTACTGGAGAAGTTCTATGACAGGGTGACAGCAGTAAGGACAAGGAGAGAGGGTGGGGGGATTGATTTTCTTGGACGCTGGCAAGAAGGCGTTTGGACACAGTTCCACACAAAGAGTTTGTGCAAAACTGGAGGACAAGCAGGGATAACAGGGAAGGCACTACAATGGATCAGGGAATACTTGCAGGAAGACAGCAGCGAAGTTCATGGTACGTGGCGAGGTGCAGAGTGGGGCCCTGTGACCACGGGGTCCCGCGGGGGTCATCCTAGGACTTTGCTTTTTTCTGATATTTGTGAACGACATGAGGGAAAGGGAAAATAGACTCTGAGGTGTCCCTGTTTTGCAGATACGTGAAGTTTGAGAGAAATACCCGATCGAAGACCAGGGAGAACAAAAAAGGATCTGGACAAAGGGTGCAGACCTGGTCCAGCAATTTGGGTCCTGGAGTTCAATCCCCCCAAGTGCAAAGTCATGAAGATTGGGGGAAAGGGCAAAGAAGGCCGCAGACGGAGTACAGTCTAGGGGTCAGAGACTACAAACCTCATCAAGAAAAAGAACTTGGGGGGAGTATAACACCAGGCACAATCTCCTGAAGCGCACATCAACCCCAAAAAACTGCTGCAGCATATGGGCGCCTAGCAAACCTCAGAACAGCATTCCCCACATCTTAATAAGGAATCGTTCAGGACCCCTGTACACCGTATACGTTAGGCCCATATTGGAGTATGCGGCACCATTTGGAACCCACACCTACCAAGCACGTAAAGAAACTAGAGAAAGTGGGAAAGGTTTGCAACAAGACTAGTCCCAGAGCTAAGAGGGATGTCCTACGAGGAGAGGTTAAGGGAAATCAACCTGACGACACTGGAGGACAGGAGAGATAGGGGGGAAAATGATATAAAGACATACAAAATACTGAGAGGAATTGACAAGGTGGACAAAGACAGGATGTTCCAGAGATTGGAAAACATAACAAGGGGAACAGTTGGAAGCTGAAGACACAGAATGAATCACAGGGAGTTAGGAAGTATTTCTTCAGCCACAGAGTAGTCAGTAAGTGGAATAGTTTGGGAAGCGATGTAGTGGAGGCAGGATCCATACATAGCTTTAAGCAGAGGTATGATAAAGCTCACGGCTCAGGGAGAGTGACCTATTAGCGATCAGTGAAGAGGCGGGCCAGGAGCTCGGACTCGACCCCCGCAACCTCAACTAGGTGAGTACAACTAGGTGAGTACACTCACACACACACATACAAGCACAGTAACCCAAGATAACAAGACAGGGTAGGGCAGGTGGGGGTACACACAATCCACACCCAAACCACACACACACACACACACACACACACACACACACACACACACACAACACACACACACACACCACACACACACTCACACAAAACACACACAAGCACAGTAACCCAAGAAACAAGACAGGGTAGGGCAGGTGGAGGTACACACATATCCA
>NC_069413.1:33079353-33115830 GCF_026875155.1 Cherax quadricarinatus
AGGGGCATGGGGGGGAAAATGGATGACACATAGCGTTCCCACAATGCACCGCTAGGTCCCAGATTTTTTTCACAGGGTGCACACCGACCACTGAGACCCATTCTCTCCCGTGTAGGCCTATCAGGCCTTTGGCGCTCGATTTGAAGCCGCTAGAATTTGTGCGTATAAATACGTCAGAAACATTGGCTCGTAAGACTTATTTATACGTCGGAAACAGTCAAAGGGTTAAACTGAAGAGGGGGAAAAATAGTTAACTGATTAAACTTGCCTAATCAAGAAATCTACATTTTTTTAAAGCCATGATACTCTACACAAATAACCCACACATAGGAGAATGACACTCATGACAATGTTGCACTCCGACTTTAACCACACTTTTCACTCTATATGGGGGTTATTTGTCTACTGTTTTGGTCACAATATTGTACCTATTTATTCTTTATGATACTCTAGCTTAAAATGGAGGTTCCACACAACCAAAAGTGAATAGAAATTTAGAATTAAAAATTAATTATGTAGTTTTGCAGTCACTTGTAACTGCCATACTCTAATAAAATGCAGAGTAATGGAAAAATGAAAAAGTATTCAAAATACTAAGCTATACTGCATACATGAGGAACAATACAGTATACTGTACTGTGTACCTGATCAGCACTGTATACTGTATTGTGCTGTATGAACAGTATAGTATACTGCACAGCATACATGAGCAGTACAGTACACTGCACAGCATACATGAACAGTACAGTATACTGCACAGCATACATGAACAGTACAGTATACTGTACAGCATACATGAACAGTACAGTTATACTGCCACAGCATACATGAACAGTACAGATATACTGTACAGCATACATGAACAGTACAGTATACTGTACAGCATACTGAACAGTACAGTATACTGTACAGCATACATGAACAGTACTGTATACTGTACAGCATACATGAACAGTACAGTATACTGTACAGCATACATGAACAGTACAGTATACTGTACAGCATACATGAACAGTACAGTATACTGTACAGCATACATGAGACAGTACAGTATACTGTACAGCATACATGAACAGTACAGTATACTGCACAGCATACATGAACAGTACAGTATACTGTACAGCATACATGAACAGTACAGTATACTGTACAGCATACATGAACAGTACAGTATACTGCACAGCATACATGAACGTACAGTATACGTACAGATCATGAACAGTACAGTTACTGTACAGCATACATGAACAGTACAGTATATGTTACAGCATACATGAACAGTACAGTATACTGTACAGCATACATGAACAGTACAGTATACTGTACAGCATACATGAACAGTACAGTATACTGTACAGCATACATGAACAGTACAGTATACTGTACAGCATACATGAACAGTACTGTATACTGTACAGCATACATGAACAGTGCAGTATACTGTACAGCATACATGAACAGTTGCAGTATACTGTACAGCATACATGAACAGTACAGTATACTGCACAGCATACATGAACAGTACAGTATACTGCACAGCATACATGAACAGTACTGTATACTGTACAGCATACATGAACAGTACAGTATACTGTACAGCATACATGAACAGTACAGTTATACTGTTACAGCATACATGAACAGTGCAGTATACTGTACAGCATACATGAGCATTTACAGTATACTGTACAGCATACATGAACAGTACAGTATACTGCACAGCATACATGAACAGTACAGTATACTGTACAGCATACATGAACAGTACAGTATATGTACAGCATACATGAACAGTGCAGTATACTGTACAGCATACATGAACAGTGCAGTATATTGTGCTGTACTACATACATGAAGAACCTTTAAATTCAGATTCTGTGAAAGAAAACTGGGCACAACTGAGCTTGTCTAAAAAGAATTTGTATCTCAATAAACATTCAAGCCACAATATATGTAACTTACGATCACATTTAAGACGTGGTAGTGAGATCTTGATGTAAACAGGTATTCTGTCGGTCGATTCACCAGGGTTTATCTACATAGAATTCTGGACACACTGAAAATTAACAAATGTTGATTAGAATAGGTCTCATAATTAAGAGAGATTCTTACAGACTAGGGTTCCAGAGCCATTCCTTCAGCAGTTTAATGTTACAAACAAACACCAAGGCAAAAAAGGCTAAACACTTTAAGAGAACATTTCACTTGTAGCCAAGGAAAAACTTGCCTTAATAAAAGCATTCATTCTACCTGGGTGTGTGTTTTTGCAACTTGTTGGTATTTCATGTTGCTTACACCTAGTGCCAAGCTTGCAAGGAAGTGGAGTTTAACATTTTATCTCAAAACAAAACCAGAATGTGTGTTTTCTTTATAACTTTTATATTACAAGAATTTAAGAGATACTGTACTCACATTTCTCCTGAGAGAAAGTGCAGGAGTTCGGAAGTAAAGAGGATCAACATAAAGTGATGCATGTTACACTAATCACAGCCCCAGTTAATGTTGGCTGTGTTAAGTCTTTTGGTACTTTGCGATATATATCAAGTCTGGAAAATATTGAAACAATATGCACATTAATAATACTAATAAACTGACTATGACATCACAATGTACTTAGATTATTGTTGTAATAATACTGTACCTATATGAAACAGCAAATATTATATATGTATTTATAATTTCCCTTAATTGTGTCTGACATACAAGTATGCGCAATTTTTCATGCCTTAAAATTATGCTACCTGCCAATACTTTTGACCTTATCATGACTCTCCCCAACCTCTTCATGCCTTTAAAAAAAAAAAAAACTAAGACCAGATGGGCCCATTTAGTGCATCATGAGTAACACTGCCTAACTAGCATAAGTACACAATGAACCATGACCTGTTGTTCCACCACAGGCATCCCTACCAACAAAATGGGTGTGTGCAGCTAACAAAGATGTTTTATCCCTTCCAAATTTATTACAATTTCATGATACCAACAGTGAAATTTAGCTAAAAGCAAACTATGTAGACAGAACCTAGGATAACTCAACATAGTTAAACAATGTCACTTATTCCATGATTTAACGAGTCTTACACCTTCAAAAATTGTAATATTGTAAGATTTCCTTCTAACTAGGCTATCGGGAAAGGGTGAATCTTATAGAGGCCAGTTAATGACAGCTATAAAATACCAGAGGAAGATTATTACTGACCAGGCCTGCTACACAATGGGCAAACAAATCATCCATGACACCAAGTCAATTTTTTAATGTTTGAGATGACTGCCAAATTTGTGATGTACTGTAAACAGTGCTTCTTGATGCATCCTCAATAAAGTATTTTTTTATAAATATTTGGCCAAACTCATTTTTCTGACTCTGGTTACTTTGTCATATGTTTTTTTACAATTGTTCACTGACACTGACACATTGACCACTGAGACATTCCTAGGAGTGGCCCCGTGAGGTTGCTGTAACTGCATGTGGTTTGTAGGGTTGATTCACAGATTCTAGCCCCACCTCCTCACTGGCTACCGAGTCCTCTCTCTCCCAGCTTCAAGAGCCTTGTTGTAACTCTTCTTAAAGCTATGTATGGATCCTGCCTTTACTTCATTCTCCAGATTGTCCACTTCCTGACGTTTTCTAAGGTTGAAGAAATACTTCCAAACAACTGATAGTTGTGCCCCTTTTTCCCCATTTCCCGTCTCAAACATTCTTTCACTCTTCACCCTGTCAGTCCTCTCAGTATTTTATGTCATTATCATATCCTGTTCCCCAGTGTCATCAAGTTGAATTCCCCAAAACTTTCCTCATAGGACATACCCCCTTAGCTCTAGGACTAAGTCTTGTTGCAAACCTCTGCACTTTCTCAAATTCCTTGATGTGCTTGACCAGGTGTGGGCTCTGTACAAGTGCTGCATACTCCAAAATGAGCCTGACATACACGTACAGTATTGCGAATGTACTGATGTTAAAACACCATTCTTAGATTTGCCAGACGTTGCATTTGCTGCAGTAATTACTTGGTTGACGTGTGCCTCGGGATACACTCAGCTTTAATGCCCCAAGGTTCTTCTCCTTGAGTGAGGTTTGTAGCCTTTGCCCCCCCTGAGCCTGTACTCTGTCTGTAGTCTTCTTTGTCCGTCCCTAAGTTTCATATCTTTGCACTTGGTGGAGGTCGTCATGTATGAGCCTATTCTTTCTAGGTACTCCACCATTCTTCAGCTGATACTCTTCCATAACTTTGCATACTATACATATCAGTGGCACTGATCTGTAGTTTTAATGCTGCTTGTCTGATTCATTTCTTAAAAACTTGGATTACATATACCATCTTCCACACCTTTTGCAGTTGCCCAGTTTTGATGGACTTATTGAAGATTGTGGATAGCAGCACATTGTGCCTGTGCCCCTCTCACTCAGGACCCACAGAGATATTATTTAGCCCACCACCTTTGAGGTATATAGCTCACCACCTCCCAGTTGTTAGTGTGTCTAGCACTTGCTGGTGCACTTTTCTGCCTCAGTTTGCTGGAAGCCTTTCTGTCTCTTCTGAGAATACCTCCCTAAATCTTGTGGTGAGCTTTTCACAGACTTCCTGGTCATTCCTTGCAAGTTCTCCACCTTCCTTCTTCAACCTGATTACCTGATCTCTGACTGTTAGTTTTCTACCTGATGTGGCTACATATGTATATACTTGAGTCCGATTTGGTTTTCAGTGCTATGCGAGTCTCAAACTGCTGTTAGGCTTTTTCCTTATCTAAGCATTCTTGCATGTGCATGTAAGAGTATGCGTGTGCATGCAAGAGTGCAAGTGTGCAGTGTTTATTTTGGATTCTGCTATTAACCCTTTCAGGGCAGAGAGGCCCTCTCCTAAACTTGTTCTCAAGGTAGAAATTTTTTTGGAAAAAAAAAAAAAAAAAAAATTTCTTATGAAGAGATATCTTTTCCAATCATAATGACACGAAAAGTATGAAATTTGATGGAAAAATTACGGAATTATGCTCTCGCGAAGTTAGTGGTCTCGACTATGTTTACGCATTGGCGATTTCGCCCACTTTGAGCCCTATTTTCAGCCAATTCCAATGTACTAGTCGACAAAAAATCATAACTATTTTGCTCGAACTCCATTTTTTGTATCAAACGAGTACAAGAAACAACCCATTTACCGATTTCAACTATCCAATAAAGTGGTCAGAAATTAGCAATTTTGCCAATTTCACACAAATTTCAGAAGATGCAATTTCCAAATAGGGTCCAGAATAAACAAGACAGACATTCCTGACACTAAATAACATTTCCTCTGTTACATTAGACAACATCCCCAGGCCCCTCTTACATTACCTTTGCTTTCACTTTTGCGAATTTTTATTCTCTCCAAAAAATAGAAGATTTACTGTTATGCAGACTACTGTAATAGCTAGAAATGAATAAACAATGTCAGCGCCTATGTGAAAGAATACATTAGGACTCCCCTCAGTGTGATAGTTAATATGGACACGTGGCATGATTAGTCGCACTTCTGCCTCTTGGCAAAAATCGAACATTTTTGCGACACTTAACTCAAATTTTTCATCTGGCGTACTTTTTATTGCACAAACCATCATCAAAATCATGTCAATTTCACACGTAATGTCTGTACTTCACACTTCTATAAAATGAGAACTCAGAATACAATCAATAAAAATACCATATGAAATAACAGTTGCAAAGACACTGACACAAAATCAGAAAAACCAACGTCAAACAGTTTTTTTTTTCTCAATTACGCATCGTGTGCACTGCAAGATTTTTTATATACTGGGCACACGGCGACTCACAACAGAACCCGATTACTTTCATATGTCGGCCCTACCAGCTTTCTCTCGCTTACGATTTGCGAAGGCGCTAGAATTTACAATCGTACTACTACGATTCTAATAACCCTGGTAGTAACCGTACATATGTCGGAAAACCGAAAGGGTTTTAAATCTTGAATTTGAATTTGTCCCCCCTGAACCATCAGCCCATTAGCGGCGAAATACTAATACCTTACCCTTATATTCTTACCTTGAACAGAAAGATTTCCCAGGAATGGTATAGTGGCAAAGACATAGAACACTCATAGTCCTCTACTTCTAATTTTACATCTTCCTTTACATTATAAGGCTTGACTCTTTTCGTCCGCACCTATTACACATTAAACTACACCGGACTTCCTCCTCGAGGACGACTCGCTTAAGGTGAGCTTCGCGTGCACCTCGGGACGGCAGTCCACGCGCGCCTCTGCCCCCGTGCCCACCCTGTACCGGCCGGGCGTTTGTGTGTTAAGGACCCTCGAAACATATCCCAAAAACCCACGCCCAAACACAAATATACTCACCATGCCGTCTGCATAATACACACCAGGGAACAGAGACAACTACAGTTCCCCTCCATTCACCTTAGAGAGTATAAACAAACATTGGTCTCCTTCTCTTCTTTTATCTTGCTTCCATCTACCCTCCTTGTACTGGCCTTTCGTATACCTACCGTCTAGCCCTCTTTTATACCTCTGCTCTTCTTCTTATCCCGTCCCTCTTTATATCCCCTAAAATTCCCGATACTCCTAGCTTTTCCTTCCTGGCCTCCTTTAGGTTCGGCACGCACAACGGAAGAAGACCCCCACCCCGCCAGTCGGTAGCCAGCCAAGAAAAACGACTCCCCCGCAAATACCAGACCCCCCCTGCACAAAGCAGCCCCACCAGATAAAAAAATTCTTCCCTTGTCCCGCCCTAACAGTATTTAATTTCTGCCATACCCCCATTAAACACATCCTCCGTTTTTTTCTAATTACACTGTTATTTTTTCCATCCTAACCCTCCTTAACACGTTCAGATATAATTATCCCCCCAGGAGGAACAATGTCCAACCACCTCCCCCCAGAAATACTCTTTCACTTCCACCCACCTACTATATTCTTTATTTTCTTTTTGGCTTCTTTGGCTTCCCGTCTTCTGCTTGCCTGTTTGGCCAACACACGTGTACCCCCTCTTTACTCAATAGGGATCGTGTGGTGTTATTTGAATGTCAGCCCTACCTTAGATCTTAAAGTGAGAAGTCATCCTGAAAGTAAGATCAATGAAATTAACAGAGCTGTTCTTAAGATACTTAATAATATTCAATATTCTAAAATAGTTATCCCTTTGACAACAGTAAAAACACTTTTTTATTTTCCTTCCTCTCTTCCTTCTTCTTGCCGCCCAATAATCATCGCTTCGCCCCTTACCCATTCCCCCTCTACGGGTAGCTACTAAACCAACTCTCCACCTAGCCCTTAACACGTACCCCGATCTTACACCCACCTTGTAAGAACAAACTCCCCTCTCTTAAAAAAAATCAAAAACACACTAACCCCTGACTAAACTCTAAAGAAAGAGACGACGATACGAAACAAAAAATACCAAAAAGCCAGAAGAAAAGATTAGTGAAAATACGTGCTCGCCGCGTACGCCCCCCCCACCTCTCTCTCACTCCAGCACACTCCGCTCCCCCTATTCTCGCTACTGCCATACCTTCCCCTCCCCCCTCCCTCCTAATCCACTCAACAAACCCCCTCCGCTAAACCTACCACATAACCCCCCTCCCCCCCTTTTGATTCCTCACTGACAATGTTATATTCTCGCTTCCCAACGAGGCAGCGCTAACCACATCCTAACCCTCCTTTATAGGATTTTCTTTTAGCCCAGATCCCCCCCCCCTTTTTGCCCTTTTAATCGCAAATAACCCAATATTACCCTTCACCAAAACTCACCCCAGAGAACTGATCTATTTCTCCTCACCCTACACAAACAAAAAACCAACTTCGCAAAAACGAGCAACAATAGAACCCAGACAACAAATAACAACTCCCCCCCGATTAACCACCCCTCGTCCCACTCACTTTTAACTCAAAGCACACCAAACCCATACCACTTTTATCCCAACAACCCCTCACCGACGCCGCCCTACCCTTCACAAGTGCCACTACAAATACGGAGTCATCGACCACAACTCACCATCAACCCGACGCAGTACAAACCGCCCAACATCCCCACAGACTCCACTACACCCAATACATAAGTACAAAGACGAGCCGCCGACCCCCCTCGCCCCCTCCCCCATGACCCCCACACATAAGCCACAACAATCAATAGAAGTCCACACACACGAAACCCAACACACAAAGGCGCAACCAACCCCGCCCCCGGCCGCACACAGGTCGCCCTCCCCTCCCCACGTCACCCCCCTACGCTGACGCCGCCTCCCACATAAATAAAACCCCCATGGAATAAAAGAGGCTCACTCGCAATAAGAGCTCTCAGCGCCGCCCCTTCTCCGTTCGCCGAAGACGAACCCGACCACCCCCCCCAGACCCCGAACACAAACCCCCCAGCCCCCCCCCGCCCCCCCCCCCCCCCACCTTTCCCCGCCCCCGCCCCCCCCCCCCCCCCCCGGTCCCTCCCCCGCCAAACTGTCATCCCTGTGCCTTAGATACTTACTTGTCGTCCCATTGTTACAAGAAACATTCAGCAACAAGACACAGAGAAAAAGAAACACACTTATAAATATATAATACTACCTATCTAAAACCAAAAAACATTCGCGCAAGACCCAACACATAATTCGAAAGACACACCCCGATCCAATAGCAAAGACTAAAATTAAAAAAATAGCAAAATGGGAAATCCGAAATAGACAAGGGTTGCTACAGAATATCTTCTCCCGTCTCCGCCAAGAGAACTTTGTGGGAGAAGCAAGTAGGGGGGGTGATTTGATAGCTAATCATCAGTCCCCTACACCCGACCACAATTTACAACCTTTCATGTGCCAAAGTGACTTAAACCCCACACGTAAAGTCACCGACCCATCGGATGTGCGTGGGTATTGATGGCAAAAATCATGTTCCAAACTCCAACCGAGGCAACATACTATGGTAGGCAATGCCAACAAGGGTGTATGGCCACTAGATAATAGATACGTTGGCAGCCATGACAAGGGACCTCCACTTAAATGGCCGCAGGCCACCACACTTCTTTCCACGCTTTCAAGTCTCCAGATCTTATGTACTTCAAGTAATGTTTTCACTATGTTGAGCCCCTGAAGTGTTAAGAGTTAAATCTTGATCACCATCCCTGTTGTAGGATTTTTCAGAATATAAATCATGATCACCTTAGCTGGTAATTATTTTAGTTAGAGTTAAACTCTTGGTCACCTTTTCGCAGGAAATCTGAAGAAATATTTCCTAAGACAGAACTTACTGTAAGTATAACATAACTGACTCATAGTAACCAACAGTAACCTTACAGGCTCACCACGCTTGATTCTGCAATGAGTTTCTCACAGTATTTGAAGTTCATGTTGTTTGGTCCTCTGGCCGAGAAAAGAGAACCTCAGCCTTCCTGATGAACCACCAGCAATCCTTATCCACTTGTTATTTGAAATACTAGTATTGTGGCAGCAACAGAAAGAAAAAAAAAAAAAAAAAGTTTCTCCAGCATAAAACTTGCAGTGCAGGTCCTACTGTCTAGCCAACAAGTACCAAAAATAAATGGATGCTTTAAAAAAACTAAAGTGTGTTCAGAGGTAAAGTTTTATAATGCATGCTAAACTGACTTCTTCATTATGCCGTATTACATCAATATGTAGATTTTAAGTCTATATTGTTAAAGACGAGTATGGAATCTAGGAAATGTAATTTTTCCTGCATCTCTTTAGACTTGTATTGATGTATTTCAGGGCTCCTTTGAAGTTGAATGAAGGTATCTCTCCTGTATTTCCGTAACTCAGGCCCCTTTGGTACCACAACGTAAGCTAGATTCATAGTAGTTGATAAGCATCTTTTTTTTTCTTTTCTTCTGATTCGCCGTTATTCTCCCTGGCCCGGGCCTTTTCCAAGTGGTGGCCCGGCCTTGGCTCCCTGTCTAAGGAGTGGTCTAGGAACCTAAGTCTCCCATGGGAGGAGCACAGAGTACCTCCATCAACCTTTGGGGACCAAAAACTGGTCCCCAGGCTAGCCACATTCCCCGCCCTCACGGGCACGTAGGAGAAGCTAGGCTTCTCTGGTCTGCCATCCCCGCCCCAAGAGGGTTAATGGGTGTTACGTTGGGGTTGTCCCTTATTAACTTTGATAGTAAGGTTCCCACGTACATGTTCTAGTTGTGGGGTATATCTTTTTTTACTTAACAGGCCGTTATCTGTCCTAGGGGTAATACTTAGCCAATCATGGCTGATCATGCTTTAGTGTCTGATAACCACTCACCCAGCCTCTTCATGGTTATGTAAACTTACTACTAAAAAAATAGAGACTGTATTCTCAATATATATTACAGAAATAATACAATCACAGCCTCACATTTTCAAAACAAAAAACTACACACTAGTATCCAAAGCAGTTCTCCCCACAAGGTGAATCCCAAACAACTTTTGTCCTCTCCTTCTTGACATAACTCTGGGCTAAAAACGCAGTGTTTTTGACACACAATAAGGAAAAGTCACCCTGGGTATGGTGGCCCCAACCTAAATGATAAATACCGAATACGCCTCACCCCTGGATCACACATGATGCAGCGCCAAAAGAAAGGAGAAGGACCCAGAGCTTCCGCCAGGTTGAAGGTCAGCACTACGCACAGGAGAGGGAGTCCAGTGAGAGGGAGAGAGACTAGAGAGAGTCCGGGCTAAGCTCCTCCCACCAAAACAAAAGACAGATGCAAGCACAATACTCCACCTCCAGTTAACCACAATTCATAACCACAACCTTAATTTAAACTTTACAAAAAGAAAGACAACATTATAAACTACCTTTAATTTAAATTGTGTGTTTTATGGGTTCTATAGGTATAACCTATTATATTAGAGAAAAATAGGCTTGACCCATCTGCCTCTCAGTCATAAGGTTGATCAGTGTCCTTCGACATTTAGAGCAAAGTCCCCATCAATTCAATATAATTAGGTAATCCAGAGTAACTGTTATTTATAAATACATGTTTGGTCCTATAGCCCCATAACACCCTCACCACCAGACGAAATCTCACAAAAGCTAGCCGTGTCCCCTCAGGAAACGGCAATAAAAAGAATATTGCTTTAAGTCAGAAGGTGTCACCAAGACTACTAGAAATGCCTACATATTTCTACACCATACCTACTACTCTTCACACTTTAACTGTTTTTACAACATATTGCAGAATTTTTTTTAGGAAAAAGCATTTTAACCATACCCATATACCAAGGTGGTAACTATTTACAATTTTATAGTGGCTTTTAAAAACAATACCCATTAACAATGCAAGATTTGCACACATAATGCCACCAGAGAAAGCCCGCACATCGACCAGGCCAGTGCCTCTGCTATCGGTAATCCACAAGCAACTGGTACTCAGGGTGGCATCAACATCCTGATCAAGGAGACGAAGAAGAGCCAAACCCAGAGTCAGTCAGGGTACACCAGGCAGAAACATCACAAAACATGTACTGTGTCTCACACCCTTGGTGGACGAACCAAACAGTGAGAACTTCCAGTCAACACTGTAAACTCGATCCTTAACAGGTCAGCACTCAATCCCATCATCCCGAGGTCCCACTCCACACAGATCCACCAAACTTATGAAGAGGAGGCTGACAATAGAACATGGAGGGGTCACAGGGGAGACCACAAAGGCATAACTCGTCGGGCCGTTTTGTATAATAAGAGCACACAAGACACAACAAACCTTCCTGAACGTCTCATGGTTCCGAAGGTTGTCAACCACTGCCTCCAACTCACATTTACGTACACCCTGACCCTCGTCACACTTTTGGCTCTGGACTCCAACACCCCTTCACAAGTCAGATGGCTGGTAGGGAGTACTTCAGGTTCGCCGAGAGTTTCACTCACTGCAAAAACAACAAGGTCAGCACACTACAAACACTATTACAAAGTACGACCGGCACAAAAAACAACCATGCATCTACATGAAAACAATCTAGAGAGAGCCATTCAGCAAACCACAATTTCTCTGAGCCCCTTTATACTATTTGACTTCGCAAATTAAAAGGCTGAAGGAACAAAGCCCATTATAAGAGTCTGATTTTTTATCACTAAACACAGGAACATATGAAAGAGATCCTTACATGTACAAATGCTGAATAAGCCAGCCCCAAAATGAAAAATTTTTTTTCCTTTTCTGTGTAAAATGGTTGACATTTAAAACTTAGAAGGTTGTTTCATTTAGACAGTAACAGTTCTGCAACCGATCTCGCAGTGCAACAACAAACACCAAAAGACATCACTTTGCACCCAAGGTTGGATACATCAGTATACACAAACACCATCACTTTTCCATCATCTCACACACAAATTTAAACACCCAATAGAACCACAATTTGCATTACACACAATAAAATAGGTGCTATGAAACACAACCATGGAAATCACAATCTTCCATGTTTTAGCTTAATTTAAAAAGTTTGCGATCTTCTTTTAGGTGCATAAGTATCAATCTTACAAATTCTTCTGTAAACCTTAGTTGTTAAAGTACTTTCTGTGGTAGTCAGTGTTTATGCCCGGGTGCCATCTAAATTTGGGAACCAAGAAGCAAGGGAAATGCCCACTGACTCTCAGACTACGCACTATAAACTGGTGTTGGAAGAATTTCACAATTCTTCCCCCTCCATCTCCAAATTTTCATACAGATTTTTGCTTCCCCACACACAAATTGTTGAATTGGCTCAGCTTCCTTAACAATTTCTCATTGAGTTTCACTTTTCCCCATTAACTGACATCCCAAACTTTTATAAACTTCCACGGTGGCCCTGAGCCAACTCTCCAACATTTTTCCATTATTAAAACCAAGATGCAATTTCCCAAAATCTTTACACACATGTTATTTCCTAAAATTACACCTTATGGTATTTCATACAGATTATTGGATTTGCAAGTCCCTTTACTTCCATTAAAAACATTGGGTTCTCTGAATTTTTGACATAACCAAAACCCTTTAAAACCGTTTTATCTGATTTACCACTATACTCATTCTTTTCCATGCTCTTGGGGATGTTGTTTTATAATATCCTAACCCCCTGTAACTTCCCCCACAAACATGTTCAGCTCAACACAAGCTTGCCATACGACTTTCACTTGAATTGCTCCAGTATCAGCAAACTTCCTCTCCAGCCTCCAGTATCAAGGTCCTACATTATGGTCCCACATCATCATCCTGGTCTGGTTTGATGGCACTTAATTGGTACCAATCCAACCTCATACGAGGCCAAAAAACAGTGTCACTGAAGCTGAGAAAAAGCACTCCGAGGGGGGAGCATCAAAACCACCATACCTCCCCAAGCCAATAGCTCAGAGATTCCAGAGTCTTCCCCACACCTATCCCAGGCAAATACAAAGAAAGGGATCCCTCTCATCCCTGTTGTTAGTATTGTCTATACCGATAGCTGCAAACAATCATTGTCTTGAGGGTTGATGTAATTCTCTATTTCCCCCTTGAGATGAAGGGTGATCGGCCATTGAGAAAAGTTAGGCACTACTTTTAAATAATTTCCTTCAAAAACATTCCTAAAAGACTTTGAAGGTAAAGTTAGGCCCTTGATCTGTTTGTACTGCTTGTGGAAAATCCAACATGACAAAAGGAACTTCATCAAAAACCCTTAAGACTAACATGAGCATTTTTATCCCCCCCCCCCTATTAAATTGCAGAGGGACTGGGGCCCCCCCCCCCCTTCCAGGTACCTGGTAGTGGAGCAAATATTGTGAGTAAATAATCATTTCCCAGTTTTTGGTCCTATTGGGAATGGACACCAAGTACATCTACTACCAGCTTGCTGAAGAAGGTTCACCGGTGCTTGAAATAGCCTGAAGGGGAACAGGGTTAATAGACCTCGACTAGGTTTCCCTATTAAATATGGAAAGACATGACAGTCTCAATAATACTCTCTGACAGTCCTCCCACAGCTGAGACCAAAGAAATGCCTGGAAACCTTGGACACATTCGCCATCTGGATAAACCCTTGTACTCACTTCCATCGATACTGCCACAGAGAGGTGAATTCATTGTAAAGTTTTCCTCCCTGAAATGAAAACACTTTATTTAAACTGTACAAATTCTCTTCCTCCAGCAACAGCGACATTTTCCCTGCACAGAATTAATTGCACCTAGCAGGTGCAGCCTCTTCTCAACACTATTTAACTGATCCATTCTCCAATCATGCTCAGCTCTGGCTGGTGTACATCCTTTTCTTCAGTTGACTTCCGCGTTCAACATCAGAAACGCAGAGTTACCAAACTTAAGTCCCTCACATCCTACAAGAGAAATATCCAAGAAGACTGTTGGTATCAGTCATGAGCCATACTCTCATGGTGGAACCATTCAGGGAGAAGGTCTGGCAGGGTTTTACCTAGCCATTTCCTCCCAACATTTGGATTTGGTTTCCCCCAACCTAGTTGCTCCTCACTGTCTCACAGGCCGAACCATAACGATTATTCCCTAAAAAGAGGTTCGACCGGCACGAGTAGGGATCGAAGGGAAATTTCATCTGAGATACCTACAGTTGAGATAGCCAACTTGGTAATGCAGATCTACCCATAATTTGTGTACTGGGTGTCCTTATGGTTGAACCCGTAATACCCTTCAATAATACATCTACTCCAGTATAAGTATCCTTAGACATTGCAACACACCAAGCACACGATAGCAAGGAGTAGTGTGCTACATCCATCTCTCAAGGACAATATGTTCTCAAAAACACTGCCTACATCCTTTTGCAAACCACCTGTGACCATACTACTGAAAATTATACACCATCCTGGGGTCTAGATCCAAAGGGTTCCTCCTGACAACCTTGCCCCTATGAAGACCTAATGCCGGCAACTGGATGTAATCTCTGTCAGTATCGAGTCCACAGGGGTTGGTTCCTCCCTTTCCTGGAATCTCCCGCTTGGACCAGCAAAACATTTGAAAGTGTGTCCAGTTTTTGTTCCAGTAATAACAGATAAAAACTCTTAAAGGACTTTTTTTTTAAACCCATTGGTGTAGGACTGGTATAGTTTACTCGAGGACCTGAAACATTACTGATTGTACTAGGTAAACTTTGACAACTCCCACTGACTTACCTTTTCCCTGGGGTCTATTTTAAGGGCAGACCTCAGCCTTCATTTTGTTCCTAGAAAAAATTCTTGTCCCACTTACCTTTTATGACCATGGGACTTGGAAATAAGTATAAGGAGGAAAAAAAAACGAGTGGGGAAATTTTCCAGAACAGCATGTCTGTTTTTATACTTACCAATTCCCCTGCCGAGCCAAGAATCGTCACCTTCTAGGAATCCAGTGCTTCTGAAAGATTTTCTGGGTTTTTTGCCTCCAAATATTCCTCTGAGGTCAACAGGGATTGTAATGGGTACAATTCTCATGAAACCATCAGTCTACTAAATTGTTATAGTCTTTTTAACTCGTTTAAGAACAAACCCATTCATAAAAAGGAAAAAACAAAAAAAAACCCAAAAAGTTTCTTCCATTCCCAAAACTCAGTTAAGGTCTGCCCATCCCGAAATTTTTTTTATTTCTGAACTTTGTCTATATGTCTCCAGGTATCATTTGGTATGCAAGCACTACCTTCCTCCTTAATCTTATCATAATCAAAAGAATCTGCCCTCGCAGAGAACTCCTACACTACCTCTGAATCCTTTACCCACAAGTTGTGTGCGACAACTAGGGTAAGGCCAGCTTCTGTTTGGCCAACCTTTCCTCCAAAGGCCGTCATCTCTCAAAAAAAGAAAAATATCTATCCCTGGGGGTCACTCTCTGTAAACTTAGGGACAAAATTTGCAGCTTTAGTTATGTTATAAAAGTACTGCTCAGGCTCTTGTTCAGAACGCTCCTAACCTTTGACCGTTCTTCCTCTTAGTCTTTCATTAATATTCATATCAGCCTCTAGTACAGCTAATTTCATCTCATTCTCTCCATTTCCATAACACCTGGAGCTAGGGGAGATCCCCTCAAGTACACTGTTAACCAGGCATGTATTACCCCTGATGAATATATTAAAACCTTCCCAGAAGCCCTAAAAAGTTTTAAAGACTCATCTTCTGACATAGTTTTTATCTTTAAAAACAGACTAGCTTCCATCATTCAGTATCAGTGGACAAAGTTTTCCCACAGGCACATAAAATAAACACAAATTGAATGTAAACCTATGCACCAAAGCACTTAAAATCCATAACCACAACAAAATGTGTTTACACAACCATTTCTCCCACCTTAGGAGAAAAACAACCCTGTAAACTAATAAATGAAAACAACAACACTTCCACTAGACCCACCTTGGTAAATTTTCCCCTTCATACCAAAAACATGCAAACTGTTATTACCACCCATACCAGCACAATATAGTATCACAGAATGTTTTGAAGTCATTTTAGCAGTCAAATAACATCTCCCGGTCAAGCTTCCCATGATACGTTGGTTTGTCTCCTTATTACTTTGATAGTAAGGTTCTCACTACATGTTCTAGTGTGGGGAAGCTTTTATACTTAAATGGCCTTAATCTGTCCTAGGGTGTAATACTTACCAATCATGGCTATCATCGTGAGTGTTCTGATATCCTCTCAAACCACCTCTACACAGGTTATGTAAACTACTACTAAAAAAAATATAACTGTATCTCAATAGAAATGTACTGAATATACAATCACAGCCTTCACATTATTTTTTTTTTTTTTCAAAACAAAAATCTACAACACTCCATAGCAGTTCTCCCACATGGTGTATGCCCAACACCTTTTGTCCTCTCTTCTGACATAACTCGTTGTGGGCCCCTTAAAACCCCCCCAGTGTTTTTGGACACACTTTAAAAGTCACCCTGGTATGGTGCCCACAACCTAATGATAAAAACATCACACCCTGGAGCACACCATGATGCCCCAAAAGATAGGAGAAGGACCCAGGAGATCCTAGCCATGTTGAAGGTCAGCCAAGAGAGAGGGAGTCAGTGAGAGGGAGAAGAGAGAGAGAGAGGACCTGCAAAGCTCCCCCACCAAAACAAAAGACCCTGTTTTCCAGCACACAATCTTTCCAGTTACCAACAAAATCTTCGTACCCACACTTAATTATAAAAACTTTTACAAAAAGACATAACAACTTTATATAAACTACTTCTTTTTTTTTATATTTTTAAATTGGGTGTTTAAGTGTCTATAGTATAACAACCTATTATATTGAAGAAAAAATAGGCTTGACCCAGCTGCCTCTCAGTCATAAGGTTATCAAGTCCCTTCTGACAAGAAGACGTGCAAAGTCCCCATCAATTTCAATTATTAGTAATTCCAAGTCACCTGTTATTTATAAATACATGTTGGTCCTAATAGCCCCCCATAACATGGGAATACAGTCTTTATGAGCTGAAAAGCTCTGGGCTCAGCACCAACCCTACCCTAGAAGAGTAGGCGTGATGTCGATGTACAGTGGACCCACCAGGTTTAACCGATATTTTTCACTTCAGAAGTATGTTCAGGTGCTCATAACGACGGCGAATTTGTTCCATAAGGAAATAATTGTGAAGTAGATTTAGTCCATTTCAAGACCCCCCAAACCGACAATACAAACGCAACTTACAAAATACACATACATATTGGTCACATCGGAGGTAAATCGTTATGCCGTGGTCCACAGAACAGTTACTCCCCTCAAACATTCACGTTTTTCAAACTATCATCGGGGCTTTTTTTTTTTCACACATTCGCGAATTCCCCAACCGCCAAAATTTCCCAGCCACCAAATTCCCAGCCGCCAAATCATATTTAAGTTTCCACCGCCACCTTCGAGTCCCCTCTACTATACCCTCCCTCCGACCCCCGCAACTGGCAGCCAGCCCTTCCCCACACCAGTTGGGAGTGTTTTGTTTGTTCATTTATTTGCTATTAAAACCTACAGTATAAAATACATGTAAACCCATTCAATGACTGCATATTGTGGAATGGCTATTCCGGACAGGATATAGTCGTGGACATCATGTGTTTACTCTTGAACACTGTGCAAAAAGAATTAAAAACATTTCTGCTACAAGCTAATAATAAAGCAAGAGTAATAATAATAATAATAGATAATAATAAATATGATATAATTGAAGAAGAAATTGTACAAAAATACGTAGGGAGTGTGTTGACCACATCGTCAGTGTGAACTGTGTTTATGCTGGAGTAAACATTAGACCCCTCCGCTCTGCTCTTTTTCCAAAACATTTCACAATAATTGCATTGAGGTTTGGTGCCATGTAGATTGAGGTGACTGGGTTGTATAGGCAGTGATTGAGGCAATGGTTATTTAATACCATACATGTTATTAATAATTAATGTACAATTATTGATTTATGAACATGTTATTAAATACATACATTGATAAAATATACAGACGTATTATAATAACAATAATAAATAAATAACAACAGGCAGCCAGCCCACCCACCCGCCCCACTCTCTTCAGTCCCAGTTCTGCCACCACTGTGCGAGTCGGTCATTGCTGTTTGAGTGGTGGTTAAGTATGTCTCATGGCCTGCAGTTACACTCCTATAATAACTCCATTCAACTGTCATCATTAACTGCATGTAATAACAATAGAGAAATAAAGAATTATAATTTAAATTTCTTATTTAATCATCACAAGTCATCAGTATGTTTCTGTGCTGCCTTACGAGTGTGAGTGTTTTGTTTTTTCATTATTTAGTTTAAACTAGCATATCAATAATGTTCATCTCATTCAATGACGCTAATAATTAATAATAATAAGTAATAATAATATAAAATAGAATTAAATACGAGGGTTGAAAAGCAGAGTGGGTGGTAGAAGCAAGTCGTCATTCAGTATGACATTTTTTTATTCTGATTGAGTATTAATCCCCTCTGCGCTTCTTCCAAACATTTTCACAATAAAACACAACACACACAATGTGACTTATGTCAAAGGACCAAGTCGGAAACCGAAACGTCGCGTAAGCTCTGCCTTTTTATGGTGGCCGTGTGTATATTTGTGAATCGATTCCAGTCACGGTATTGTGGCCTTTGTTATTTATTTTTCACAGAGTGAAATTCCTTGGTGATTGGTGCTAGTTGCTTGACTGTGACAGCTATCATCATAAACCATAATGGGGGCCCAAAAAACAATTTTGGGTTAAAGAATACTGAGAAGCAATGACAAAGTATAATTGAAGAAAGAAATTAAATACGTGATATAGAAAATACGATGCAAATACAATATTTAAAAAACGATGTTCTCGATACGTATTATAATTATGTTCATGAGCAACATAAGAAAGAGGAACACTGCAGTAGACCTGTATGGCCCATACTCAATCAGGTCCTCACAAATCCAGCCCAATAACAAATAAATTGTCTTCCCAACAAACGCTTTGAAACATTCTATTTACTCGCATAAAGACCCATACAAAAACCAACCACCACTCACTTGTGTCATTTACCCACCTATAATGTGAACTAACCCAAGGATTTAAGCCTTGATAGCACCTTGTAAGCTTTAAAAAGGATTGGACGAATACTTGGGACCCCCGCATAGCCGTGACGCAATCGCATGCCGTACCAAACCGCATACCGGACGCATTATGAGATCGCAAAAATTTTGCTCGCGATACCGTCCCAAAAAAACATCGCTCACCGCCCTATCCTCCGCGTCCGAGACGCGACCAATGTGCGGAGTCCTGAGCCACGCTCACCTGTTTCCGCCGGTGGCATAGGGGGGTTACCCAGCCAGCCTCCGCGGTAACATCCAAGCATAAACAAATCGGAACATATTTTTTTCGTATAATACTGTGTTTTTGGTGATTTTTTCTGGATAATAAAGTTGACCATGGGCCCCAAGAAAGCTTCTAGGTGGCCAACCCCACAAGCAATAAATGGTGAGAAATACTAAAATAGAGAAGAAGAAAAAGAACATTGATAAGTAAGAAAAAAAAGTTGAGGTGTCGTGTCTTTCCGAGCTGGCCAGGTGTGAATAATAAAACCCCAATCCACCATCGGCTACTATAGGAGGTACAAGCTCGCTGCTGCTGTACCACCGTCAGCTGCTGCTGTGCAACTGTCAGCTGCTCCTGGCTGCACTGTCAGCTCTGCTGCTGTTGTACCCCCCGAGACTGCTTCAGCTGCTGTATAGTACCGTCTGCTGTCTGCTGTAGCATCGTCTCTGCTGCTGCTGTGAGCATCGTCTGCTGCTGCTGTTAGCAGTCGGGTCTTGCTTCTGCTGTATGCATCGTCTGTTGCTGCTGTAGCATCGTCTGCCTGCTGCTGTAGCATCGATCAGTTGCTGCTGTAGCATCGTCTGCTGCTGGCTGTAAGCATCGTCTGATGCTGCTGGTAGCAAATCGTCTGCTTAGCTGCTTAAGCATCCGTCATGTTGCTGCTGTAGCATCGTCAGCTGCTGCCTGTAGCATCGACTGTATGCTGCCGTAGCATCGTCAGTGTCGTCTCTCCATGTATGACCTATTCTAATACTAGGTACTCCACCATTACTTGCAGCTTATCACTACTTCACGCACAACTTCTTGGCATACTATACAGTACAATCAGTGGCAACTGAATGATCTGTATTTAATGACTGCTTGTCACAGATATCATTTCTTAAACAACTTGGATTACAGTATAACCAGTCTTCCAACCTTTTGGACAGTTGCCCATTTTGATGGACTAATTGAAGATTGTGATAGTCAGACACATTGTCGCCTGTGCTCTCCACAGCTCAGACCCAACAGAGACTATTATTTAAGCCCACCACCTTATGAGCGTATATATGCTCACCACCTCCCATTGTATTAGTATGTGTCTAGCACTTGCTGGTGCACTTTTCTGCTCAGCTTATGCATGGAAGACCTTTCTGTCTCTTCTGAGAATACTCTCCCTAAATCTGTGGTAGCATTTCACAGACTTCCTGGTCATTACTACGCAAGTTCTCCCACCTTCCTTCTTCAACCTGCATTACCTGATCTCAGACTGTTAGTTTTCTTACACTGAATGTAGGCTACATATGAGCGTATATTAGCGCTCTTACGAGTCCGATTTGGTTTTTCAGTGCGCTCATGCGAGTACTCAAACTGCGTTAGGCCTGTTTTGTCTAGTATCTAAGACATTCTTGCATGTGCATGTAAGAGTATGCGTGTGCATGCAAGAGTCTGCAGTAGTGCATGTTTTCAATGTATGGAAATCTCTGCATTAACCCCTTCAGAGGCAGAGAGCACCTCTCCTCAAACTTTGTGTCACAGGTACGAAATTGTTTTGAACAAAAAAAAAAAAAAAAAAAAAATTTCTATGAAAAAGATATCTTTTCCCAATCATAAATGACACAGATATCAACCTATGAAATTTGATCGCGAAAACCTTACGGCAATTGATGCTCACGGCCGAAGTTGTAGTGGTCTCGATACATGCTATGTTTTACGCATTGGCGATTTCGCCCAGCTCTTAGGAGCCGCTATTTTTATCAGCCAATTCCAATGTACTAGTCGACAAAAAATCAGAACTTATTTTGCTCGAACTCCATGTTTTGTATCAAACGAGTACAAGAAAAAACCCATTTACGATTTCAACTATCCAATAAAGTGGTCAGAATTAGCATTTTGCCAATTTCACACAAATTTCAGAAGATCAATTTCCAAATTGGGTCCAGAATAAACAAGACAGACATTCCTGACACTAAATAACATTTCCTCTGTTACATTAGACAACATCCCCAGGCCCCTCTTACATTACCTTTGCTTTCACTTTTGCGAATTTTTATTCTCTCCAAAAAATAGAAGATTTACTGTTATGCAGACTACTGTAATAGCTAGAAATGAATAAACAATGTCAGCGCCTATGTGAAAGAATACATTAGGACTCCCCTCAGTGTGATAGTTAATATGGACACGTGGCATGATTAGTCGCACTTCTGCCTCTTGGCAAAAATCGAACATTTTTGCGACACTTAACTCAAATTTTTCATCTGGCGTACTTTTTATTGCACAAACCATCATCAAAATCATGTCAATTTCACACGTAATGTCTGTACTTCACACTTCTATAAAATGAGAACTCAGAATACAATCAATAAAAATACCATATGAAATAACAGTTGCAAAGACACTGACACAAAATCAGAAAAACCAACGTCAAACAGTTTTTTTTTTCTCAATTACGCATCGTGTGCACTGCAAGATTTTTTATATACTGGGCACACGGCGACTCACAACAGAACCCGATTACTTTCATATGTCGGCCCTACCAGCTTTCTCTCGCTTACGATTTGCGAAGGCGCTAGAATTTACAATCGTACTACTACGATTCTAATAACCCTGGTAGTAACCGTACATATGTCGGAAAACCGAAAGGGTTTTAAATCTTGAATTTGAATTTGTCCCCCCTGAACCATCAGCCCATTAGCGGCGAAATACTAATACCTTACCCTTATATTCTTACCTTGAACAGAAAGATTTCCCAGGAATGGTATAGTGGCAAAGACATAGAACACTCATAGTCCTCTACTTCTAATTTTACATCTTCCTTTACATTATAAGGCTTGACTCTTTTCGTCCGCACCTATTACACATTAAACTACACCGGACTTCCTCCTCGAGGACGACTCGCTTAAGGTGAGCTTCGCGTGCACCTCGGGACGGCAGTCCACGCGCGCCTCTGCCCCCGTGCCCACCCTGTACCGGCCGGGCGTTTGTGTGTTAAGGACCCTCGAAACATATCCCAAAAACCCACGCCCAAACACAAATATACTCACCATGCCGTCTGCATAATACACACCAGGGAACAGAGACAACTACAGTTCCCCTCCATTCACCTTAGAGAGTATAAACAAACATTGGTCTCCTTCTCTTCTTTTATCTTGCTTCCATCTACCCTCCTTGTACTGGCCTTTCGTATACCTACCGTCTAGCCCTCTTTTATACCTCTGCTCTTCTTCTTATCCCGTCCCTCTTTATATCCCCTAAAATTCCCGATACTCCTAGCTTTTCCTTCCTGGCCTCCTTTAGGTTCGGCACGCACAACGGAAGAAGACCCCCACCCCGCCAGTCGGTAGCCAGCCAAGAAAAACGACTCCCCCGCAAATACCAGACCCCCCCTGCACAAAGCAGCCCCACCAGATAAAAAAATTCTTCCCTTGTCCCGCCCTAACAGTATTTAATTTCTGCCATACCCCCATTAAACACATCCTCCGTTTTTTTCTAATTACACTGTTATTTTTTCCATCCTAACCCTCCTTAACACGTTCAGATATAATTATCCCCCCAGGAGGAACAATGTCCAACCACCTCCCCCCAGAAATACTCTTTCACTTCCACCCACCTACTATATTCTTTATTTTCTTTTTGGCTTCTTTGGCTTCCCGTCTTCTGCTTGCCTGTTTGGCCAACACACGTGTACCCCCTCTTTACTCAATAGGGATCGTGTGGTGTTATTTGAATGTCAGCCCTACCTTAGATCTTAAAGTGAGAAGTCATCCTGAAAGTAAGATCAATGAAATTAACAGAGCTGTTCTTAAGATACTTAATAATATTCAATATTCTAAAATAGTTATCCCTTTGACAACAGTAAAAACACTTTTTTATTTTCCTTCCTCTCTTCCTTCTTCTTGCCGCCCAATAATCATCGCTTCGCCCCTTACCCATTCCCCCTCTACGGGTAGCTACTAAACCAACTCTCCACCTAGCCCTTAACACGTACCCCGATCTTACACCCACCTTGTAAGAACAAACTCCCCTCTCTTAAAAAAAATCAAAAACACACTAACCCCTGACTAAACTCTAAAGAAAGAGACGACGATACGAAACAAAAAATACCAAAAAGCCAGAAGAAAAGATTAGTGAAAATACGTGCTCGCCGCGTACGCCCCCCCCACCTCTCTCTCACTCCAGCACACTCCGCTCCCCCTATTCTCGCTACTGCCATACCTTCCCCTCCCCCCTCCCTCCTAATCCACTCAACAAACCCCCTCCGCTAAACCTACCACATAACCCCCCTCCCCCCCTTTTGATTCCTCACTGACAATGTTATATTCTCGCTTCCCAACGAGGCAGCGCTAACCACATCCTAACCCTCCTTTATAGGATTTTCTTTTAGCCCAGATCCCCCCCCCCTTTTTGCCCTTTTAATCGCAAATAACCCAATATTACCCTTCACCAAAACTCACCCCAGAGAACTGATCTATTTCTCCTCACCCTACACAAACAAAAAACCAACTTCGCAAAAACGAGCAACAATAGAACCCAGACAACAAATAACAACTCCCCCCCGATTAACCACCCCTCGTCCCACTCACTTTTAACTCAAAGCACACCAAACCCATACCACTTTTATCCCAACAACCCCTCACCGACGCCGCCCTACCCTTCACAAGTGCCACTACAAATACGGAGTCATCGACCACAACTCACCATCAACCCGACGCAGTACAAACCGCCCAACATCCCCACAGACTCCACTACACCCAATACATAAGTACAAAGACGAGCCGCCGACCCCCCTCGCCCCCTCCCCCATGACCCCCACACATAAGCCACAACAATCAATAGAAGTCCACACACACGAAACCCAACACACAAAGGCGCAACCAACCCCGCCCCCGGCCGCACACAGGTCGCCCTCCCCTCCCCACGTCACCCCCCTACGCTGACGCCGCCTCCCACATAAATAAAACCCCCATGGAATAAAAGAGGCTCACTCGCAATAAGAGCTCTCAGCGCCGCCCCTTCTCCGTTCGCCGAAGACGAACCCGACCACCCCCCCCAGACCCCGAACACAAACCCCCCAGCCCCCCCCCGCCCCCCCCCCCCCCCACCTTTCCCCGCCCCCGCCCCCCCCCCCCCCCCCCGGTCCCTCCCCCGCCAAACTGTCATCCCTGTGCCTTAGATACTTACTTGTCGTCCCATTGTTACAAGAAACATTCAGCAACAAGACACAGAGAAAAAGAAACACACTTATAAATATATAATACTACCTATCTAAAACCAAAAAACATTCGCGCAAGACCCAACACATAATTCGAAAGACACACCCCGATCCAATAGCAAAGACTAAAATTAAAAAAATAGCAAAATGGGAAATCCGAAATAGACAAGGGTTGCTACAGAATATCTTCTCCCGTCTCCGCCAAGAGAACTTTGTGGGAGAAGCAAGTAGGGGGGGTGATTTGATAGCTAATCATCAGTCCCCTACACCCGACCACAATTTACAACCTTTCATGTGCCAAAGTGACTTAAACCCCACACGTAAAGTCACCGACCCATCGGATGTGCGTGGGTATTGATGGCAAAAATCATGTTCCAAACTCCAACCGAGGCAACATACTATGGTAGGCAATGCCAACAAGGGTGTATGGCCACTAGATAATAGATACGTTGGCAGCCATGACAAGGGACCTCCACTTAAATGGCCGCAGGCCACCACACTTCTTTCCACGCTTTCAAGTCTCCAGATCTTATGTACTTCAAGTAATGTTTTCACTATGTTGAGCCCCTGAAGTGTTAAGAGTTAAATCTTGATCACCATCCCTGTTGTAGGATTTTTCAGAATATAAATCATGATCACCTTAGCTGGTAATTATTTTAGTTAGAGTTAAACTCTTGGTCACCTTTTCGCAGGAAATCTGAAGAAATATTTCCTAAGACAGAACTTACTGTAAGTATAACATAACTGACTCATAGTAACCAACAGTAACCTTACAGGCTCACCACGCTTGATTCTGCAATGAGTTTCTCACAGTATTTGAAGTTCATGTTGTTTGGTCCTCTGGCCGAGAAAAGAGAACCTCAGCCTTCCTGATGAACCACCAGCAATCCTTATCCACTTGTTATTTGAAATACTAGTATTGTGGCAGCAACAGAAAGAAAAAAAAAAAAAAAAA
This sequence comes from Cherax quadricarinatus, assembly GCF_026875155.1. Lineage (NCBI taxonomy): Eukaryota > Metazoa > Arthropoda > Malacostraca > Decapoda > Parastacidae > Cherax > Cherax quadricarinatus. The sequence continues at coordinate 33,105,208 of NC_069413.1, forward strand.
GTTTCTCCAGCATAAAACTTGCAGTGCAGGTCCTACTGTCTAGCCAACAAGTACCAAAAATAAATGGATGCTTTAAAAAAACTAAAGTGTGTTCAGAGGTAAAGTTTTATAATGCATGCTAAACTGACTTCTTCATTATGCCGTATTACATCAATATGTAGATTTTAAGTCTATATTGTTAAAGACGAGTATGGAATCTAGGAAATGTAATTTTTCCTGCATCTCTTTAGACTTGTATTGATGTATTTCAGGGCTCCTTTGAAGTTGAATGAAGGTATCTCTCCTGTATTTCCGTAACTCAGGCCCCTTTGGTACCACAACGTAAGCTAGATTCATAGTAGTTGATAAGCATCTTTTTTTTTCTTTTCTTCTGATTCGCCGTTATTCTCCCTGGCCCGGGCCTTTTCCAAGTGGTGGCCCGGCCTTGGCTCCCTGTCTAAGGAGTGGTCTAGGAACCTAAGTCTCCCATGGGAGGAGCACAGAGTACCTCCATCAACCTTTGGGGACCAAAAACTGGTCCCCAGGCTAGCCACATTCCCCGCCCTCACGGGCACGTAGGAGAAGCTAGGCTTCTCTGGTCTGCCATCCCCGCCCCAAGAGGGTTAATGGGTGTTACGTTGGGGTTGTCCCTTATTAACTTTGATAGTAAGGTTCCCACGTACATGTTCTAGTTGTGGGGTATATCTTTTTTTACTTAACAGGCCGTTATCTGTCCTAGGGGTAATACTTAGCCAATCATGGCTGATCATGCTTTAGTGTCTGATAACCACTCACCCAGCCTCTTCATGGTTATGTAAACTTACTACTAAAAAAATAGAGACTGTATTCTCAATATATATTACAGAAATAATACAATCACAGCCTCACATTTTCAAAACAAAAAACTACACACTAGTATCCAAAGCAGTTCTCCCCACAAGGTGAATCCCAAACAACTTTTGTCCTCTCCTTCTTGACATAACTCTGGGCTAAAAACGCAGTGTTTTTGACACACAATAAGGAAAAGTCACCCTGGGTATGGTGGCCCCAACCTAAATGATAAATACCGAATACGCCTCACCCCTGGATCACACATGATGCAGCGCCAAAAGAAAGGAGAAGGACCCAGAGCTTCCGCCAGGTTGAAGGTCAGCACTACGCACAGGAGAGGGAGTCCAGTGAGAGGGAGAGAGACTAGAGAGAGTCCGGGCTAAGCTCCTCCCACCAAAACAAAAGACAGATGCAAGCACAATACTCCACCTCCAGTTAACCACAATTCATAACCACAACCTTAATTTAAACTTTACAAAAAGAAAGACAACATTATAAACTACCTTTAATTTAAATTGTGTGTTTTATGGGTTCTATAGGTATAACCTATTATATTAGAGAAAAATAGGCTTGACCCAGCTGCCTCTCAGTCATAAGGTTGATCAGTCCTTCTGACATTTAGAGCAAAGTCCCCATCAATTCAATATAATTAGGTATTCCAGAGTAACTGTTATTTATAAATACATGTTGGTCCTATAGCCCCATAACAATGGGAATGACAGTCTTTTGAGCTGAAAGCTCTGGCTCAGGCACCTACCCTACCCTAGAAGAGTTAGGCGTGATGTCGATGTACAGTGGACCCCCGGTTAACGATATTTTTTCACTTCAGAAGTATGTTCAGGTGCCAGTACTGACCGAATTTGTTCCCATAAGAAATATTGTGAAGTAGATTAGTCCATTTCAGACCCCCAAACCTACACATACAAACGCACTTACATAAATACACTTACATAATTGGTCACATTCGGAGGTAATCGTTATGCGGGGGTCCACTGTACAGGTCTCCCTCAACATTCACGTTTTCAACTTTCACGGGCTTCACACATTCGCGAATTCCCAACCGCCAAATTCCCAGCCACCAAATTCCCAGCCGCCAAATCATATTTAAGTTTCCCGCCACCTGCGAGTCCCTACTACCCTCCCTCCGACCCCCGCAACTGGCAGCCAGCCCTCCCACCACTCAGTGTGGTGAGTGTTTTGTTTGTTCATTATTTGCTATTAAACTACAGTATAAATAATGTAAACCCATTCATGACTGCATATTGGAATGGCTATTCGGACAGGTATTAGACGGTGACATCATGTGTTTACTCTTGAACACTGCAAAGAATTAAACATTTCTGCTACAGCTAATAATAACAATAGTAATAATAATAATAATAATAATAATAAATATGATATAATTGAAGAAGGAAATTGTACAAAAATACGAGGAGTGGTTGACACATCGTCAGTGTGACTGTGTTTATGCTGGAGTAAACATTAGTCTCCCTGCTCTTCCAAACATTTCACAATAATTCATTGTGTTTGGTGCTTGTAGATTGAGTGTGACTGGAGTGGTAGAGGCAGTGATTGAGGCAATGGTATTTAATAACATACATGTTATTAATAATATGTACTATTATTATTTATAACATGTTATTAAATACATACATGTTAATAATAATACACGTTATTAATAATAACAATAATAATAATAACAACTGGCAGCCAGCCCTCCCACCCGCCACTCTCTGTCAGTCAGTCTCCAGCCACTGTGCGAGTCGGTCATTGCTGTTTGTGTGGTGGTGAAAGTATGTCTCATGCCATGCAGTTACACTCCATATAATCATCTCCATTCAACTGTCATCAGTAACTGCATGTAATATCAATAGAGAAATAAAGAATTATAATTTAAATTTTTTTAATCATCACAAGTCATCAGAGTTCGTCTGCCTTACGAGTGGTGAGTGTTTTTGTTTGTTCATTATTTATTAAACTACAGTATAAATAATGTCAACTCATTCATGACTGCTAATAATAATAATAATAATAATAATAATAATAATAATAAATACGAGGGTTGAAGCAGTGGGTGGTAGAGGCATCGTCAGTCAGTATGACTTTGTTTATGCTGAGTGAGTATTATCCTCTGCGCTCTTCCAAACATTTCACAATAAACACAACACACACAAGTGACTTTGTCAATGGTCCAAGTCGGACCGAAACGTCGTCGTAAGCTTCTCTTTATGTGCGGGTTATTTGTGTATCGTTCCAGTCACGGTATTGTGCCTTTGTTATTTATTTCACAATTCATTGTGTTTGGTGCTTGTTGATTGACTGTGACTGCTACATAATTAACCATGGGCCCAAATCAATTTTGGTAAAGAAACTGAGAAGCATGAAAGAATTGAAGAAAGAAATTACGTATATAAAAATACGAGGCAATACAATATTTTACGATGTTCTCAGATACGTATTTTATGATTGTTCATGAGAACATAAGAAGGAGGAACACTGCAGTAGACCTGTTGGCCCATACTATTCAGGTCCTTCACAAATCCAGCCCAATAACAGAATAAATGCTTCCCAAACAATAAGCTTTGAACATTCTATTTACTCGCATACAAGACCCATTCAAATCCAACCACCTCTCACTTGTGTATTTATCCAACCTAAATGTGAAGCTACCCAAGGTTTTAGCTTTGATAGCACCTTGGGTAGCTTTAAAAAGAGATTGGACAAATACAGTGGACCCCCGCATACCGTACGCATCGCATGCCGTACAATCCGCATACCGGGACGCTTTGATCGCAAAAATTTTGCCTCGCATACCGCCCAAAAACTCGCTCACCGCCCTTCGTCCGAGACGCGTCCAATGTGCGGCCTGAGCCACGCTCACATGTTCCGCCGGTGGCATTGTTTACCAGCCAGCCTCCGCGGTAACATCCAAGCATACAATCGGAACATTTTCGTATTATTACAGTGTTTTTGGTGATTTTTTTCTGGAAAATAAGTGACCATGGGCCCCAAGAAAGCTTCTAGTGCCAACCCTACAGCAATAAGGGTGAGAATTACTATAGAGATGAAGAAAAAGATCATTGATAAGTATGAAAGTGGAGTGCGTGTCTCCGAGCTGGCCAGGTTGTATAATAAACCCCAATCAACCATCGCTACTATTGGTGGTACAGCTGCTGCTGCTGCTGTACCACCGTCAGCTGCTGCTGCACTGTCAGCTGCTGCTGCACTGTCAGCTGCTGCTGCTGTTGTACCACCGTGAGCTGCTGCTGCTGCTGTAGTACCGTCTGCTGCTGCTGTAGCATCGTCTGCTGCTGCTGTAGCATCGTCTGCTGCTGCTGTAGCATCGTCTGCTGCTGCTGTAGCATCGTCTGTTGCTGCTGTAGCATCGTCTGCTGCTGCTGTAGCATCGTCTGTTGCTGCTGTAGCATCGTCTGCTGCTGCTGTAGCATCGTCTGTTGCTGCTGTAGCATCGTCTGCTGCTGCTGTAGCATCGTCTGTTGCTGCTGTAGCATCGTCTGCTGCTGCTGTAGCATCGTCTGTTGCTGCTGTAGCATCGTCTGTTGCTGCTGTACCACCGTCAGCTGCTGCTGCTGCTGCTGTAGCACCGTTGTTGGTGTGGCTTATTGAGAATACCAAGAAACAATTAACCCCAGAGGATTTGCCACCCAGGATAACCCAAAAAAAGTCAGTGTCATCGAAGACTGTCTAACTTATTTCATTGGGGTCGTTAACCCTTTCAGGTCCGTCCCGTAGATCTACGGCTTTACGTTCAGGGTCCAAACCGTAGATCTACGCCATGAGCTCAGCTCACTCTGATAAACTGTGAGTGGTACATTTGGGCCTAGATATGAGAGAATACATCTATGTGGTATGTGTGCACCACATAAAAACAGATCCTGCAGCACACTGTTAAAATGAGAAAAAAAAACTTAAATCATGATTTTTCAATTAAAACAGCAACTTTGCAGTGTTTTTTTCGTATGTTTTTTATAGTTGTATTTGCGATTTCTTGGTCTAATTTGATAGAATGGAAGACATATTACAGAAATAGAGATGATTTTGATTGGTTTTAGCACTGGAAATGGCTTGAAACTGAGCTCAAAGTAGCGGAAATGTTAAATTTTTGCCGATATTCAAGAGTAAACAAATGACCTCACACGTCTAATACACGTCAGCTGGTGGTCTAATATACATTCACAAATATGGTGATGATATTTATACAATTATTACAGTATTGCATAACAGTAAATCTTCTATTTTTGGTGTGAATAGAAATTCATTATGTGAATAAAAAATCAAAATGGAATTTTATTTGTAAAGCCTCAAAACATAACTAATGAACAGAGGAAACGTTAGTTTAGTGCCAGGAATGCCTACATTGTTTTTCTGGACCCTATTTTGAAATTGGAATATTTTGAACTTTGTGTTAAATTGGCCAAATTAACAATTTCCGATCACTTTATTTTGTAGTTGAAACAGTTGACTTGGCGATTTCTTGTGCTCAATCGATAGAATAGAAGTAATACTAGTGAAATAGCTAAGAATTTGTTGATTGGAATAATGTAATTGGCCTAAAATTGGAGTCAAATTCGGCAAAATCGCCGATTCGTAAATGTCACTGACACATCAAAATTCGCGAGAGCATAATTTCGTCAATTTTCCACCAAATTTCGTACTTTTGTTTTATTACCTTCACAAAAAGATTCTCTACGATTTCATAAGAAAAAAATAAATTTTTTTTTTGAAAATTCTTGGACACTGGTGCGTGACTCCAGATTTGGGCCTTGGACCCTGAAAGGGTTAATCTTGTCTCCCAGGATGCAACCCACACCAGTCGACTAACACCCAGGTGAACAGGGAAAAATGCCTGGAACTATGCTCATATTGGTGAATTTAACCCTTTCAGGGTCCAAGGCCCAAATCTGGAGTCACGCTCCAGTGTCCAAGAATTTTCAAAAAAAAATTTGTTATTTTTTCTTATGAAATCGTAGAGAATCTTTTTGTGAAGGTAATAAAACAAAAAGTAACGAAATTTGGTGGAAAATTGACGAAATTATGCTCTCGCGAATTTTGATGTGTCAGCAATATTTACGAATCGGCGATTTTGCCGACTTTGACTCCCATTTTAGGCCAGTTACATTATTCCAGTCAACCAAATTCTTAGCTATTTCACTAGTATTACTCTATTCTATCGATTGAGCACAAGAAATCGCCAAGTCAACTGTTTCAACTACAAAATAAAGTGATCGGAAATTGTTAATTTGGCCAATTTAACACAAAGTTCAAAATATTCCAATTTCAAAATAGGGTCCAGAATGAACAATGTAGGCATTCCTGGCACTAAACTAACGTTTCCTCTGTTCATTAGTTATATTTTGAGGCTTTACAAATAAATTCCATTTTGATTTTTTATTCACATAATGAATTTTTATTCACACCAAAAAATAGAAGATTTACTGTTATGCAATACTGTAATAATTGTTTAAATATCATCACCACATTTGTGAATGTATATTAGACCCACCAGCTGACGTGTATTAGACGTGTGAGGTCGTTTGTTTACTCTTGAATATCGGCAAAAATTTAACATTTCTGCTACTTTGAGCTCAGTTTCAAGCCATTTCCGGTGCTAAAACCAATCAAAATCATCTCTATTTCTGTAATATGTCTTCCATTCTATCAAATGAGACCACGAAATCGCAAATACAACTATAAAAAATATACGAAAAAACACTGCAAAGTTGCTGTTTTAATCGAAAAATCATGATTTCATTTTTTGTCTCTCATTATACACAGTGTGCTGCAGGATCTGTTTTATGTGGTGCACACATACCACATAGATGTATTCTCTCATATCTAGGCCCAAATGTACCACTCACAGTTTATCAGAGTGAGCTGAGCTCATGGCGTAGATCTATGGTTTGGACCCTGAACGTAAAGCCGTAGATCTACGGGACGGACCCTGAAAGGGTTAAAGCCAGCAAAGGTTGGTTTGAGAGATTTAAGAATCGTAGTGGCATACACAGTGTGATAAGGCCTGTTCTGGAAGAAAATGCCAAACAGGACCTACAGTACTCAGGAGGAAAAGGCACTCCCAGGACACAGTGTCTCATCAGTCATTGCTGCATCTTCAATAAAGGTAAGTATCATTTATTCTTCATTTAGTAGAGTAGTACATGCACAATATATACTGTGCATGTACTACTCTACTATTGTGCATGTATCCTTCTCTTTGTGTGTAGGAAAATGTATATTTCATGTGGTAAAATTTTTTTTTTCATACTTTTGGGTGTCTTGCACGGATTAATTTGATTTCCATTATTTCTTATGGGGAAAATTCATTCGCATACCGAACATTTCGCATAACAACCAGCCATCTTGCATGGATTAAGGTCGCTATGCGGGGGTCCACTGTATATGAGTGGGAGGAGCATGTACGTATATACATGTATATACATAGATTATTTCATTTTATTATTTTATTATATTTCCCTGCTGGTTTCTTTTTCTGTCTCATAAACACGCTAGATAACAGGGATATCTTGCTTCTCCTACTTACACTTTGGTCACACTTCACAGACATGCACATGCATATATATATATACATACATCTAGGTTTTTCTCCTTTTTCTAAATAGCTCTTGTTCTTTTTTATTTCTTCTATTGTCCATGGGGAAGTGGAAAAGAATCTTTCCTCCGTAAGCCATGCGTGTCGTATGAGGCGACTAAAATGCCGGGAGCAATGGGCTAGTAACCCCTTCTCCTGTATACATTTACTAAAAAAGAGAAGAAGAAAAACTTTATAAAACTGGGATGCTTAAATGTGCGTGGATGTAGTGCGGATGACAAGAAACAGATGATTGCTGATGTTATGAATGAAAAGAAGTTGGATGTCCTGGCTCTAAGCGAAACAAAGCTGAAGGGGTAGGAGAGTTTCAGTGGGGGGAAATAAATGGGATTAAATCTGGAGTATCTGAGAGAGTTGGAGCAAAGGAAGGGGTAGCAGTAATGTTAAATGATCAGTTATGGAAGGAGAAAAGAGAATATGAATGTGTAAATTCAAGAATTATGTGGATTAAAGTAAAGGTTGGATGCGAGAAGTGGGTCATAATAAGCGTGTATGCACCTGGAGAAGAGAGGAATGCAGAGGAGAGAGAGATTTTGGGAGAATGTTAAGTGAATGTATAGGAGCCTTTTGAACCAGTGAGAGAGTAATTGTGGTAGGGGACCTGAATGCTAAAGTAGGAGAAACTTTTAGAGAGGGTGTGGTAGGTAAGTTTGGGGTGCCAGGTGTAAATGATAATGGGAGCCCTTTGATTGAACTTTGTATAGAAAGGGGTTTAGTTATAGGTAATACATATTTTAAGAAAAAGAGGATAAATAAGTATACACGATATGATGTAGGGCGAAATGACAGTAGTTTGTTGGATTATGTATTGGTAGATAAAAGACTGTTGAGTAGACTTCAGGATGTACATGTTTATTAGAGGGGCCACAGATATATCAGATCACTTTCTAGTTGTAGCTACACTGAGAGTAAAAGGTAGATGGGATACAAGAGAATAGAAGCATCAGGGAAGAGAGAGGTGAAGGTTTAAAACTAAAAGAGGAGGCAGTTAGGGTAAGATATAAACAGCTGTTGGAGGATAGATGGGCTAATGAGAGCATAGGCAATGGGTCGAAGAGGTATGGGGTAGGTTTAAAAATGTAGTGTTAGAGTGTTCAGCAGAAGTTTGTGGTTACAGGAAAGTGGGTGCAGGAGGGAAGAGGAGCGATTGGTGGAATGATGATGTAAAGAGAGTAGTAAGGGAGAAAAAGTTAGCATATGAGAAGTTTTTACAAAGTAGAAGTTGATGCAAGGAGGAAGAGTATATGGAGAAAAAGAGAGAGGTTAAGAGAGTGGTGAAGCAATGTAAAAAGAGAGCAAATGAGAGAGTGGGTGAGATGTTATCAACAAATTTTGTTGAAAATAAGAAAAAGTTTTGAGTGAGATTAACAAGTTAAGAAAGCCTAGAGAACAAATGGATTTGTCAGTTAAAAATAGGAGAGGGATTTTTAAAGGAAGTTAGGGGTTTTGGGGAAAGAGGGGGGAAATTTTTTGGGGAATTGTTAAATTTGATAAAGATGGGGAAGCTGTGATTCGTGAAAGGGGCAAGGGGGAATAACATCTTGTGGGAGGGGGAAGACCAGTTGTGATGGGGGGAAGTTCGTGAGGCAGTAAAAAAAATAAAAGGGGGAAAGGCACCGGGATTGATGGGATAAAATAGAAATGTTAAAAGCAGGTGGGGATATAGTTTTGGGGGGGTTGGGTGCTTTTATTAATAAATTAGGGAAGGGGGAAAGTACCTAGGTTTGGGCAGAGACATCATAGTTCCTTTGATAAAGGAAAAGGGGATAAAAGAGAGTCAAAAATTTAGGGGGATAAGCTTTTTAGTGAGGATGTTGGAACAGCAACCGCCCAGGGGGGTACTACCGCCGCCAATGAGTGTAAAACGAAAGCCTAAAATTGTTTTCAGATGGGGGTTTGCTGGGTTTTTTTGTCTTCCAAAATACAAGATTACAGGAAAGTCTTGCATTTTCTACTTACACTTAGTCACATAAAACATACATGTACAAGCAAATATACCCCAAACCCCTCTGGGTTTTTTTCTATTTTTTTTCTAATTCTTTTTTTCTTGTTTTTTTCCCCTCTTATCTCCTGGGGAAGTGGAACAGAATTTTTCCTCTAAAGCCATGGGGTTCGTAAAGGCGCAAAATGCCGGGGGCAAGGGCTATAACCCCCTTCCCTGTATATTACAAATTTAAAAGGAGAAACTTCAGTTTTTTCTTTTGGGGCCACCCCCCTCATGGGATACGGCTGGTACTTGAAAGAAGAAGTCTGTTGATTACCTGGGAAAATGATGGAAGTTACAATTGAAAGAATTTTGATAAGACGGGAATAGGATAGCAATAACAAGGGCTTTAGGGAAAAGGGAGGGGGGGTTTTGGGCCGGTGTTTCAAGTGAAACATATAAGGAACAGATTTTGATAAGGCTAAAGAGGTCTTTGTGGCATTTATGGGTTTGGGAAAAAGGGGTAACAGGGTGGATAGGGGGCAATGTGGGGAGATGTTCAAGTGTATGGTGTAGGGGGAGGTTACTGAAAACAGTGAAAATTTTTACGAGGAAGTGAGGCTCAAGTTAGAGTTTAGGAAAGAGGGAAATTTTTTTCCCAGTAAAAGTAGGGCCCTTTGACAAATGTGTGATTTACCGTGGTTTGTTTTTAAAATTTTATAGATGGGGTTGTAAGAGAATAAATGCGAGGGGCTTGGGAAGAGGCGTGGGGTTTAAAAAATAAAGAATCACACACAAATGGGAGTTGCACAGCTCTCTTTGCTGATGAAACTGTGCTTTTGGGGGATTCTAAGAGAAGCGCAGAGATTGGGGGGATAATTGGGAGGGTGGGCAAAAGAAAAAAATTAAAGGGGAAAACAGGAAAGAGTAAGGGTTATGAGGATAAAAAAAAGATTAGGTGATGAAAAATTGAATATCAGATTGAGGGGGAAAAGGGATGGAGAGGTGAATGTATCAAATTTGGGGGGGACGTTCAGCGGATGGGCATGAAAAATGAGGTGAATCATAGAATTGATGAGGGAAAAAGAGTGAGTGGTGCAATTTGGAGTCTGGAGACAAAGAAATTTGTCCTTGGAGGGAAAGAGGGGGAAAGTATAGATATAGTTTTTAAAACCCAAAGCTCTTTATGGGTGGGGAGCTGGGTGATATTTTTAGCGGGAAAGGCGGGGGCATGGAGAGTCATGTCTAGGGCAATGTGTGG
>NC_069413.1:33116330-33156478 GCF_026875155.1 Cherax quadricarinatus
TTTTTGGGGAATCCAAAAAATTCCAATTTTTTTAACTATGAAAGTAGACACGCAGATCTGATCCAATCACCAAAATTCCCCAAAACATCCTCGGTGTCACAAGATACATCATCATGAATTTACAGCAGTTCACACGGTCAGTCGGGTTCTTCCGATAAAAAAACCCACACCATTTTGAAAAAAATTGAGAAAAATTGGCTCCAAACACATTTCCATAACAATTTTTTTTTTATTAATAGAACCTGTTTTGGAATTTCGAACCCGATCAAAAAAAGCTTTCTGGTTACTGCATGAAAATAAAAATCACGAATGTATTTTTAAATTAATAAAAGGGTACTGCTCAGCCAATAGTTCCCACAACTTCTCTAATGTACTTTACCAGCATTGAAATTTTGAAGTGTGGGTGAAGTTTTCTCAAGTGTAAACGGAACCTTTAAAAAAAAAAAACAAAGCATTTAAATATAATGCCCGGCACTTGAAAAAGCAGTGAAAAAACAGATATTTGGGTTGAGGGGGGACCAAAGAAACCACCCTGTTATTCCTCACCGTCTTGCCAACGTCTTACCCCAAAAAAAAATTTCCCGTGTAACTAAGCCAGTCACCTCAAAAATATGCAATAAATTAAAATGGGGGTTTGAACATAAGTTTTATTTCACTTGTGAAAAAAGTTGAAGTAACAGAAATCTCAATTACACACGGGAATGGCTGTAAAAAAGAGAAACGGGCACCTGCTCATCGCAATGGTTTACCACCACTAAAAAATTTAAAGCTCTCAGCTGCGGCTTTCCGAAAACATAGTGAAATCAGGGGGGTGGATAAAAAATAACGTCAACCCACTTAAAGGTCCCGTCGATATTTTTTTTAAGTGTGAACCGGAAGGTTGGAGGTTAACAGTTTTACTCCAAAAAAAAGGGGAAAGTACGGGAATTCCTTGCCCTTTTCCTGCTTTAAAGGCCAACACCCCCCCCCCCCCCCCGTCGGGAAGGAAACTAATAATGAAGTAGATTTTGTTTGTGTTTTTTAAAGGGGCTTCGGGTCAACCGGGAGAAGACCGGGGTAGCTTCACAAACCCTTAAAAGGGAAAAAATGCGGGACCTCAATTTCGTAAAAGCACTGCCCCGCACTGTGTCATCAGCCCTGGGAAAGGGGAAGGGGAAACTTTTCAATTTTATTAAAGGAAAGTAGTTAGTCCAATTTCCCTTAGCTAAAGACCTTTCCCAATGGGTCAACCCAGTCAAAACGACAATCTACTAAAACTGAAAAAAAGAAACTTGGCGGCGAAGTCCATAGAGTTTTTTGATTAAAAAAAGCGAGACGAAAATGTTTAAAAACGAGGTGGGTCTTGCTTCACCCCCCACCCCCAATATTATTTTTTACTAAAATAAAAGTGACAAGTGGGGGACTCACCCCTCACACTCACCTTTCGGGAGACAGGGGGGGACTCGCATCCTCCAACTCCCTTTCAGGAAACCGATGTTGGGCACTCACCCTCTCACCTGTCTTATCAGGAAGTGAATAAATCCCGGAATAGGTGGGGGTAGAACCCATGGAAAGGAGTACTTTAGGAGGCAGTGTGAGGGATCACCCCAACTCCCCTCATGTGGGATGTAGGGGATGTAGGGAAAAGGAAACCCCCCCAAAATATCTTTTAGGGAGGGATGCGGAGGACTCTGCATTGTAACCACCTTACCGGGGGTGGGTTTGTGGCCTCACCCCCCTGCAACCCCCTTATCAGGGGGGGTGTGACACTCCGCCCCTGCAACCCCATTTCGGGTGGGTGTGGCATCACGCCCTGAACCCCATTATAGTGGGGTGACACTACGCCCCTAAAAACCCTTATAAGGGTGGGGGGGCACTCACCCCCCCTCAACCCCATTATAGGGGGGTTGGGGCACCACCCCCCTGCAATACCTTTCAGGTGGGTGGGGGCACTCCGCCCTGCCCCCACATCGGGGGGCGTGGCCTCCCCCCTGCAACACATTATCAGGGGGGTTTTGGGACCACCCCCCCTGAACCCATTTTTCAGGTGGGTGGGCACTCACCCCCCTGCAACCACCTAATCAGGTGGGTGGGCACTCACCCCCGCAACCCCCTTATAGGTGGGTGTGGTACTCACGCCCTGCAACCCCCTTATCAGGTGGGTGTGGTACTCACCCCCTGAAACCACCTTATAGGTGGGTGGGGCACTCACGCCCCCTGAAACCCACTAATCGGGGGGGTGTGGCCTCACGCCCTTCAACCCTTATCAGGTGGGGTGTGCACTCACCCCCCTGCAACCACATTTCGGTGGTGGGGCACTCACCTCCTTAATCACCTTCAGGTGGGTTGGGGCACTCACGCCCCTGCAACCCCCTTTACATGGGTGGCACTCCCCCCCGCAACCAATTATCGGGTGCGTGGGGCACCACCCCCCGAAACCCACCTTTCAGGGGGTGGGCACTCACCCCCTGAAACCCACCTTATCAGGGGGGTTGGCACTCCGCCCCTGCAACCACTTTTCGGTGGGTGTGGCACCACGCCCTGCAACCCCCTTATCAGGTGGGTGTGGCATCACGCCCCGCAACACTTATCGGTGGCGGGCATCACCCCCCTGAACACTTTCAGGTGGGTGGGGCCTCACCCCCCTGCAACCACTTTATCAGGTGGCAATATTTATTTTAAGTTAGATTCTTGGGAAAAAAATAATTTATTCAAAAGGAAAATTTTTTAAATTTAAAAACTGAAACAACCAAAAACAAAAAACCCCAAGCGTGAAGGAGTGTCTTTTAGAAGTCGTATTAAATAACTTTTTTGTATACTGCTCAAATATTTAAGTAAAAAAAAATTTTCATACGAACGGGGGGGGACCCTCCGATCAAATTTTTGGTAAGCTGTACATGTTTTGAAATCAAAATATAAAAGACTTGACAACGATTTTTATCAACATAAAAAAACAAGAAGAACCAAAAAACCAGTTATTTAAAAATAATTATATATATATATATTATATATTAATATTTATATATATATAATTTATATTATATAATATATATAATATATATAAACACATTAAATATGCAAGAATTGCAAAGATAAATATACACAAAAATGTCTCTGGGTGAAGGAGACCGAACCCAAACTTTGGAACAAAGGGACGCAGTGCTATACCTTTTTCACCAATGGCTAATCCCCTTGGGGAAATGTATAGCCCCTGGTACCCTTTTCCAGTTCTAGGTCGAGTCTCCCTTTAGCTAGAGATCATGTTTGTGTATATTTTGCCTGCTCTTTTGAATTCCTTGCATTGTTAAAATCTCTAGAAGGCTATGTGCAGGGGGGTAATAAAAAAAATGTAAACCCCTTTTCCCTGAAAGTGGGTGCCTTGGGTCAACGTCTCGCAAGCTGGGCCAAGGGATTGGTCCAGGTGGTGAGAAGGTATAGACTGCGTCTGTTCCAAAGGGTTTGTGGTTCGGTCTCCTTCATATATATATATATATATATTTATATAATAAAATATAAATATATATTATTATATAAGGAGTTCGGGGTTTTGGGGTTGGGAGACACAACCCCCCAGGGAGGGACTACCTCCTGCCAATATGAAAATGGAACCTTAATTGTTTTACATTTGGTAGGATTGCTGGTTTTTTTTTCTGTTCCCTAAACATGCAAGATTCAGTAGTCTTTATTCTACTTACACTTAGGGCACACTACACTTTGTACAAAAAATAATAAACAACCCCTCTGGGGATTCTATTTTTTTTCTAGTTTTTGTCCTTGTTATTTCCTTTATTTCCCCTGGGGAAGTGGAACGAATTTTTCCTCCGTAAACCCTGCGTTTGTAAAGGCGATTTAAAAAACTCGGAGAAGGGGTAGTACCCCCTTTTCCAGTATAATTCTAAATTTAAAAAAAAAGAAACTTTTGTTTTTCTTTTTGGGCCCCCCGCTTGGGGGAATACGGCCGGGTTTTTCTGACAAAAAAAATAATTTAAAGGGTATATGGAGAAAAAAGAAGGTTTAAAAGGTGGTGAAGCAATGTAAAAGAAGGGAAATGAAAGGTGGGTGAATTTTTCAACAAAATTTTTTTGAAAATAAGAAAAAGTTTTGGAGTAAAAGCAAGTGATAACCCTGGGAACAAAAGGGGTTTGATTTTAAAAAAAGGATGGAGAGTTTTTTAACTGAAAAGTTAAGGTACAGGAAGAGGGGGAATATTGTGAGGAAATTTTTAATGTTGATGAAGATGGGAAAACTGCGATTTGTATATAGGGGGAAAAGGGGGAATAACATCTTACAGGAGTGAGGAAGAACCGTTGTGAGTGTGGGGGGAATTCGTAGGGGTGGGTAGAATGAAAGGGGTTTTAAGCACGGATTGTGGGGTAAAGATAGAAATTTTTAAAACATGGGGATATAGTTTTGGATGGCTATGTTTTTATTTAATAAATGTATGGAAAAGGGAAGGAACCTAGGGATTTACAAGAGCGCCTTATTACTTTTTTAAAGGGGGAAAGGGGGGAAAAAAGTGCAAAAAAATTTTAGGGAAAAAAGTCTGTTTGGGAACTTGGGAAAATGTATGGTAAGTTATTATTTAAGAATTAAAAAGGGAAACGGAGCAGGGCAGATGAAAAGGGGGCTTTAGAAGGGGTAGGGGTGTGAGACAAAGTATTTGAGTGAAACATTAATGAACATATTTAGATAAGGGTAAAAAGGGTTTTTTGGCATTTAGGATCGGGAAAAAGCAATGATAGGGTGGATAGGGGGGCAATGTGGCAATGTTGCAAATGTATGGAATAGGAGGTAGATTATTGAAAGCAGTGAAGAGTTTTACGAGGATAGTGAGGCTCGGGTTAAAGTAGGCCTTAGACGGGGATGTGTAATGTCACCAGGGTTGTTCAATATATTTATAGATGGAGTTGTAAGAGAAGTGAATGCTCGGGGTTGCAAGAGGTTTGGGGGTTAAAAGAAAAAGAATCTAACACAAAGTGGGAGTTGTCACAGTTGCTCTTTTTTGATGACACTGTGCTTTTGGGAGATTCTGAAGAGAAGTTGCAGAGGTTGGTTGGATGAGTTTGGTAGGGTATGTAAAAAGAAGGGAAAATTAAAAGTAAATATAGGAAAGAGTAAGATGATGAGGATGACAGAAAGATTATGTTATGAAAGATTGGATATCAATTGGGGGGATAGAGTAGGGGGAGGTGAATGTATTTAGATATCTGGAAGTGGACGTGTCAGCAGATGGGTCTATGAAGGATGAGGTGAATCATATAATCTGATGAGGGGAAAAAGGGTGAGTGGTGCACTGAGGAGTTGTGGAGCCCAAAGAACTTTATCCATGAAAGCAAAGAGGGGAATGTATGAGCGTATAGTTTATTAATGCTTTTGTATGGTGTGAGACATGGGTAGTGAATGTTTGTAACAAGGGGGAAGGCTGGGGCAGTGAGGATTAATGTGTGAGGCAATGTGTGGTGTGAATATAATGCAGAGAATCAGCTTTTTTGCGGATTAGAAGGAGGTGCGGGATTACCAAAACTATTATCAAGAGGGCTGAGAATGGGTTATTGAGATGGTTTGGATATTAGAGAGGAGGGAACGAAATATAATGACTTCGAGAGTGTATAAGTCTGTAGAGGAGGGAAGGCGGCCTAGGAAAGGTTGAAGGGAGGGGTAAGGATGTTTTGTGTGTGAGGGGCTTGGACTTCCATTAAGTGTGCGTGAGCGTGTTAGCGCAAATGGAGACAAATGGTTTTTTAGGACTTGACGTGCTGTTGGAGTGCAAGCAAGGTGACATTTATGAAGGGGTTCAGGGGAAAACGGCAGGTCGGACTTTATTTCCCGGAGATGGGAAGTACAGTGCAGGGGACTTGAAGGAAGGGGTTTTTAATGTTGCAAATTTTAAAACTGTATGTAAGCATGCCTCTGGCAAAACAGTGATGGGGTAAATGATGAAGTTTTTCTTTTCCGGGCCACCCTTGCCTTGGTGGGAAACGACCGATGTGTTAATAAAAAAAAAATAACACAAAACATTTGTAAGAAATGCTGTTTTTTTTCTAATGACGTAAATGATATCACTCACATGAATAAAGGACTAAAAAATGCAAAGAACACGGAGGAAAATGTAAATTAAAATTGTCATTAGCTCCTACGCGAAATTTTTCTAAATAATGAAGGAGCATCAAATAGCGAAATTTGAAATTGTATTAGTTTTTCAAGCCCACTGACTTACTTAGAACCAAGTGAACTATAAAGTTATATAACCATGTGCGTATATAACTGATAATTTACGGTAATTTTTCATCTCAGGGATTAAAGTATCGCCAAGGTTCGTGTCTAGGTGGCTTGCGGCTTTAATAGCTCGGTAGTCGATAGTCCTTAAACCTAGCTAGCCCGGCACCGCCCCTTTACTGTCTCGTAATATTTACGTAAGGGGACCATTAGAACATACAACAAAACTAGATTTTGGCCCTTACTGTTATTAACCTATAATATTCAGTTTAAATTTGGATCAGTTTGTAATATCGTAAGTTAACGTAAGTTATCGTAATCATCAATCCCTTAAGATTATGGTGAGCATTGTAAAAGGGGCATACAACGAAACAAGAAGGTTAATGCAATATTGAATCAAGCAGTGGAATAGTTCCACTCAAGAGTGAAGGGGAGAGTGTGAATCCATTATCTGTGTGTGACAACACCAGACATGTATGACTTCTCACCGGTAATGGAGTTGACCTGCTGGACTCTCCACCTTGTGTCTGGCGTGAAGACGGTACACAAAACACAAACACGCACACACACACACACAAAACACACACCACACACCACACACACCCCACACACACCCACACACACACACACACAAAACACACACAAACAAAAAAAAACTGAAAAACACATGTATAAGTTAGAAAATGTCGAAAGAACTATGAAATGGCTAAAAGAGTTGAGCAATATGAATTATGACGAAGGTTGTAAACATTAAAGGTGCTCATGCTGGCTGATAACAGGAGAGGGGAGACATGATAACCACATACAAGGTCTTGATAAAGAAGATTTTTAATAGCTACAACAAGGATAACATAAGCAACCGTAGCAAATTGGGGAAAAAAAGTGGTGGGGAAAAAAACTAATGACAGGTTTTCCTTCTCAAACAGCGACCAATGGAATACATTAGAGGAAAAATCATTAAGTGCTGCAAACATTAAAAAATTTAAATATGAAAAAGTATTGAAGACAAGACACTACGAACACAACTCTGTTGTGTTGTGAGTATTCACGGTGGGACGGTAAATATATACAACTATACAGTGTTGCACTTGGCGGGAACATTATGAATAGTACTGAGTCACTCTGTTAGCAGATGCTCCTCCAGACTCCAGATTCTTTCTTAAAAGGACGATGGTCTTTCTTATGGAGAAGTGTATCTTTTAGACGCTGATTATTTGTTTGTATTTTTGTAGTGATGCAACACTGAGGGATCTTCTGCAGTGATGCAAAAATGAGGGATCTTCTGCAGTGATGCAACACTGACGGATCTTCTGCAGTGATGAAACACTGACGGATCTTCTGCAGTGATGCAACACGGGACGATCTTCTGCAGTGATGCAACACTGACGGATCTTCTGTAGTGATGCAACACTGACGGATCTTCTGCAGTGATGCAACACTGACGGATCTTCGCATTTGATGCAACACTGACGGATCTTCTGTAGTGATGCAACACTGACGGATCTTCTGCAGTGCTGCAACTGACGGATCTTCTGTATGAGCAACACTGACGGATCTTCTGCAGTGATCCCAACACTGACGGTCTTCTGCAGTGATGCACCATGACGGACTTCTGCAGTGATGCAACACTGACGGATCTTTGTAGTGATGCACACTGACGGATCTTCTGCAGTGATGCAACACTGACGGATCTTCGCAGTGATGCAACACTGACGGATTTCTGCAGTGATGCAACACTGACGGATCTTCTGCAGTGATGCAACACTGACGGATCTTCTGCAGTGATGCAACACTGACGGATCTTCTGTAGTGATGCAACACTGACGGATCTTCTGCAGTGATGCAACACTAACGGATCTTCTGCAGTGATGCAACACTGACGGATCTTCTGCAGTGATGAAACACTGACGGATTCTCTGCATGATGCACCACTGACGGATCTTCTGCAGTGATGCAACACTGACGGATCTTTTGCAGTGATGCAGCACTGACGGATCTTCTGCAGTGATGCAACACTGACGGATCTTCTGCAGTGATGCACCATTGACGGATCTTCTGCAGTGATGCAACACTGACGGATCTTCTGTAGTGATGCAACACTGACGGATCTTCTGCAGTGATGCAACACTGACGGATCTTCGGGTAGTGATGCAACACTGACGGATCTTCCTGTAGCGATACAACACTGACGATCTTCTGCAGTGATGCAACATGACGGATCTTCTGCAGTGATGCAACACTGACGGATCTTCTGTAGCGATACAACACTGACGGATCTTCTGCAGTGATGCAACACTGACGGATCTTCTGTAGTGATGCAACACTGACGGATCTTCTGTAGCGATACAACACTGACGGATCTTCTGCAGTGATGCAACACTGACGGATCTTCTGCATGAGGGCAACACTGACGGATTTTCTGTAGCGATACAACACTGACGGATCTTCTGCAGTGATGCAACACTGACGGATCTTCTGCAGTGATGCAACACTGACGGATCTTCTGCAGTGATGCAACACTGACGGATCTTCTGCAGTGATGCAACACTGACGGATCTTCTGCAGTGATGCAACACGGGACGGATCTTCTGCAGTGATGGCACACTAACGGATCTTCTGCAGTGATGAAAACACTGACGGATCTTCTGCAGTGATGCAACACTAAGGGATCTTCTGCAGTGAGAAAACACTGACGGATCTTCTGCAGTGATCCCAACACTGACGGATCTTCGCAGTGATACATCAATGACGGATCTTCTGCAGTGATGCAACACTGACGGATATTCTGCAGTGATACATCAATGGTGGACCTTCTACAGTGATGCAACACTGTCGAATCTTCTGCAGTGATGCATTACTAAGGGATCTTCTGAAGCGATGCATCACTCGGGGATCTTCTACAGATCCTTCGAGGATCTGCAGTGTTGCCTCTCTCCAGTATCTACAGTGTTGGATTGCTCAGAGATCTGCTGCAGTGCATACGTCTAAAGGAACAGGTACAGTGATGCATTACTCAAGGATTTGCAATGTTGTATCCTTGAATTTCGCAGTGATACATCTTTTAATGATCACCTGCAGTGTTGCCTCCTAAAATACCACCTGAAGTATTACCTCCCTCAAGGATCACCTACAGTGTTACCTCCCTCAAGGATCACCTGTAGTATTACCTCCCTCATGGACCCCCCTACAGTGTTGCCTCCCTCATGGATCACCTGTAGTGTTACCTCCCTCAAGGATCACCTAAAGTGTTACCTCCCTCAAGGATCACCTGTAGTATTACCTCCCTCATGGACCACCTACAGTGTTGCCTCCCTCATGGATCACCTGTAGTATTACCTCCCTCAAGGATCACCTAAAGTGTTACCTCCCTCAAGGATCACCTAAAGTGTTACCTCCCTCAAGGATCACCTAAAGTGTTACCTCCCTCAAGGATCACCTAAAGTGTTACCTCCCTCAAGGATCACTTGTAGTGTTACCTCCCTCAAGGATCACCTAAAGTGTTACCTCCCTCAAGGATCACCTAAAGTGTTACCTCCCTCAAGGATCACCTGTAGTATTACCTCCCTCATGGATCACCTACAGTGTTGCCTCCCTCATGGATCACATGTAGTGTTACCTCCCTCATGGATCACCTGTAGTATTACCTCCCTCATGGATCACCTGTAGTATTACCTCCCTCATGGATCACCTACAGTGCTACCTCCCTCATGGACCACCTGTAGTATTACCTCCCTCAAGGATCACCTACAGTGTTACCTCCCTCAAGGATCACCTACAGTGTTACCTCGCTCATGGATCACCTGTAGTAATACCTCCCACAAGGATCACTTGTAGTATTACATCCCTCAAGGATCACCCGAAGTATTACCTCCCTCAAGGATCACCTGTAGTATTACCTCCCACAAGGATCACCTACAGTGTTACGTCCCTCAAGGATCACCTGTAGTATTACCTCCCTCATGGATCACCTGCGGTATTACCTCCCTCAAGGATCACCTGTAGTATTACCTCTCTCATGGATCACATGTAGTATTACCTCCCTCAAGGATCACCTGTAGTATTACCTCACTCAAGGATCACCTGTAGTATTACCTCCCTCAAGGATCACCTGTAGTATTACCTCCCTCAAGGATCACCTGTAGTATTACCTCCCTCAAGGATCACCTGTAGTATTACCTCCCTCAAGGTCACCTGTAGTATTACCTCTCTCAAGGATCAACCTACAATGTTTCCTCCTTTATGGATCACCCGTATATTACCCCCTCAAGGATCATCTACGTGTTACCTCCCTCAAGGATCACCTGTAGTATTACCTCCCTCAAGGATCACCTGTAGTGTTACCTCCCTCAAGGATCACCTGCAGTGTTACCTCCCTCAAGGATCACCTGTAGTATTACCTCCCTCATGGATCACCTGTAGTATTACCTCCCTCAAGGATCACCTACAGTGTTACCTCCCTCAAGGGTCAAACCCACAGTGTTACCTCCCCTCAAGGATCACCTGTTTGTATTACCTCCCTCACGGATCACCTGCAGTATTACCTCCCTCAAGGATCAAACCCACATGTTGCCTCCCTCAAAGGGTCACCTACAGTGTTTCCTTCCTCAAGGATCACCTACAGTGGTTTTCCTCCCTCAAGGATCACCTGTAGTTTTTACCCCCCTCAAGGATCAACCCTTTGTATTACCTCCCTCATGGATCAATGTTTGTATTTCCCCTCAAGGATCACCTGCAGTATTACCCCCTCAAGGTCACCTGTAGTATTACCTCCCTATAGGATCACCTGTAGTATTACCTCCCTCAAGGATCATCTACAGTGTTACCTCCCTCAAGGATCACCTGAAGTATTACCTCCCTATAGGATCACCTGTAGTATTACCTCCCTCAAGGATCACCCTAGTATTACCTCCCTCATGGATCACCTGTAATGTTACCTCCCTCAAGGATCACCTGCAGTATTACCTCCCTCAAGGATCACCTACAGTGTTGCCTCCCTCAAGGATCACCTACAGTGTTACCTTCCTCAAGGATCACCTACAGTGTTACCTCCCTCAAGGATCACCTGTAGTATTACCTCCCTCAAGGATCACCTGTAGTATTACCTCCCTCATGGATCACATGTAGTATTACCTCCCTCAAGGATCACCTGCAGTATTACCTCCCTCAAGGATCACCTGTAGTATTTCCTCCCCCATGGGTCACCTGTAGTATTACCTCCCTCAATTATCACCTGTAGTATTACCTCCCTCCCAAGATCACCTGTAGTATACCCCTCAGGATCACCTGTAGTTTACTCCCTCAAGGATTCACCTGTAGTATTTACATCCCCAAGGATCACCTGTAGTATTACTCCCTCAAGGATCACCTGTATATTACCTTCCCTCAAGGATCACCTACAGTGTTACCCCCCTCATGGAAACCCCCTGTAGTGTTACCTCCCCCAAGGATCATCTACAGTGTTACCTCCCTCAAGGATCACCTGTAGAATTACCTCCCTCAAGGATCACCTGTAGTATTACCTCCCTCAAGGATCACCTGTAGTATTACCTCCCTCAAGGATCACCTGTAGTATTACCTCCCTCAAGGATCACCTACAGTGTTACCTCCCTCATGGATCACCTGTAGTATTACCTCCCTCAAGGATCATCTACAGTGTTTACCTCCCCTCAAGGAATCACCTGTAGTTTACCTCCCTATAGGATCACCTGTAGTATTACCTCCCTCAAGGATCACCCGTAGTATTACTTCCCTCATGGATCACCTGTAATGTTACCTCCCTCAAGGATCACCTGCAGTATTACCTCCCTCAAGGATCACCTACAGTGTTACCTCCCTCAGGATCACCTGTAGTAAATTTCCTCCCTCATGGATCACCTGTAGTATTACCTCCCTCATGGATCACCTGTAGTGTTACCTCCCTCAAGGATCACCTGGGGTATTACCTCCCTCAAGGATCACCTACAGTGTTACCTCCCTCAAGGATCACCTGTAGTATTACCTCCCTCATGGATCACCTGTACTATTATCTCCCTCAAGGATCACATGTAGTATTACCTCCCTCAAGGATCACCTACAGTGTTACCTCCCTCAAGGATCACCTGTAGTATTACCTCCCTCATGGATCACCTGTAGTATTACCTCCCTCAAGGATCACCTACAGTGTTACCTCCCTCAAGGATCACCTACAGTGTTACCTCCCTCAAGGATCACCTACAGTGTTACCTCCCTCATGCATCACCTGTAGTGTTACTTCCCTCAAGGATCACCTACAGTGTTACGTCCCTCAAGGATCACCTACAGTGTTACCTCCCTCATGGATCACCTGTAGTGTTACCTCCCTCAAGGATCACCTGTAGTATTACCTCCCTCAAGGATCACCTACAGTGTTACCTCCCTCATGGATCACCTACAGTGTTACCTATCTCAAGGATCACCTACAGTGTTACCTCCCTAATGGATCACCTGTAGTATTACCTCCCTCAAGGATCACCTACAGTGTTACCTCCCTCAAGGATCACCTACAGTGTTACCTCCCTCAAGGATCACCTGTAGTATTACCTTCCTCAAGGATCACCTACAGTGTTACCACCCTCAAGGATCACCTGTAGTGTTACCTCCCTCAAGGATCACCTACAGTGTTACCACCCTCAAGGATCACCTGTAGTATTACCTCCCTCAAGGATCACCTACAGTGTTAACACCCTCAAGGATCACCTGTAGTATTACCTCCCTCAAGGATCACCTACAGTGTTACCACCCTCAAGGATCACCTGCAGTGTTACCACCCTCATGGATCACCTGCACTATTACCTCCCTCATGGATCACCTGCAGTATTACCTCCCTCATGGATCACCTGCAGTATTACTTCCCTCAAGGATCACCTACAGTGTTACCACCCTCAAGGATCACCTACAGTGTTACCACCCTCAAGGATCACCTACAGTGTTACCACCTCAAGGATCACCTACAGTGTTACCCCCCTCAAGATCACCTACATGTTTTCCACCCTCAAGGATCACCTACAGTGTTACCACCCTCAAGGATCACCTACAGTGTTACCACCCTCAAGGATCACCTACAGTGTTACCACCCTCAAGGATCACCTACAGTGTTACCACCCTCAAGGATCACCTACAGTGTTACGTCCCTTAAGGATCACCTGCAGTGTTACCACCCTCAAGGATCACCTACAGTGTTACGTCCCTTAAGGATCACCTGCAGTGTTACCACCCTCATGGATCACCTGCAGTATTACCTCCCTCGTGGATCACCTGTAGTATTACCTCCCTCAAGGATCACCTATAGTGTTACCACCCTCAAGGATCACCTACAGTGTTACCACCCTCAAGGATCACCTATAGTGTTACCACCCTCAAGGATCATCTACAGTGTTACCACCCTCAAGGATCACCTGCAGTGTTACCACCCTCAAGGATCACCTACAGTGTTACCACCCTCAAGGATCACCTGCTGCTACGCCACCTCCAGTAATGACTGTTTTTACCAACTCAAGATTCTCTAATTTCCTTCGGCATAGACAATTTAAGCCATAAATGAAGCCAAGTTTTTGGGGTTTAAAATTTTTACATGAAATAACATACAAAACATTTTCAAATCAACTATAATGATCTTTCTTAAAGAAAAAAAATACCTGAACATTTAGGAAAAATTTTTAAAACGCTGAACAAAAGCAACAATCCACTTCCATTACTTACCATAATTTTTTCCTTAAACATATTTTTCTTTTTCTGGAGTTACGAGCCATTTCATTAGTTTAATTTTCTCTTGAACACAAAATTTTTTTCGGGACTGACATTTACGTTTAGAATTGTTAAGCTTGTGCAAGAGCAAGCGATGTCTCCAGGGAGAGAACACTGAGGAGTGCACCACCTTTAGGAGCACTGTGCTTCTCCGGGAGCACCTGCTTCCCTGAGCAGCGACCCGAGGCTCTCTGGAGACATAAGAAGTCATCAACAGCTGAAATTCCTTGTTGATGAAGGCTTTGGAATCCTCATATTCGAAACGTTTCGCCTACACAGCAGGCTTCAGCTGTCTCCAATTTTAGTCACGTCTACATTCGACTGAAGAAGTCTACTGTGTAGCGAAAAGTTTCCGAAATAAGAAGAGCGGAGTTTTGTGTCTTAGTCATCGACTCAGCGGAATTTTATATTATGACAATGATGTCAGCGGCTGTTTGGGAAGCTTCAGGTGGATCACCTTCACATGGGTCACCTTAAACATGGGTCACATTCAGGTGGGTCATCTTCATGTGGGAGCCACCTTCACGTGGGTCACCTTCACTTAGGTCACCTTAACGTGGGAGTCACCTTCGTGTAGGTCACCTTCGTGTAGGTCACCTTCACGTAGGTCACCTTAACGTGGGAGTCATCTTTCACGTGGGTCATCTTCACGTAGGTCACCTCCACGTTGGAGTCACCTTCATGTGGGAGACACTTTCACGTGGGAGTCACCTTCACGTGGGAGTCACCTTCACGTGGGTCACCTTAACGTGGAAGTTAACTTCACGTGAGTCACCCTCACAGGGGAGTCACCTTCACGTGGGAGACACCTTCACATGGGAGTCACCTTCACGTGGGAGTCACTTTCAGGTGGGAGACACCTTCATGTGGGAGTCACCTTCACGTAGGAGTCACCTTCACGTGAGAGACACTTTCACGTGATAGTCACCATCACGTGGGAGACACCTTCGCGTGATAGTCACCTTCACGTGGGAGTTACCATCACGTAGATCAGGTAACAGACTGAAGTGCGTTACAATGACCATTGTCTTCCATCAGACAGTAACACCATGCGTGTGATGCAGTGCGACAGCCGCAACACAACTCGAACTCTCAAACAGGGAGAGCAGCGCCACCTGGCGGATGTATCCAATTTAGCCACAAAAAATACCAGCAGAGAAGAGTCTGGTATTTTCCCACTGGTATTAAATGACGAATATTTCATCATTCGTCAGAATTTTGGGTGTTATGGGACCCGTACGGGTTTTGTGCTTTCTCGCGAATAAAATCAATTCAACCCAGCAAGATTCTCTGACAAGTTGTCACTGACTGGTGAGTGACTGTTGAAGGTGTCACTGACTGGTGAGTGACTGTTGAAGGTGTCACTGACTGGTGAGTGACTGTTGAAGGTGTCACTGACTGGTGAGTGACTGTTGAATGTATCACTGACTGGTGAGTGACTGTTGAATGTATCACTGACTGGTGAGTGACTGTTGAAGGTGTCACTGACTGGTGAGTGACTGTTGAATGTATCACTGACTGGTGAGTGACTGTTGAAGGTGTCACTGTCTGATGAGTGGTGAAGGTGTCACTGACTGGTGAGTGACTGTTGAATGTTCACTGACTGGTGAGTGACTGTTGAAGGTATCACTGTTGGTGAATGACTGGTGAAGGTGTCACTGACTGGTGAGTGACTGTTGAAGGTGCCACTGACTGGTGACTGACTGTTGAAGGTGTCACTGTCTGGTGAGTGACTGTTGAATGTGTCACTGACTGGTGAGTGACTGTTGAATGTGTCACTGACTGGTGAGTGACTGTTGAAGGTGTCACTGTCTGGTGAGTGACTGGTGAAGGTGTCACTGACTGGTGAGTGGATGGTGAAGGTGTCACTGACTGGTGAGTGACTGTTGAAGGTGTCACTGACTGGTGAGTGACTGGCGAAGGTGTCACTGACTGGTGAGTGTTGAAGGTGTCAATGACTGGTGAGTGACTGGTGAAGGTGACACTGACTGATGAGTGTTGAAGGTGTCAATGACTGGTGAGTGACTGTTGAAGGTGTCAATGACTGGTGAGTGACTGGTGAAGGTGTCACTGACTGATGAGTGTTGAAGGTGTCAATGACTGGTAAGTGACTGTTGAAGGTGTCACTGACTGGTGAGTGACTGGTGAAGGTGTCACTGACTGATGAGTGTTGAAGGTGTCAATGACTGGTGAGTGACTGGTGTAAGGTGTCACTGACTGGTGAGTGATGGTGAAGGTGCACTGACTGATGAGTGTTGAAGGTGTCAATGACTGGTAAGTGACTGTTGAAGGTGTCACTGACTGGTGAGTGACTAGTGAAGGTGTCACTGACTGGTGAGTGACTGTTGAAGGTGTCACTGACTGGTGAGTGACTGATGAAGGTGTCACTGACTGGTGAGTGACTGCTGAAGGTGTCAATGACTGGTGAGTGACTGTTGAAGGTGTCACTGACTGGTGAATGGCTGGTGAAGGTGTCACTGACTGGTGAGTGTTGAAGGTGTCAATGACTGGTGAGTAACTGTTGAAGGTGTCAATGACTGGTGAATGACTGGTGAAGGTGTCAATGACTGGTGAGTGACTGGTGAAGGTGTCACTGACTGGTGAATGACTGGTGAAGGTGTCACTGACTTGTGAGTGTTGAAGGTGTCAATGACTGGTGAGTGACTGGTGAAGGTGTCACTGACTGGTGAGTGTTGAAGGTGTCAATGACTGGTGAATGACTGGTGAAGGTGTCAATGACTGGTAAGTGACTGGTGAAGGTGTCACTGACTGGTGAATGACTGGTGAGTGACTGTTGAAGGTGTCACTGACTGGTGAATGACTGGTGAAGGTGTCAGTGACTGGTGAGTGACTGGTGAAGATGTCACTGACTGGTGGGTGACTGGCGCCACCAAGATAGTCAGTTCCTGAAGGAGTGACCTGCCTCATATAAAGAGTAATAAACCCTCCTTCAGGAAAAAAAAAAACCCTTCAAACGTGACCTGTGACATGTCTAATTCAGGTCTGACCTGTCACCAGTTGCTGTACCTATCATCACTATGACTGTACCTACCATCATTATTACTGTACCTACCATCACAGTGACTGTACCTACCATCACTATGACTGCACCTATCATGGCTATTATTGTACCTAATCATCACTATGATACCTATCATCACTATTACCTACCATCACTATGACTGTACCTACCATCACTATGTCTGTACCTACCATCACTGTGACTGTACCTACCATCACTATGACTGTACCTACCATCACTGTGACTGTACCTACCATCACTGTGACTGTACCTACCATCACTATGACTGTACCTACCATTACTGTGACTGTACCTACCATCACTGTGACTGTGCCTACCATCACTGTGACTGTACCTACCATCACCATGGCTGTACCTACCATCAACATGACTGTACCTACCATCACCATGGCTGTACCTACCATCACCATGACTGTACCTACCATCACCATGACTGTACCTACCATTACCATGACTGTACCTACCATCACCATGACTGTACACACCATCACCATGACTGTACCTACTATCACTATGTACCTACCATTACCATGACTGTACCTACCATCACCATGACTGTACCTACCATCACCATGACTGTACCTACCATCACCATGACTGTACCTACCATCACCATGGCTGTACCTACCATCACCATGACTGTACCTACCATCACCATGACTGTACCTACCATCACCATGACTGTACCTACCATCACCATGGCGTACCTACCATCACCATGACTGTACCTACCATCACCATGACTGTACCTACCATTACCATGACTGTATCTACCATCACCATGACTGTACCTACCATCACCATGACTGTACCTACTATCACTATGACTGTACCTACCATTACCATGACTGTACCTACCATCACCATGACTGTACCTACCATCACCATGACTGTACCTACCATCACCATGACTGTACCTACCATCACCATGACTGTACCTACTATCACTATGACTGTACCTACCATCACCATGACTGTACCTACCATCACCATGACTGTACCTACCATTACCATGACTGTACCTACCATCACCATGACTGTACCTACCATCACCATGACTGTACCTACCATCACCATGACTGTACCTACCATCACCATGACTGTACCTACTATCACTATGACTGTACCTACCATCACCATGACTGTACCTACCATCACCATGACTGTACCTACCATTACCATGACTGTATCTACCATCACCATGACTGTACCTACCATCACCATAAGAACATAAGAACATAAGAACGAAGGAACACTGCAGAAGGCCTACTGGCCCATGCGAGGCAGGTCCAAGTCTCCTACCGGCTTAAGCCAATGCACCCAACCTAGTCAGGTCAGGTCACACTGACTTAAGGGAGGAACACGGCAACCGACCTGGTAGCACAAGCTATCAGGTCTAACTCACACCCACCCACATCTACTCATGTATTTATCCAACCTATTTTTAAAGCTACACAACGTTCCGGCCTCTATAACGGTACTCGGGAGCTTGTTCCACTCATCCACAACTCTATTACCAAACCAGTACTTTCCTATATCCCTCCTGAATCTGAATTTTTTCCAACTTAAAACCATTGCTGCGAGTCCTGTCTAGGCTAGATATTTTCAGCACACTATTTACATCCCCTTTATTTATTCCTGTCTTCCATTTATACACCTCAATCATATCCCCCCTAATTCTACGTCTTTCTAGAGAGTGCAGTTTCAGGGCCCTTAGTCTATCCTCATAGGGAAGGTTTCTGATACATGGGATCATCTTTGTCATCCTCCTTTGTACATTTTCCAGAGAATTTATATCCATTCTGTAATACGGTGACCAAAACTGTGCAGCATAATCTAAATGAGGCCTAACCAAGGATGTATAGAGTTGAAGAACAACCTGAGGACTCCTATTATTTATGCTTCTTGATATGAAGCCAAGGATTCTATTAGCTTTATTGCGAACACTTATGCACTGTTGTCTTGGTTTCAGATTACTGCTAACCAGAACTCCTAAATCATGACTGTACCTACTATCACTATGACTGTACCTACCATTACCATGACTGTACCTACCATCACCATGACTGTACCTACCATCACCATGACTGTACCTACCATCACCATGACTGTACCTACCATCACCATGACTGTACCTACTATCACTATGACTGTACCTACCATCACCATGAAATGTACCTACCATCACCATGACTGTACCTACTATCACTATGACTGTACCTACCATCACCATGACTGTACCTACTATCACTATGACTGTACCTACCATCACCATGACTGTACCTACTATCACTATGACTGTACCTACCATCACCATGACTGTACCTACCATCACCATGACTGTACCTACTATCACTATGACTGTACCTACCATCACCATGACTGACCTACTATCACTATGACTGTACCTACCATCACCATGACTGTACCTACCATCACCATGACTGTACCTACTATCACTATGACTGTACCTACCATCACCATGACTGTACCTACCATCACCATGACTGTTTCCTACTATCACTATGACTGTACCTACCATCACCATGACTGTACCTACTATCACTATGACTGTACCTACCATCACCATGACTGTACCTACTATCACTATGACTGTACCTACCATCACCATGACTGTACCTACCATCACCATGACTGTACCTACTATCACTATGACTGTACCTACCATCACCATGACTGTACCTACTATCACTATGACTGTACCTACCATCACCATGACTGTACCTACCATCACCATGACTGTACCTACTATCACTATGACTGTACCTACCATCACCATGACTGTACCTACCATCACCATGACTGTACCTACTATCACTATGACTGTACCTACCATCACCATGACTGTACCTACTATCACTATGACTGTACCTACCATCACCATGACTGTACCTACTATCACTATGACTGTACCTACCATCACCATGACTGTACCTACCATCACCATGACTGTACCTACTATCACTATGACTGTACCCACCAGAAGAACATAGAACGTAGGAACACTGCAACAAGCTTACCGGCTCATATCTGGCCGGTCATTTTCATATCTAATGCCTGTCTAAAGCGTCGTCCTAAGTTCCTCTCTGCTATGTGCGGGTTATTCGTGTATTACTCACAAACCAGTATATTCGCATTTAAAGAAAGAGAGAGATAAGAAAAGCTAAATGTGGCCATGAAATTAAAAACCTCGGAGGAATCAAGACATTTTCCAAAGATTTACTCCCTGTAGAGTGAGGTTATGATATACCGCACAGTTTATATAACAAATATTTACATAACAAACTGTTTTCCTTATAAAATTGAAATTCTTAAAGAGTTCAAAACGATGGTAGAGAAGAACTGCCTGTAGGAGAGTGACTGAGGAGGACTAGGAAGGTTGACTCCACTCCTTCCACCTCTTCTCAGTAATTCTCTCTGCCTCCTCTGACTTCTCTCCTTCATCCTCAGCAACAGTAAACTAGGGTAACCTACAGTAGTAAACTAGGGTAACCTACAGTAGTAAACTAGGGTAACCTACAGTAGTAAACTAGGGTAACCTACAGTAGTAAACTAGGTAACCCACAGTAGTAAACTAGGGTAACCTACAGTAGTAAACTAGGGTAACCTACAGTAGTAAACTAGGGTAACCTACAGTAGTAAACTAGGGTAACCTACAGTAGTAAACTAGGGTAACCTACAGTAGTAAACTAGGGTAACCTACAGTAGTAAACTAGGGGTAACCTACAGTAGTAAACTAGGGTAACCTACAGTAGTAAACTAGGGTAACCTACAGTAGTAAACTAGGGTAACCTACAGTAGTAAACTAGGGTAACCTCAGTAGTTAACTAGGGTAACCTACAGTAGTAAACTAGGGTAACCTACAGTAGTAAACTAGGGTAACCTACAGTAGTAAACTAGGGTAACCTACAGTAGTAAACTAGGGTAACCTACAGTAGTAAACTAGGGTAACCTACAGTAGTAAACTAGGGTAACCTACAGAAGTAAACTAGGGTAACCTACAGTAGTAAACTAGGGTAACCTACAGTAGTAAACTAGGGTAACCTACAGTAGTAAACTAGGGTAACCTACAGAAGTAAACTAGGGTAACCTACAGTAGTAAACTAGGGTAACCTACAGAAGTAAACTAGGGTAACCTACAGAAGTAAACTAGGGTAACCTACAGTAGTAAACTAGGGTAACCTACAGAAGTAAACTAGGGTAACCTACAGTAGTAAACTAGGGTAACCTACAGTAGTAAACTAGGGTAACCTACAGAAGTAAACTAGGGTAACCTACAGTGATAAACTAGGGTAACCTACAGAAGTAAACTAGGGTAACCTACAGTAGTAAACTAGGGTAACCTACAGAAGTAAACTAGGGTAACCTACAGAAGTAAACTAGGTAACCTACAGAAGTAAACTAGGGTAACCTACAGTAGTAAACTAGGGTAACCTACAGAAGTAAACTAGGGTAACCTACAGTAGTAAACTAGGGTAACCTACAGAAGTAAACTAGGGTAACCTACAGTAGTAAACTAGGGTAACCTACAGTAGTAAACTAGGGTAACCTACAGTAGTAAACTAGGGTAACCTACAGTAGTAAACTAGGGTAACCTACAGAAGTAAACTAGGGTAACCTACAGTAGTAAACTAGGGTAACCTACAGTAGTAAACTAGGGTAACCTACAGTAGTAAACTAGGTAACCTACAGTAGTAAACTAGGGTAACCTACAGTAGTAAACTAGGGTAACCTACAGTAGTAAACTAGGGTAACCTACAGTAGTAAACTAGGGTAACCTACAGTAGTAAACTAGGGTAACCTACAGTAGTAAACTAGGGTAACCTACAGTAGTAAACTAGGGTAACCTACAGTAGTAAACTAGGGTAGTTTACAGTAGTAAACTAGGGTAACCTACAGTAGTAAACTAGGGTAACCTACAGTAGTTAACTAGGGTAACCTACAGTAGTAAACTAGGGTAACCTACAGTAGTAAACTAGGGTAACCTACAGTAGTAAACTAGGGTAACCTACAGTAGTTAACTAGGGTAACCTACAGTAGTAAACTAGGGTAACCTACAGAAGTAAACTAGGGTAACCTACAGTAGTAAACTAGGGTAACCTACAGTAGTAAACTAGGGTAACCTACAAAAGTAAAACTAGGGTAACCTACAGTAGTAAACTAGGGTAACCTACAGTAGTAAACTAGGGTAACCTACAGTAGTAAACTAGGGTAACCTACAGAAGTAAACAAGGTAACCTACAGAAGTAAACTAGGGTAACCTACAGAAGTAAACTAGGGTAACCTACAGAAGTAAACTAGGGTAACCTACAGTAGTAAACTAGGGTAACCTACAGTAGTAAACTAGGGTAACCTACAGAAGTAAACTAGGGTAACCTACAGAAGTAAACTAGGGTAACCTACAGAAGTAAACTAGGGTAACCTACAGTAGTAAACTAGGGTAACCTACAGTAGTAAACTAGGGTAACCTACAGTAGTAAACTAGGGTAACCTACAGAAGTAAACTAGGGTAACCTACAGTAGTAAACTAGGGTAACCTACAGTAGTAAACTAGGGTAACCTACAGTAGTAAACTAGGGTAACCTACAGAAGTAAACAAGGTAACCTACAGAAGTAAACTAGGGTAACCTACAGAAGTAAACTAGGGTAACCTACAGAAGTAAACTAGGGTAACCTACAGTAGTAAACTAGGGTAACCTAACAGTAGTAAACTAGGGTAACCTACAGAAGTAAACTAGGGTAACCTACAGAAGTAAACTAGGGTAACCTACAGAAGTAAACTAGGGTAACCTACAGTAGTAAACTAGGGTAACGTACAGTAGTAAACTAGGGTAACCTACAGTAGTAAACTAGGGTAACCTACAGAAGTAAACTAGGGTAACCTACAGTAGTAAACTAGGGTAACCTACAGTAGTAAACTAGGGTAACCTACAGAAGTAAACTAGGGTAACCTACAGAAGTAAACTAGGGTAACCTACAGAAGTAAACTAGGGTAACCTACAGAAGTAAACTAGGGTAACCTACAGAAGTAAACTAGGGTAACCTACAGAAGTAAACTAGGGTAACCTACAGTAGTAAACTAGGGTAACCTACAGTAGTAACTAGGGTAACCTACAGAAGTAAACTAGGGTAACCTACAGTAGTAAACTAGGGTAACCTACAGTAGTAAACTAGGGTAACCTACAGTAGTAAACTAGGGTAACCTACAGAAGTAAACTAGGGTAACCTACAGTAGTAAACTAGGGTAACCTACAGTAGTAAACTAGGGTAACCTACAGAAGTAAACTAGGGTAACCTACAGTAGTAAACTAGGGTAACCTACAGAAGTAAACTAGGGAAACCCTACAGTAGTAAACTAGGGAACCTACAGAAGTAAACTAGGGTAACCTACAGTAGTAAACAGGGTAACCTACAGAAGTAAACTAGGGTAACCTACAGTAGTAAACTAGGGTAACCTACAGAAGTAAACTAGGGTAACCTACAGTAGTAAACTAGGGTAACCTACAGTAGTAAACTAGGGTAACCTACAGTAGTTAACTAGGGAAAACCTACAGTAGTAAACTAGGGTAACCTACAGTAGTAAACTAGGGTAACCTACAGTAGTAAACTAGGGTAACCTACAGTAGTAAACTAGGGTAACCTACAGAAGTAAACTAGGGTAACCTACAGTAGTAAACTAGGGTAACCTACAGTAGTAAACTAGGGTAACCTACAGTAGTAAACTAGGGTAACCTACAGAAGTAAACTAGGGTAACCTACAGTAGTAAACTAGGGTAACCTACAGAAGTAAACTAGGTAACCTACAGTAGTAAACTAGGGTAACCTACAGAAGTAAACTAGGGTAACCTACAGTAGTAAACTAGGGTAACCTACAGTAGTAAACTAGGGTAACCTACAGTAGTTAACTAGGGTAACCTACAGTAGTAAACTAGGGTAACCTACAGTAGTAAACTAGGGTAACCTACAGTAGTAACTAGGGTAACCTACAGTAGTAAACTAGGGTAACCTACAGAAGTAAACTAGGGTAACCTACAGTAGTAAACTAGGTAACCTACAGTAGTAAACTAGGGTAACCTACAGTAGTAAACTAGGGTAACCTACAGAAGTAAACTAGGGTAACCTACAGTAGTAAACTAGGGTAACCTACAGTAGTAAACTAGGGTAACCTACAGAAGTAAACTAGGGTAACCTACAGTAGTAAACTAGGGTAACCTACAGTAGTAAACTAGGGTAACCTACAGTAGTAAACTAGGGTAACCTACAGTAGTAAACTAGGGTAACCTACAGAAGTAAACTAGGGTAACCTACAGTAGTAAACTAGGGTAACCTACAGAAGTAAACTAGGGTAACCTACAGTATTGTTAATATTTTTTTGCAGTAATTATTTTTATTACAAGTATTAATGATATTCTTTACTTCAAGAGTTTAAATGCACATTTATTCACTTTTTTTGCAATTTTATATATTTTTCATTTTTATGTGGTTGTATTTGGGACGTGGAACGGTTTCTCCCTATAACAAACACACGCTATAACACACCAGGTTCTAGAACCAATTAAATTCGTTATAACATACTTTCTGTATATAGAACGAAGATTAGGGAAATATTAAGTCCACTTCAGAATAACCTGGACAAGTTACTGATAGCCAGAAAAACATAGGCTCTATTTTTAACATTTATAACCTACCGGTCTACACACACAACTCAAACGATATACCAGTAATTACCTGTATCACAGGTGTGTGTAGCCAGCTGACCTGTGTGTAGTCAGCTGACCTGTGTGTAACCAGCTCACCTGTGTGTAGCCAGCTGATCTGTCTGTAACCAGCAGATCTGTGTGTAGCCAGCTGACTTGTTTGTAGAAAGCTGACCTGTGTGTAGCCAGCTGACTTGTGTGTAGCCAGCTGACCTGTGTGTAGCCAGCTGACCTGTGTGTAGCCAGATGAACTGTGTAGAACCAGCTGACCTGTATCGTGAGAGGACGTAAAACAACGATGTCTTCTCTTGAGGAGCTGCACCACCAGGTGAAGCAAGGTACTACCAGGTGAAGCAGCTGCACCACCAGGTGAAGCAAGGTACTACCAGGTGAAGCAGCTGCACCACCAGGTGAAGCAAGGTACTACCAGGTGAAGCAGCTGCACCACCAGGTTGAAGCAAGGTACTACCAGTGAAGCAGCTGCACCACCAGGTGAAGCAAGGTACTACCAGGTGAAGCAGCTGCACCACCAGGTGAAGCAAGGTACTACCAGGTGAAGCAGCTGCACCACCAGGTGAAGCAAGGTACTACCAGGTGAAGCAGCTGCACCACCAGGTGAAGCAAGGTACTACCAGGTGAAGCAGCGGTACTACCAGGTGAAGCAGCTGCACCACCAGGTGAAGCAGCTGCACCACCAGGTGAAGCAAGGTACTACCAGGTGAAGCAGCTGCACCACCAGGTGAAGCAGCTGCACCACCAGGTGAAGCAAGGTACTACCAGGTGAAGCAGCTGCACCACCAGGTGAAGCAAGGTACTACCAGGTGAAGCAGCGGTACTACCAGTGAAGCAGCTGCAACCACAGGTGAAGCAGCTGCACCACCAGGTGAAGCAAGGTACTACCAGGTGAAGCAGCTGCACCACCAGGTGAAGCAAGGTACTACCAGGTGAAGCAGCTGCACCACCAGGTGAAGCAAGGTACTACCAGGTGAAGCAGCTGCACCACCAGGTGAAGCAAGGTACTACCAGGTGAAGCAGCTGCACCACCAGGTGAAGCAAGGTACTAACCAGGTGAAGCAGCTGCACCACCAGGTGAAGCAAGGTACTACCAGGTGAAGCAGCTGCACCACCAGGTGAAGCAAGGTACTAACCAGGTGAAGCAGCTGCACCACCAGGTGAAGCAAGGTACTACCAGGTGAAGCAGCTGCACCACCAGGTGAAGCAAGGTACTACCAGGTGAAGCAGCTGCACCACCAGGTGAAGCAAGGTACTACCAGGTGAAGCAGCTGCACCACCAGGTGAAGCAAGGTACTACCAGGTGAAGCAGCGGTACTACCAGGTGAAGCAGCGGTACTACCAGGTGAAGCAGCTGCACCACCAGGTGAAGCAGCGGTACTACCAGGTGAAGCAGCGGTACTACCAGGTGAAGCAAGGTACTACCAGGTGAAGCAGCGGTACTACCAGGTGAAGCAGCGGTACTACCAGGTGAAGCAAGGTACTACCAGGTGAAGCAGCTGCACCACCAGGTGAAGCAAGGTACTACCAGGTGAAGCAGCTGCACCACCAGGTGAAGCAAGGTACTACCAGGTGAAGCAGCTGCACCACCAGGTGAAGCAAGGTACTACCAGGTGAAGCAGCGGTACTACCAGGTGAAGCAGCGGTACTACCAGGTGAAGCAAGGTACTACCAGGTGAAGCAGCGGTACTACCAGGTGAAGCAGCGGTACTACCAGGTGAAGCAGCTGCACCACCAGGTGAAGCAAGGTACTACCAGGTGAAGCAGCGGTACTACCAGGTGAAGCAGCGGTACTACCAGGTGAAGCAGCGGTACTACCAGATGAAGCAGCGGTACTACCAGGTGAAGCAGCTGCACCACCAGGTGAAGCAAATTACTACCAGGTGAAGCAGCGGTACTACCAGGTGAAGCAGCGGTACTACCAGGTGAAGCAGCTGCACCACCAGGTGAAGCAGCGGTACTACCAGGAGAAGCAGCGGTACCACCAGGTGAAGCAGCTGCACCACCAGGTGAAGCAAAGTACTACCAGGTGAAGCAAAGTACTACCAGGTGAAGCAAGGTACTACCAGGTGAAGCAGCGGTACTACCAGGTGAAGCAGCGGTACTACCAGGTGAAGCAGCTGCACCACCAGGTGAAGCAGCGGTACTACCAGGAGAAGCAGCGGTACCACCAGGTGAAGCAGCGGTACTACCAGGTGAAGCAGCTGCACCACCAGGCGAAGCAGCTGCACCACCAGGTGAAGCAAAGTACTACCAGGTGAAGCAAAGTACTACCAGGTGAAGCAAGGTACTACCAGGTGAAGCAGCGGTACTACCAGGTGAAGCAGCGGTACTACCAGGTGAAGCAGCTGCACCACCAGGTGAAGCAGCGGTACTACCAGGAGAAGCAGCGGTACCACCAGGTGAAGCAGCGGTACTACCAGGTGAAGCAGCTGCACCACCAGGCGAAGCAGCTGCACCACCAGGTAAAGCAGCTACACCACCAGGTAAAGCAGCTGCACCACCAGGTGAAGAAGTGGTACTACCAGGTGAAGCAGCGGTACTACCAGGTGAAGCAGTGGTACTACCAGGTGAAGCAGCGGTACTACCAGGTGAAGCAGCTGCACCACCAGGTGAAGCAAGGTACTACCAGGTGAAGCAGCGGTACTACCAGGTGAAGCAGCGGTACTACCAGGTGAAGCAGCGGTGCCACCAGGTGAAGCAGCGGTGCTACCAGGTGAAGCAGCGGTGCTACCAGGTGAAGCAGCTGCACCACCAGGTGAAGCAGCGGTACTACCAGGTGAAGCAGCTGCACCACCAGGTAAAGCAGCTACACCACCAGGTAAAGCAGCTGCACCACCAGGTGAAGCAGCGGTACTACCAGGAGAAGCAGCTGCACCACCAGGTAAAGCAGCTACACCACCAGGTAAAGCAGCTGCACCACCAGGTGAAGCTGCGGTGCTACCAGGTGAAGCAGCTGCACCACCAGGTGAAGCAGCGGTACTACCAGGAGAAGCAGCGGTACCACTAGGTGAAGCAGCGGTACTACCAGGTGAAGCAGCTGCACCACAAGGTGAAGCAGCTGCACCACCAGGTAAAGCAGCTGTACCACCAGGTAAAGCAGCTACACCACCAGGTAAAGCAGCTGCACCACCAGGTGAAGAAATGGTACTACCAGGTGAAGCAGCGGTACTACCAGGTGACGCAGTGGTACTACCAGGTGAAGCAGCGGTACTACCAGGTGAAGAAGCTGCACAACCAGGTGAACCAGCTGCACCACCAGGTGAAGCAAAGGTACTACCAGGTGAAGCAGCGGTACTACCAGGTGAAGCAAACGTACCAGGTGAAGCAGCTGCACCACCAGGTGAAGCAGCTGCACCACCAGGTGAAGCAGCTGCACCACCAGGTGAAGCAGCTGCACCACCAGGTGAAGCAGCGGTACTACCAGGTGAAGCAGCGGTACTACTAGGTGAAGCAAAGGTACTACCAGGTGAAGCAGCTGCACCACCAGGTGAAGCAGCTGCAGCACCAGGTGAAGCAGCGGTACTACCAGGTGAAGCAACGGTACTACCAGGTGAAGCAGCGGTACTACCAGGTGAAGCAGCGGTACTACCAGGTGAAGCAGCGGTACTACCAGGTGAAGCAGCGGTACTAACCAGGTTGAAGCAGCTGCAACACCAGGTGAAGCAGCTGCACCACCAGGTGAAGCAGCTGCAGCACCAGGTGAAGCAGCGGTACTACCAGGGATGAAGCAGCGGTACTACCAGGTGAAGCAGCGGTACTACCAGGTGAAGCAGCGGTACTACCAGGTGAAGCAGCTGCAACACCAGGTGAAGCAGCTGCACCACCAGGTGAAGCAGTTGCAGCACCAGGTGAAGCAGCGGTACTACCAGGTGAAGCAGCGGTACTACCAGGTGAAGCAGCGGTACTACCAGGTGAAGCAGCGGTACTACCAGGTGAAGCAGCTGCAACTCCAGGTGAAACAGCTGCACCACCAGGTGAAGCAGCTGCACCACCAGGTGAAGCAGCTGCACCACCAGGTGAAGCAGCTGCACCACCAGGTGAAGCAGCTGCACCACAAGGTGAAGCAAAGGTACTAACCTGTGAAGATGGGCGTGACGGTCTACCAGGTGAAGCAGCGGTACACACCAGGTGAAGCAGCGGTGCTACCAGGTGAAGCAGCGGTGCTATCAGGTGAAGCAAAGGTACTACCAGGAGAAGCAGCGGTACTACCAGGTGAAGCAGCGGTGCTACCAGGTGAAGCAAAGGTACTACCAGGAGAAGCAGCGGTACTACCAGGTGAAGCAGCGGTGCTACCAGGTGAAGCAAAGGTACTACCAGGAGAAGCAGCGGTACTACCAGGTGAAGCAGCGGTACCAACTGGTGAAGCAGCGGTGCTACCAGGTGAAGCAAAGGTACTACCAGGTGAAGCAGCTGCACCACCAGGTGAAGCAGCTGCACCACCAGGTGAAGCAGCTGCACCACCAGGTGAAGCAGCTGCACCACCAGGTGAAGCAGCTGGACTACCAGGTGAAGCAAAGGTACTACCAGGAGAAGCAACGGTACTACCAGGTGAAGCAGCTTCACCACAAGGTGAAGCAGCTGCACCACCAGGCGAAGCAGCTGCACCACCAGGTGAAGCAACGGTACTACCAGGTGAAGCAGCGGCACTACCAGGTGAAGCAGCTGCACCACCAGGCGAAGCAGCTGCACCACCAGGTGAAGCAGCGGTACTACCAGGTGAAGCAGCGGCACTACCAGGTGAAGTAGCTTCACCACCACTTGAAGCAGCTGCACCACCAGGTGAAGCAGCTGCACCACCAGGTGAAGCAGCTGGATCTGGAGGCAGCCAACAGAGATACATATGAATCTTTAAAACGATGAAGAAGGAAAAGGAACCTGCTGGACAGTGATGGTTAGAAGAAGCGCTAAACCAAAGCTTAGAATTAGTGAAGGAGCTGTGTACGCGTCCAGCTGACGTGTTGTGCTCCACCATCACTGCTGGACTAGTACGGCAACCAACCAGAACAACGGCAATACGGCCTCGAAGACAGTTCATTCCCTATTCATGAAAACACACATGGGAAATACAGTAAAACAACAATAAATAACCAAATGGAAAATTAAAAAGTTTATAAGGTTTAATGAAATGTAAAACACACAAACATAACATTTTACCTCAAGTGAATCAAACATTTAAGTATAACATGAATTGAAAATGAATCAAAACAAAGACAAGAAATGCAATACAATACAGAGGTTTTTCCAGCAAGAGTTATGGAGCAGTCTGTGTCACTGTAGTCTGGCTCTGATCCACCATGGTCCAGTCTGGTGTAAATAGAATAGCCATGGACGAATATAAACAAGAAGATTCTGTCACCTTAAATTGAAGACTGCGATATACACTCACGTGTTGGAATATGTAGGTCTTGCGCCCTAATTAGGAGAGCAAGGCAAGAATGTGAAGTGTAATACAAACTCACTAATGACAGAACTTAGTGAGCTCCTGACTAATCTTTTCAATTTATCGCTGCAGACGGGCGTCCTGCCCGTATATGTGAAAAGTGACAAACTTACTTCGATACTACAAAACAGGCGATAAGTCCCTTTCAACAAGTTACCGCCCAGTCAGCCTAGCATCAATAATGAGATTATATTAATCGTATAAAGTGCCGACAAGTAGATAAGACACATGTGTAACTATTTGGGATCTTCACTGATGAAACGTTTCGCCTGTTCAGAGGGCTTCTTCAGTCGAAATAAAGAGGAAAAACAGAAATCGTGGAAATGTAGATGAAGTAATCAGTGCCTCAGCCTGGAGAAAGAATTAAGTTTGAGGTGGTCAGTCCCTCAGCCTGGAAAAAGAATTAAAGTTTGAGGTGGTCGGTCTCTTTTTCTACAGACTGAGGGACTCATCGCCTCATATCTACATCTCCATAACTTCTACCGAAGACACTGCGGTAGGGGTAGGAAAAGAAGGAAATATAATAAGTAGTAGTAATAACAGTAGCAGCGGTGGTGGTAGCAGAAGCAGAATTAGCGGCAGTAGCAGGAGTAGCAGAAGAAAGGTAGCAGTAAAGGTAATAGCAGTAATGAGGTAGTAGTAGTGGAGAGTGCAGTCAAAGATTTTGTATTAGCGGTAGTAGTAGTAGCAGCAGTAGTAGTACAAAAGAACAGAGGAACACTGCAGGAGATCTGGCCCACGCCAGGCAAGACGGTTGAGATTGAAGTATCTCAATACTCTAACACGAGCCCCCAAGGAGGCTGAGAAGAACTGCAACAGGCCAACTGGCCCAAGCCGGAAAGAGAAGGAAGCCAGGAGACAGGGAAGGAAAAGGAATTGCAGAAGGCAGGTCAGAGAAAAAGGAGAGGAGAGACAGAGACCGGGTAAATTCACGAGTGTACTGAAGATTAGATTTCTTGGTAACGTACTAAGAAAGGCAAGCATCTACACAAGCAAAGCCAATTACTAAGATTAATGTTAGAAAATTTTTGTATAAAGCTGATTTGATAAGAAGGCCTTTAAGTGCTAGAATGGAAGATAGGCTAATGGGATGGCTGCTGTGATCTCTGACATGACAGAAAAGAGCACTGTTAGTGTCGGTAAGGCTCCTTACGTCTGTTAGAAAGCGAGATGCCTGCTTCACTATAATATTAGAGAGAACAAGAGGAACAGAACATGGAGTAGACACCAGAAGCTTCACATAACTGGTGTATAAATCTTGGTAATAAATACCGACAAATTGCTTTAAAAAGATGCGTAAACTAAAACTGCGACATATTTATTAGAAAACGTTTCGGTCCGGGACCTTGATCACTTTCAGGTCACCATGCGAGTGACGCATGGTGACCTGAAAAAATTGTCATATAGGGATGAGGACGGGTACATAATGTGATCACACGACTCCTTGATAATCGCCGTCATCGATGGGTATTAGCAAGGCTCCCAGACATCGTCTGCGTCTAAGGCCTTGTTTGGTGAGGAGGAGCTGTGTATCATCCCATCAGGAGGCCTGGTCACAGACCGGGCCGCGGGGGCGTTGACCCCCGGAACTCTCTCCAGGTAAACTCCAGGTAATTTATGAAATATCCGTGGAGTGCCTGTGGATGACACAGTTGTACCTGAAGTCGTCTCTCTTGCTGGCATTTCGATGTTCGTTCAGGCGGATCGAAAGATCTCTGCTTGTTTCCCAAGAAATATGTAATGGAAACAGGTAGAAATCTTTCAGCATGTATCTATCTATATATATATATATATATATATATGTGTGTGTGTGTGTGTGTGTGTGTACCATTGCACAACTCCTGATGATGCACTGAGAAGTGTGAAAGTACTTGAGTTAAAGATTTCCACCCCCCACGGCTTGTCTTGCATTAAGATCGTGCCAAATATGTAAAACTTGTGATCTTGGCTTAAACAGCAACGTTCATCTTGCCATATAAGACAAGCGAAAATTTGGGTATGGAATAATTCCGCAAAAATCATTCTGAACCTAACGAAAAAAATACATTTCACTGTCCTTGTTTATTATTAAATTATTTTAAACTTATCTAAAATATAGTTAGTTGGATTAGGCTAAAATAAATTGCGCATGTTATAATAAGGTTAGGTAAGTTTTCTAAGGTTCTTTTGGTACAAAATTATTAATTTTTACATTAACATTAATGAAAAAATATATCTTTAAACGTTTAAGAGAAAATTTTATTAAGGACTTAACCCCTTCTCATGTATACATTACTAAATTTAAAAGGAAAAACTTTCGTTTTCCCTTTTGGGCCACCCTACCCCAGTGGGATACGGCCAGTTTGTTGAAAAAAGAACATATATATATATATATATGTATATATATATATATATATATATATATATATATATATATATATATATTATATAATATATATAATATATATATATATATATATATATATATATATGTCGTGCCGAATAGGCAGAACTTGCGATCTTGGCTTAAATAGCAACGCACATCTTGCCATATAGGACAAGTGAAAAATTGTGTATGCAATAATTTGGCCAAAATCATTCTGAACCTAACGAAAAAAAATATATTTCACTGTGTTTGTTTAGTATTAAATTATTGTAAACAAATCTAAAATATATTTAGTTGGGTTAGGCTAAAATAAATTGTTTTTGTTATAATAAGGTTAGGTAAGTTTTCTAAGTTCATTTTGTTGCAAAATTATAAATTTTTACATCAACATTAATGAAAAAAATATATCTTTAAACGTATAAAAGAAAATTTCAGAAAGGACTTAATTTTAAATGAGTTCTTGCTAAATGACCAGTTTTACATATTCGGCACGACATATATATATATATATATATATATATATATATATATATATATATATATATATATATATATATATATATATATTAAGGTTAGGTAAGTTTTCTAAGGTTCTTTTCGTACAAAATTATTAATTTTTACATTAACATAAATGAAAAAAGTATATCTTTAAACTTACAAGAGAAAATTTTACAAAGGACTTCATTTTAAATGAGTTCTTGCTAACTGACCAGTTTTACATATTCGGCACGACACACACACACATACGCACACACACACACAGTAGGGACAGCGAGCGCGCTAGTCACGCCTTCCGTGCTCCGGGAATATAAAGTGTTTTTGAGGGCTATGAAAAGTGTTCGCAAGGGTTGCTAAGTGTGTCAGGGTAGTGAACAATCCTAGAAGTAAATTTTTTATCTGCCTGAGCCACATAAGTGTGGGGAGAGCCACAATTTTGTAAGTGATCTAGAAAATAAAAAACGTTGTTGCGCAAGTGGGCAGGCTAGTGTGGTGGTAAGGGGGACGTTGTCAAGTGTCACCCAAGAAAGATAATAAAGTGAAACAATCGTGCGACCAGTGAGAGAAATACAGTGAGTAGGGTACATTATTAACGAGAAGAAATTGAGGTGGATCTACGCCAGGACGTACATCGACTGGATCTG
Organism: Cherax quadricarinatus; assembly: GCF_026875155.1. Classification (NCBI taxonomy): domain Eukaryota; kingdom Metazoa; phylum Arthropoda; class Malacostraca; order Decapoda; family Parastacidae; genus Cherax; species Cherax quadricarinatus. Next base: position 33,150,010 of record NC_069413.1, read on the forward strand.
CGCCAGGACGTCACATCGAGCTGGACAATCTACAGTGCTAACAGCTGCACTACAAGTACTGTATCACCTATAGTGGTTTTTTTGGGTGTGGGGTTCCAGGTTCCAATTAACCGCCAAGCTGAATGTGAAATGGTCTAACTCTCATACCACGATAAAGAATAGGCACTCAAGTATTCAATAAGGAATAGCAAATGGTAATCCATTGAACAAAGGCGATTAACTTACTATAAGCAGGTCAAGCATAGGCAATTTTGTAAGTAAGCGTAAGCTAAAGGGGGGTGGAGTCAGGTCCAAAGAGGGTTGTGGACACAAGCGACCACTGAGAATCCACATTACCACTCCAAGCACAAGCACCTACTTTTCAGACACATAATAAACCCACACATAATTCGACACATAATTACACACACACACACACACACATACACACACACACACACACACATACACACACACACACATACACACACACACACACACACACACACATACACACACACACACACCCCACACCATACATACACACACATACTCACACATACACACACACACCCCACACACACACACACACACACACACACGCATGCAGACAGAGTATAGGCTAGGTGGACAAAGACATACAGACCTCACTCAGGGGAAAGACCTTGGGGTGACCATAACACCGAGCACATCCCCGGGAGGCACACATCAACCAAATAACTGCTGCAGCAAAACGGGGCCTGGAAAACCTGAGAATAGCGTTCCGAAAACCCTTTTAAAAGGAATCGTTCAAGACACTGTACACTGTGTATGTTAGGCCCATACTGGAGTATGCAGCACCAGTCTGGAACCCACACCTGGTCAAGCACGTCAAGAAGTTAGAGAAAGTACAAAGGTTTGCAACAAGGCTAGTCCCAGAGCTCAAGGGAATGTCGTACGAGGAAATTTTTAAAGGGAAATCGGACTGACGGGACCTGGAGGACAGAAGGGCCCAGGGGAGACATGATAACGACATATAAGATACTGCACGGAATAGACAAGGTGGACAGAGATAGGATGTTCCAGAGAGGGGACACAGGGACAAGGGGTCACAACTGGAAGCTGAAGACTCAGACGAGTCACAGGGACGTTAGGAAGTATTTCTTCAGTCATAGAGTTTTCAGCAAGTGGAATAGCCTAGCAAGTAAAGTAGTGGAGGCAGGAACAAACATAGTTTTAAAAGAGGTATGAAAAAAGCTCAGGAAGCGAGAGAGAGAGAGGATCCAGTAGCGATCAGTGAAAAGGCGGGGCCAGGAGCTATGACTCGACCCCTGCAACCACAAATAGGTGAGTACACACACACTGTAAGTACGTGCCGGGTAAGTCCCAGGAGGTTGGGTCAGTCAAAAAGAAGTTGTGGGCAGCCAAGGACCACTGAGACTTACATTACAACGCACAAGCCACCTCCCTTTTCAGTACATAATAAACACACACATAATTCCACACAAAATTACACACACACACACACACACACATATCCAGACTCACACATACACTCCCCCCCCTCTCACCACCGACATCTCACTACTTTCCTGATCCCTCCCCTCCCTCGATCACCCTCCCCCCCCCGTTCACCCTAAACCCTCCCACTCCTCTCCCACATAGCCACAGTTCCCCCAATACTTCCCCCTCCACACTCTGACATACACACTACTAACCTAACATACAGAACTAATAGGTTTTTCCCCCTCTGAGGCAGTCAGGATAAAACAAAATGGGTTGCCAGAGAGCAACAAGAAAAACCAAGGGGCAGGAGGAGAAACTGCAAAGGGGAAAATTGGGGAGCAGAGCTCATAAAAAGGGATCATAATGGGAAAAAAAACTAGAAGAACTTAGCATGAGAATGGAAGAGAGGATAGATATGGAAAGCAGGAAGTGGAGGTGCATGTCAAAGCAGCAGAAGCTAGGATACAGACTTTAGAAGAGGAATTGAAAAATCTGAAACAGCCTAAAGAACTAAAGAAACATTTTGGATTGACAACAGAGACTGCTACCTCAGCCACAAATAAGGGGACTGTAGGGAAAGAAGGGGCAAACTACATGGAGAAGCTCTATCAGAGGAGACTGTAGCAAAATGAAAAGCAAGCTTTATGTGGAGGCCCTAACAGACAACAACAGGGGCCCAAGGAAAGCCGAGAAGGGAAAATGACAGGCCACTGAGCCCAAATACAAATTTGTCAGTGAAACTGATGAAAGGAAAGCTGCAGTGGAGGAAACCAAATTAAATGAGGGGGTACACAAAAGGGTATGCAGTGGGGGGAAAGAAAGGGTGAGGTCAGTCTTTGTGTATGGGCTCCAGGAAGTTGAAGGGGAAACATATGAAAACAAGAAAACAAGGGGAAAAAAAAAAGCAATTGAAAGCATCATGAAAGCAATAGGAGAAGACGACATGACCCAGCTGGAAAATTTTCGGGGAATAGGGGGGTTTGTAAAAAAAAGAACCCGGCCCGTGAGAGTGACCTTCAAGGCAGAATCGACTCGGACAAGGATTTCCCGCAGGAGAAAGCACGATTAAGGGACATGCCGGCATACAGGAAGGTGTATCTCAAACGCGACAGAACACAAGAAGAAAGGCAAAACTGAGAGAGATGGTACAAAGGCGAAAGGAGAAAGAGAAGGGGATGGAGAAGACAGACAGGGGATCCCAGACCCAGGAAAAAGATGAAATACAGCCTCCCCTCACAACTTCCTATAGAAGCTCCCAACCAGGTCAACCCCAGTGCCACCCAAAAACACTCTAAATCCCAAAAAACCCATGCCCATCCATGCCCCCACACACACATTACAAACTCCACCCCACAGCAACAACCATAGTTCCCTTTCAGGTTTTCCACTTCCCAACCCCAATATACCCCAGACCACAGTCTTAGAAAAGAGTTGGGAAAGGGGTTGTATACAAATTTCAGAGGAATAAAAACAAGTATGAGGAGTGGACGAAAGAATCAAAGAGACATCCCAACATATAGCACTACAGAAACAAAACTCACCAGGGAAAAACAACAGATCATCTTTCATCCGGGTATCAAATCTCAGGAAAGACAGAGGAGGAGAGGGGGGAGAGGAGTTGCACTGCTCATTAAAAACCAGTGGGGTTTTGAGAAAATAGAAAGGGAAAGGATTGCCGGGCGAAAGGGACTACTTAGTAGGAACAACCAGTCTGAGGGACATAAGGATTAATTCAGTAATGTACCAACCCACCACAGAACTGCAGGAGGCCAAGAGAAGGGAAAACGATGAGAGCAACAGAGGCAAGATTGACACACTAGCCGAGGTGGCCAGGAGACAACCATGGGGGGAGCAAAAATTATAGGTTATGGGTGATTTCATCACAAGGAGATTGACTGGAAAACCGAGCCCATGGGGGTCCCGAAACATGGAAAGCCAAGATGATGATTGGAGTACTGGGAAAACCACATGCATCAACATGTAGAGACACTACCAAGAGAAGGAAGGATGAAAACCCGGCCCAAAGGTGGACCTTGTATCACCTGAGTAGTTCGGACATCGAGGTATCATGTTGAAAGGCCCCTGGGGGCTAGTGATCATTGGTTCTGTGCTTTTGACTACAAGTTTTAGCCCAAGTGGAGAGAGTAGCCAGGAATAGGCTGGGAAAACCAAACTACAAAAGGGGGAATACTCAGGTATGAGGAACTTCCCTTCAAGACATTCAGTGGGAGAGGAAAGACAGGAAACCAGTACAGAAATGATGGACTATGGGAACAACAAAATGCAAGGAGGCAGAGGAGAGGTTTGTTCCCAAGGGGAAAAAGAAATATGGGAAAACAGGGAAAGAGTCCTTGGTTCACCAAAGGTGTAGGGAGGCAAAAATAGGTTACTAGAAATGGAAAGGTACAGAGAAAGAACCAGGAAAAAAGAAATCAAGCCGAAGAGCCAGAAACGAATATGCACAGATAAGAAGGGAGGCTCAGAGACAATATGAAAATGACATAGCATCAAAAGTAAAGACTGACCCGAAGCTGTTGTACAGCCACATCAGGAGGAAAACAACAGTCAAGGACCAGGTAATCAGACTGAGGAAGGGTGATGGGGAATTCACAAGAAACGACCGAGAGGTTTGTCAGGAGCTCAACACAAGATTTAAAGAGGTATTTACAGTGGAAACCAGTAGGACTCCAAGAAATCAGAACTGGGGGGCACACCAGCAAGTGCTGGATGAGGTACATATAACCAAGGAGGAGGTGAAGAAGCTGCTATGCGAACTTGACACCTCAAAGGCGGTGGGACCAGACAACATCTCTCCATGGGTCCTTAAAGAGGGAGCAGAGATAGTGTGAGCCATTAACAAAGATCTTCAACACATCATTTGAAACTGGGCAACTCCCTGAGGTATGGAAAATGGCAAATGTAGTCCCAATTTTTAAAAAGGGAGACAGAGATGAGGCACTAAACTACAGACCTGTATCACTAACATGTATAGTATGCAAGGTCATGGAGAAGATCATCAGGAGGAGAGTGGTGGGGCACCTGGAAAGAAACAAGGGTATAATTGACAACCAGCACGGTTTCAGGGAAGGAAAATCCTGTCACAAACCTACTAGAGTTTTATGACAAGGTGACAGAAGTAAGACAAGAGAGAGAGGGGTGGATCGACTGCATATTTTTGGACTGCAAGAAGGCCTTCGACACAGTTCCTCACAAGAGGTTACTGCAAAAGCTAGAGGATCAGGCACACATAACAGGAAAGGCACTGCAATGGATCAGAGAATATCTGACAGGGAGGCAACAACGAGTCATGGTACGCGACGAGGTGTCAGAGTGGGCGCCTGTGACAAGCGGGTTCCACAGGGGTCAGTCCTAGGACCTGTTCTGTTCTTGGTATATGTGAACGACATAACGGAAGGGATAGACTCAGAAGTGTCCTTGTTTGCAGATGATGCGAAGGTAATGAGAAGAATCAAATCGGACGAGGATCAGGCAGGACTACAAAGAGACCTGGACAGGCTACAAGCCTGGTCCAGCAACTGGTTCCTTGAATTTAACCCTTCCAAATGCAAAGTCATGAAGATTGGGGAAGGGCAAAGAAGACCGCAGACACAATATAGTTTAGATGGCCAAAGACTGCAAACCTCACTCAAGGAAAAAGATCTGGGGGTGAGTATAACACCGAGCATATCTCCTGAGGCACACATCAATCAGATAACTGCTGCAGCATACGGGCGCCTGGCAAACCTACGGATAGCGTTCCGATACCTCAGTAAGGAGTCGTTCAAGACTCTGTATACCATTTACGTCAGGCCCATACTGGAGTATGCAGCACCAGTTTGGAATCCACTCCTAGTCAAGCACGTCAAGAAATTAGAGAAAGTGCAAAGGTTTGCAACAAGACTAGTCCCAGAGCTACGGGGATTGTCCTACGAAGAAAGGTTGAGGGAAATCGGCCTGACGACACTGGAGGACAGGAGGGTCAGGGGAGACATGATAACGACATATAAAATACTGCGCGGAATAGACAAGGTGGACAAAGACGGGATGTTCCAGAGATGGGACACAGACACAAGAGGTCACAATTGGAAGTTGAAGACTCAGATGAATCAAAGGGATGTTAGGAAGTATTTCTTCAGTCATAGAGTAGTCAGGCCATGGAATAGCCTAGAAAGGGATGTAGTGGAGGCAGGAACCATACATAGTTTTAAGGCGAGGTATGATAGAGCTCATGGGGCAGGGAGAGAGAGGACCTAGTAGCAATCAGCGAAGAGGCGGGGCCAGGAGCTGTGACTCGACCCCTGCAACCACAAATAGGTGAGTACAAATAGGTGAGTACAAAACACGCGCACACCCACACACACACACACACACACACACACACACACACACACACACACACACACACACACACACACACAAACAAACACACACACACACCATGGAAGACAGTAATAGCCATTACATACAAACATGTGTAGCGCACAGCAAAGCTAAGCACTTCCATTAATTTAACATAAACCATGGTAAAGAACTACTGTGTACCATTACTATAGTTACAGAGAAGGGCTTGGAGAAGTACCTCTGAGTAAGCCACGGGAACTACGAAGCGACACGTTTTGTCACTCCCAAGGCTCGTATACATAGGATAAACAATAAAGGAATACTGGACTCGAACGGAACTGTTTCTTCATGGCTGTCAGACGGAGCAAACAACGTAAGCTACAACGTATTGCAACTTTTCTTCTCTTGATTCTGGTCACTGTATTCCACCCGACAATTTTATTACCCCATTAGTTATACTGTCTTTGGTGAAAACCTGGCATATAATGCCAATAAGTTGGGGTTTAAGACACGTAAATAAACATTTAGGTCATTTTATTGTGGAAACGTTTCGGTCCTGAGACCCTCTTCACTCCAAATGGTATGACTGGAGTGAACGAAGTCCCAGTACTGGAACGTTATTATAATGAAATATTCTAAGTGTTTGCTTATGTGTCTTCAACTA
>NC_069413.1:33156978-33194478 GCF_026875155.1 Cherax quadricarinatus
TGCCTTTTGACCACACCTTTGTGACCTGACCCCCCCTCCTGGATTTTGCCCACACCACTTACAGCCACTATGTTTTTCCCTACCACCTAGGTTTTTAAGTAAACTTACCGCCTTGTTCCATAGATTCCCAAATTGCTATTCCTATTGAGTACTTGAGTGCCTATTCTTTATGGGTTTTGGGAGATTTTGGACCGTTCCAAATCGTTTGGCGTTAATTTGGGCCCCAAAACCCCCAAACCCCCCAAAACAACCACGCATGTGATTCCAGTACTTAAATTTTCATTTGAGCCCCCTGTAGAGTGTCCACTCGATGTGACGTCCTGGCGTAGATCCCACCTCAATTTCTTTCGATATAATTACCCTTTTTCACTTTTTCTTTCAGGGTCAACACGTTTGTTTCATTTTATTACTTTCTTGTGTGTGTGTGTTTTAAAGTATAGGAATTTTTTTTTTTTTTTATTTTATTTAAAAAAAAATAAATAGTTAACAAAAAAACCCTTAAACAGGGTTGATACACATTTAATAAACAAAATTTTGAAAAAATCTCTCAAAACGTACAAAAAAATAAACACAATTTTAAAAAAACACAAAGTTAAAACAATTATACTAAAATTCCTTTTGACAAAACTAAAAATTAAGAAAATGGGCAATCAAACCCCTATTACCAAAACAACAACAAAAACATAACGTAGGTGCCCCCCTGTAGCAGGTTTCAAAAAATTTAAAAATAAAACCAAATCCCTTCGGTAACACTATTTACTTTTAAAACTGGACATTGCCAATTGCACAATACAATCAAAAGGGAAAAAAGTATGATAAATTATAAATATATGGGTTTCTCACAACCAAAAAAATTTTATCAAACCGAAAGAACCACATCCAAAATCTCTATAAAACAAGTACATACTCGTTTTCCCCAAATCTTACGAGTCAGCCACAAAACTAGAAAAAGCCAAATCATTCCGATTTCACACAGGCTATACCATTTATAACATAAATAAAATCCCGGGTACAAACACACAAAACCCCCGTTTCCGGGCCATAGCCGAAACTCAAGTCTTCAACAAAGAAAAAGGCTTTGACCCTGATTTTAAGACATCATAACACAAAAAACTTCCCCCCACTCCACTACCACAACCAATTTTCCTAACCAAACGCTTCCACAGATACACACAGAAACCAGCCGTTGTGAATACCCCCAACCCCGGAAAAAGCCCGTTCCATCCCCGAAATTCACTCCCCCCCCCCTTTCACAACGTTAAAAAAGCTCTCACACCTACTAGGGTCCCCTGCTGAAAAAGCCGGCCCACGATTTAAAATTTTTTCCCGTTATAAAACACAACGTTTTTTAAAATGGTCCCCCCAAACCCCCTTTTGCGCACCTCCCAATCCCCATTCCTTTCATTCCCCGGGATACAAAAACAAAATCCGCAATTAAACCGGATTGCCGTTGCACAGGCGCCTCGACCCCTCCCACGTCCAAAACTTAAGCCCTCAATCTAATTTCCCCCCTCCCCCCACTGTCCTCGAACCTTACCCATCCATTCCCTGTACTCCCCAATTTCACAAAAAACATACATAAACGCATCCCCTCACCCCGCAAAACCCGACACGCCCCCTCCACCATCAACCCTCTTTCCTTAAGTGCAGAACCCGACGGCATATCCAAAAAGGGGAAAAAAATCCCTCTCCACTTTTGGGACGCACGCGCACAACCGTAATCTTTCCATATATCCTTCCACGCATACTAGGGTAGATCTCTCGCCTTCACGCTCCCTTTCGTCCTTACAACACGCCCCAAAAACACCCACTCGAACTTTTAAGGGCCCCGAAAATGCAGAAAAGCCCGAAAACACGTTTCACCCACTTTCATCTCCGACCCTCCCCACCACATTCGCACCTCTTCATCAAGCCATTCACCCCCCCCGCTGACCCCCACCGTAACCCCCACTTCAAATAAAGCACTTGATTTTAAAACCGAAAATCAATAAAACCCCAATCCCCTCAGTTGACCGGAAAAGTAACCACACCCTACTCAACCATTCACACCCGGAACCCCAAAGAAAATGGAAAACCCTTTTAAAACAGCCTCGTAAACCCGGGCCCTGCTAAGGGAATACCGCAGCCCGTCCGACTTTACTGTATAACAAATTTTTACAACAATCGCACGCATGTATGTAAAAATGATTGGCTCAACCCATCCAATCCCCCCCACCATCGATCCACAACAAGCCCAAAATTTTTCCATCCTCGTCTCTCGCACTACCCATATACACTATTCCCAAACTTTACCCTGCCCACCATTTTCCAACGTCTTCCCTTTCCCCAAAATCCCCTCTTCCCCCCAATTCCTAAGCCCAGTAATTTTGTTTTTTCCCCACATTAAACTCTTAACCCCGGTAACCCCCGCGAAATTATAAATAACATCTCCAACCCAGTAAACCCCTCTGCGTTCGCACGAGTATTGTGTGTCATCCCCATACCCTTTATTCCTCATCCACTTCCTACTCCCCCCCAACCCCCTACAGTTTCCCCTTTTCTAAGAAAGGGTCTGTTAAAAAAAAAAACCAATTAGACGGGACAACCCTGCCTAATACCCCGCCCCATGGATACCCATTTCCCCCCAATTCCCTTTTATTTGTACACACACTCCCAACCCTGTAACAATGCTCTCCCAACGTCCCACCTCCTCCCCAAAAACCCTGCCTCCTTAAATTTACCAAACACCCCGTTCTCACTATCATCCCCCCCCTGCCAATCAAACGCTAAGACACCCCCCCCCTGTCCCCTCCCGACCCTTCCACAAAATTCTTTTAAAATTTATGGCCCCGCATACATCGTCCCCCAGACACCCCAAATATTGTCCCTCTCGAAACCCCTTCCTATCCACCACACACTTCATCCTATTTTCCTAAAATTTTTGCAAAAATTTATAATCAGCACACAAAATTTGATTTTCCCCTAAAGTCCCCCCACCGTGTTTTTTTCTTTTCTTACCTTTTTTGGCACTAAAACCAAAACCCGCAGTTCTTGCAACCCCCCAAACCTCCCCTCCCTTTCTCGAAAACTTGTTTACTAAAAAAGGTTTTTAACATTTTCCAAGGGCTCACATAAAACTCGCAGGGCAAGCCACCAAAAAGGAGCCTTAGTCCCTTAAAACCCCCAACCCCTTTTTCAATATCCCCCCCAAACGCCGGATCACGGGTATTAGCACCCCAAGATACATTCCCCCCCCCAACCCCTCCCGAAACCCTCCCCACCCACTCCTAAAACCAAAAATTTTTAAAAAAACCCCACCTATAAAACTAATCACTCATTGCCCGTTGTTTTTACTCAGTCCCGCCCTATTCCACCAAGCCTCATGCCCCACCAGCCTATAAATTTTTCCCTAGCCATACGTCGCTGCCTCTGTCCCCTTAACACCAGGCCGATGGCGGTCACCCCACACCCCCCTTTTTCAATTCCACCCGCACTCTCAGCTCAAATCATCTTCGAAAAATCAGAACCCTTTCCCTTTTTTAACAACCGATTTCCTCCATGGGATATGCCCGCCGCACGCCCCCCTCATAACAACTTTTCAACCTACCCCCCAAAAAATCTGCAACCCTACTCATCCAACCCTGGTACTTTCCCCCATGAAAATAAAAATCCGGATCCTCTCCTTAGCTACCCCATCCCACCCCCCAGCAAATCAACCCACCCCCCCTCTCCCCAAAATTCTCCCCACATTTTTCCTAAAATCTAACCCCCCCCTCTCCACCCCAAAATCTCACATTTAACTTCCAAACCCTGGATACCTCTTTGGTAAGGGTGGCCCAAAATCAAATTTCCTATAAACAGCTCTAGACCCCTGAAACAGCTTCCACCGAGCAAACCCCATCACTCGCAACCTTCTGTCACATAAAACCTATCGACCTGGCCGCGTACCCTTTATGAAACGTATGCTCAACCATTAGGTCCCCCCCTCCCAAAAAATCCCTAACCCCACGCCCAGCAAAAAGATCCCTTTGGCTAACCAAAAAAACCCTGCCCCCCGTGGTTCCAACCTTTCACGTACTATACAATTCCAAACACCGCCCAGATGTTCCCAGGGGAAAAATCTCAAATAATAAAACCCAAAACATCACGCACAATTTATTTTTTTCACCCGTAATCACGCTCCCCGGCGCATACACACAAACCACTGCCCGTCGCTCACCTCTCCCCCATCCATCTACCCAGTACCCTACCCTCCTCCCCTCCCTCACATTAATTCAACAAACGGGGTTGTCCCCAATCGAATTTTCCCAACCCCCCCTTTCAAACGCCAATAGCCAAAAACAAAGTATCCGTCCACATTCAAACCCCACCCGCCTTTAAAATTATGCCCTGCATGGGAATACAAATTATGCATGCGCCCAGAAAACCCCTGGAGCCCAAACCTCACATTCTACACAACCCATTTACATTCACGTCTCACCTAAAAACCCTTTTTAAGGGGGTTTTCACGCTGCCCTGTAATCCTTTATAGACACGCACCACCTTCCTATTTTTTTCCCCCCCAGCTCACCACGTGAGCTCTATTCCCCCCCCGGTCGAAACCCTACCACAAAAACCTGTGGCGCCTCCACCACCCCACAGCCCCCGGTTTCTTCCCCGGGCTTTTCGCCCCGGGCAAGACATCATCGGAATCAAGTGCGTTGCCCCGCCCTCTTCCGCCGAAACTCTCTGCATCCCTGGCTGGTCGGGGGGTGCCTCACAATGAAACCCCCCGCCACCTCGACCACGGTCACCATTTTCCCGTAGAAGAGGCACCCTGCAGTCAGTGGCTGTCTCCCCTCTCTCCCCCCCCCCCCAGGTCCCCCCACCGTTTACATCATCCCAGCTCTCTTCGTCTCCAAAACCTTTTTCCGTCAACTGCTCCAGAGCCACATCCTTGTCGTTCTCCTCCACTCAACTTGGGCTCCCCCCCACCGCGGAGCTGTAGATTCTACAGGCATCGAAGGGGGACCCCACCGTCGGAACTCTCTCCCACCTCCCCACTCCAAGACAACTATGGCCCTTTACAGGCGCCCGCTGGCAGGGCCCCCCCCTCGGGTCGGCCCTCGCTCCGTCCTTCGTCTGCAACCCGTCGTTGCTGCTGCCTCTCACAAATGTGTGCCATAAAAGGTCTAAGCACCACATAGCCTTCAGTCTTGCGCTGCCCTCGTATACACCATCACGCGTCCTAAAGCGTCCAGGGTACAAACGACGGGATGGGGTGCCCAGCGCTCTTTTGGGTTTAAAAAGTCCCTCCGGCCACCGCGTACGCCCCTCCACCCCCGGTACCTGCCATTTCCCAGATGCACATCCATACGTTCAAAAAAAGTTCCCTATACGCCCGTCACTTTGAAAGGGACGTTGCGACCTTTACCCCAAATGTAGTTCGCGACACGTCAATTAACGAAATCGTATTGCCGATTTTTCGTCCACACAGCCCTCTTTTAAAACCCCCCACCAGCGCTCATACACTGCCGTCGATCGTAGCTTAAAGAATATTCGGAAGCCCCGTTGACGAACTCCAAAACAAATCTTGATCCAAAAGCCGTAGTGCGCGAATAACAAAAGGGAGAACACCCGTGCGGGGGGCGTAATTACACCCCGCCTAAATCAAAGCACACATGTTGACGGGGGCCCCTTTGACAGTCTGCGCCCCTCTTGTAAAACAAACCCGCCAGGGGAAAGGCCCCTCAACCGGAGCGTTGCGCCACAACCTCACGGCTAAAGCGTGAGGTCAAACTGAAGTTAAAGAATTGGATCATCTGGGTAAGACAGTAAAAAGATTTGTTTAAATGTGGTCTGTGGGTTCAAAAATTGACCAAATTTGCTGAAGTCTTGACTGTGTTGTCATATCGTGGGTGGTACACTGGAATCCCACACCATTATAAACATGTGTGGTTGTAAAGTTACTTTTTTTTTGTCCGTATTTTTTTTTCATTTCCCCTTTTTATTACTTTTATTAATTGGTACTTAGAATTTATTTAAAAAAAGATTGTTAGAATTGATTTTCTTTTCTCTGATTTTTTTACAAACTATGAAGTGAAGTTAATTCCCAAATAGGAATAATTTAGCTTTAAGTAGCTGTGCTGGAGTTATCTTTTTTTTCCCAAAACCTGTTTCCAAGGACCTCTTCTCTCTCACACACACACACACACACACACACAAAACACACACAAAACACACAGGAGACAGGAGATAGGGGGGATATGATAACGACATATAAAATACTGAGGGGAATCGACAAGGTGGACAGACACAGGATTTCCAGAGATGGGACACAGCAAAAGGGGTCACATTGGAAGTTGAAGACTCAGATGAACCACGGGGTTGTTAGGAAGTATTTCTTCATCACAGAGTTGTCAGGAAGTGGAATAATCTGGGAAGTGATGTATTGGGGGCAGGATCCATACTAGCTTTAAGAAGAGGTATGATAAAGCTCATGGATCGGGAAAAGTGACCGAGTAGGGGCCAGTGAAGAGGGGGGGGCCAGAACTTTGACTCGACCCCTGCAACCACAACTGACTACACACACATACGCACACACACACACACCCCACACACAAACACGCACACACACACGCGCACACACACATGCACACACACACATGCACACACGCAAAATGAAATGTATAATTTATATATTATATATATAAATATATAAATATATATATATATATATATATATATATATATATATATATATTTTGGAGAGAGAGAGAGAAAAGAGAGAGAGAGAGAGAGAGAGAGAGAGTCCTACACTCAGATCGACTTGTATACATTTTTAAACATTTTATATACATTTCTATTTAATTAAGGTGTTGCTGATATTTTATACATATAAATTTTAAGCATTTGTAAACCATTCTGTGTTGCATTTCTTCACATATGTATACATTTATAAACATATGTAAATCTTTGTATATATTTATGCAAATTGGTAAAACAAAACCTACAGGCTAGTGGGTGCATTACACACGTGCTTCCTTATGATGAACAGAGGCCAGACATAGGAGCTCGATCCTTGCGTTTGCTGCTAAGTCGGAACGCAGCTTCCATATCCACACAACACACAGATCACAGCACGACACAACACAGAGATCACACAACACACAACACACAACACACAGATCACAGCACCACACAACACAGAGATCACACAACACACAACACACAGATCACAGCACCACACAACACACAGATCACAGCACCACACAACACACAGATCACAGCACCACACAACCACACAGATCAAAAGCACGACACAACACAGAGATCACACAACACACAACACACATATCACAGCAGCACACAACACACAGATCACAGCACCACACAACACACAGATCACAGCACCACACAACACACAGATCACAGCACCACACAACACAAGATCACAGCACCACACAACCCCACAGATCACAGCACCACACAAAACACAACACACAGATCACAGCACCACACAACACACAGATCACAGCACCACGCAACACACAGATCACAGCACCACACAACACACAGATCACAGCACCAACAAACACACAGATCACAGCACCACAAAACACACAGATCACAGCACCACACAAAACACCCGGGTTGCAGCACCAAAACAACACTCAACATTTAGCATCACACAAACTCACAGCACCAACAGCACCACACAACACAACATACACACCACACAACACACAGCTTACAGCGCCCCCAAAAACTCAACAGCACCACACAACACAACATACAGCACGACACAACACAACATACAGCACCACACAACACAACATACAGCACCACACAACACAACATACAGCACCATAAACCATACCACAGACGGGGTTAGAACCCGCAATCACAGTCTCAAAACTCCAGACCGTCGCGTTAGCCACTGTGCCAGCTAGCCACAGTAAGATTCATCCAACTAGGTATATTTATATACCATATGAAGGTTAGCATAGGCACCACTGTGACCACAAATGCAAGTTTTTACCGACGAATCTCCAGCTAGCGTGGTCGTGGCTTGTTAGCTTAATCTTATTGTGGCTAGCTGGCCCAGTGGCTAACGCGACGGTCTGGAGTTTTGAGACTCTCTGATTGCGGGTTCTAACCCCGCCCGTGGTATGGTTTGTTTGTAATCGTGTCATTAAGATTTCGTGAGTCATACAGCACCACACAACACAACATACAGCACCACACAACACAACATACAGCACCACACAACACAACATACAGCACCACACAACACAACATACAGCACCACACAACACAACAACAGCCCCCGGGAAAACACAGCACCACGCAACACTACAACACACCACAAAACCCCAAACACTTACACACCACAAAACCAAAAAAATGCAACCCCACACAACACAAAAAAACAGCACCACACAACACATACAGCACCACAAACAACACCTCACGCACCACACAATAACATCTCACAGCACCACACAGCCCCGCACAACACTCATACAGCAAACACAACACAGATCACAGACACACAACACAGCTCACAGCACCACACACACCACAAGCTAACACACCACACAAACACCACCACACAACACACGCCATACACCATCCCAGCACGCACAACACACACCCAATCACTATAAAACCAAAAAACACAGCACCACACAACACACATACACAACACACGGCATCACACAACACACAGCACACAAAACACACAGCAACACACACACGCAGCAAACCACACCCGCACCACAACACCAGCATCCACAACAAAACAGATCACACAACACACAGCATCACACAACCCAAGCAACAAAACCCCGCAAAACACACACACGCTGCAACAACAACACAGCAACACACCACCAGCATCACAAAAACACCCCCATCACACAACACACACATCACACAACCCACCCACAACACACACCATCAACAACACACCATCACAAAACAACACCACACACAACAAAAGCATCACACAACACACAGCATCAACAACACACACCATCACACAACACACACCATCACACAACCCCAAAAGAAACACAAAACACACAGCTTCACAAACAAAACACCATCACACAACACACAGCATCACACAACACACAGCACCCCAAAACACACAGCATCCCAGCACACAGAAACACACAACCACAGCATCACCAACACACGCATCACACAACAAAAAGCATCACACAACACAACCATCACACAACAACAGCATCACACAGCACACACATCACAAAACACACAGCATCACACAACACCAGCACACACAACCACACCATCACACAACCCACCATCCACAACACCACACACAAAACACACAGCATCACACAACAACACCACACAAACATACCCACACACAACACACAGCATCACACAACACCACAGCATCACACAACACACACCACACACAACAACAGCATCACACAACACACAGCATCACACAACACAACATCACACAACACACAGAAACACAAACACACAGCCACACAAACACACCATCCACAACATACACCATCACACAACACACAGCATCACACAACACACGCATCACACAACACACACCATCACACACAAACAGGCATCAAAAACACACAGCTCACACAACACACGCACACACACACACACCACACACAACATAACCATCACACAACACACAGCTCACACAACAAAAAAAACCATCACACAACACACACATCACAAAAAACACACCCCAAACCACAACCACAGCATCACAAAACACCACCATCACACAACACACAGCATCACACAACACACAGCATCACACAACACACAGCATCACACAACACAACCATCACACAACACACAGCATCACAAAACCCACCATCACACAACACACAGAATCCACAACACACAGCAACCCACACACGCCAACACACAACTCAAGGGCTTTCTTTTGGGGCAATTTTCAGGGTTGTAACATTTAGTAACGGGGCTTTGTAAATTTCAACACCTAGGGCTTTACCCCCCCCACCCCAACCCACCCACCCACCCACACCACCCACCCACCCAAACCCACAACAAAACCACCCCCCCACCCCCCCACACCCCCCAACCCACCCCAACCCACCTACACCACCCCATCCACCCACACCCCCCACCACCCACACAAAAAACCCCCCCCCCCACAAAAAATAAAAAAAACCCAACCCAAAAAAAAAAAAACAAAACCCCCCCACACAAAAAACCCCCAACCCCAAAAAAACCCCCCCCAAAAAAAAAAAATAAACCCCCCCACCCCCCACCCACCCCCCCACCCACCCACCCCCCCACACACACCCCCCCACCCACCCCACCCACACCACCCACCCACCCACCCACATCACCCACCCACCCACACCACCCACCCACACACACACACCCCCACCCCACACACACACCACCCACCCACCACCCCACAACCACCCACCCACCCACACAAAAAAAGTTTGGAATAATTAGAGGAGCTTTCAAAGGTACACTTTGATTTAGTTGGGCTCGTCAAGATTGAAACCATGATAAAATGTGTCACCGAAAGGGGAATTATCCTAAAAGGGGAGTTTTTATGATAGGGTTAGGGTTACGAAGATGCTGGTATTAATTGCTTAATTTTAAAATTTTTAGACAAAAAATTTTGTGGGAACGCTTTTCATCCATTTAAAATAATTATAATAATAATAATAATAAATTTAATAATAAAAATTTATTATTATTTAATAATTATTTTTATTTTTTTTTGATCTTTTTTTTTTTTTTATCGCGGACCAGGGGATTAATGGTGTGTAGACACCCAGGTCCAACCTGTTGCCCGCTGAGGCCATTAAGAAACCATGTATAAACATTCTGAAAGATACCTTACCCACAATGGCCCCGGTCTATGTATCACCCTCCACACTCACCCACAGAGGGACCGGTCTGATGTACCACCCCCCACACTCCCCACAAGGTCCTTTTGGGCCCGATGTATCACCCTCCACACTCCCCACAATGTACCTGGTCTGTGTATCACCCTCCACACCCCACCCCAATGGTACCTGGTCTAGTATCACCCTCCACACTCACCCACAGAGGTACCTGGTCTGATGTACCACCCTCCACACTCACCCACAATGGTACCTGGCCTGATGTATCACCCTCCACACTCACCCACAATGGTACCTGGTCTGATGTATCACCCTCCACACTCACCCACAATGGTACCTGGTCTGATGTATCACCCTCCACACTCACCCACAGAGGTACCTGGTCTGATGTACCACCCTCCACACTCACCCACAGAGGTACCTGGTCTGATGTACCACCCTCCACACTCACCCACAATGGTACCTGGCCTGATGTATCACCCTCCACACTCACCCACAATGGTACCTGGTCTGATGTATCACCCTCCACACCACCCCCCAAAGGGACCGGTCTAATGTACCACCCTCCACACTCACCCACAGTGGTACCTGGTCTGATGTACCACCCTCCACATTCACCCACAGTGGTACCTGGTCCGGGGTACCACCCACCACACTCTCAAACAGTGGTAAATGGTCCGGCGTACCACCCACCACACTCACCCACAGTAGTACCTGGTCCGGGGTACCACCCACCACATTCACCCACAGATGGTACCTGGTCCGGCGTACCACACACCACACTCACCCACAGTGGTACCTGGTCCGGGGTACCACCCACCACACTCCCACATTGGTACCTGGTCTAATATACCACCCTCCACACTCACCCACATTGGTACCTGGTCTGATGTACCGCCCACCACACCCACAATGATACCTGGTCCGGCGTACCACCCACCACACTCACCCACAGTAGTACCTGGTCCGGCGTACCACCCACCACATTCACCCACAGATGATACCTGGTCCGGCGTACTACCCACCACACTAAGCCACAGTGGTACCTGGTCAGGCGTACCACCCACCACACTAGGCCACAGTGGTACCTGGTCCGGGGTACCACCCACCACACTCACCCACAGTGGTACCCAGTCCGGCGTACTACCCACCACACTAAGCCACAGTGGTACCTGGTCAGGCGTACCACCCACCACACTAGGCCACAGCGGTACCTGGTCCGGGGTACCACCCACCACACTCACCCACACTGGTACCTGGTCCGGCGTACTACCCACCACACTAAGCCACAGTGGTACCTGGTCAGGCGTACCACCCATCACACTCACCCACAGTGGTACCTGGTCTGGCGTGCCACCCACCACACTCACCCACAGCGGTACCTGGTCTGGCGTACCACCCTCCACACTCACCCACAGTGATACCTGGTCCGGCCTACCACCCACCACACTCACCCAAAGTGGTACCTGCTCTGATGTACCACCCACCACACTCACCCACAGTGGTTCCTGGTCAGGCGTACCACCCACCACACTCACCCACAGTGGTACCTGGTCTGGCGTGCCACCCACCACACTCACCCACAGTGGTTCCTGGTCAGGCGTAGCACCCACCACACTCACCCACAGTGGTTCCTGGTCAGGCGTAGCACCCACCACACTCACCCACAGTGGTACCTGGTCTGGCGTGCCACCCACCACACTCACCCACAGTGGTACCTGGTCTGGCGTGCCACCCACCACACTCACCCACAGCGGTACCTGGTCTGGCGTACCACCCATCACACTCACCCACAGTGGTACCTGGTCTGGCGTGCCACCCACCACACTCACCCACAGTGGTACCTGGTCTGGCGTGCCACCCACCACACTCACCCACAGTGGTACCTGGTCTGGCGTGCCACCCACCACACTCACCCACAGCGGTACCTGGTCTGGCGTACCACCCATCACACTCACCCACAGTGGTACCTGGTCTGGCGTGCCACCCACCACACTCACCCACAGCGGTACCTGGTCTGGCGTACCACCCACCACACTCACCCACAGCGGTACCTGGTCTGGCGTACCACCCATCACACTCACCCACAGTGGTACCTGGTCTGGCGTACCACCCATCACACTCACCCACAGTGGTTCCTGGTCTGGCGTACCACCCATCACACTCACCCACAGTGGTACTTGGTCTGGCGTACCACCCATCACACTCACCCTCAGTGGTACTTGGTCTGGCGTACCACCCATCACACTCACCCACAGTGGTACTTGGTCTGGCGTACCACCCACCGCACTCTCCCACAGTGGTACTTGGTCTGGCGTACCACCCATCACACTCACCTACAGTGGTTCTTGGTCTGGCGTACCACCCACCGCACTCACCCACAGTTGTACTTGGTCTGGCGTACCACCCACCGCACTCACCCACAGTTGTACTTGGTCTGGCGTACCACCCACCGCACTCTCCCACAGTGGTATTTGGTCTGGCGTACCACACATCACACTGACCCACAGTGGTACTTGGTCTGGCGTACCACCCATCACACTCACCTACAGTGGTACTTGGTCTGGCGTACCACCCACCCCACTCACCCACAGTGGTACTTGGTCTGGCGTACCACCCATCTCACTCACCTACAGTGGTTTTTGGTCTGGCGTACCACCCACCGCACTCTCCCACAGTGGTACTTGGTCTGGCGTACCACCCATCACACTCACCCACAGTGGTACTTGGTCTGGCGTACCACCCATCACACTCACCCACAGTGGTACTTGGTCTGGCGTACCACCCATCACACTGACCCACAGTGGTACTTGGTCTGGCGGACCACCCATCACACTCACCTACAGTGGTACTTGGTCTGGCGTACCATCCATCACACTGACCCACAGTGGTACTTGGTCTGGCGTACCACCCATCACACTCACCCACAGTGGTACTTGGTCTGGCGTACCACCCATCACACTGACCCACAGTGGTACTTGGTCTGGCGTACCACCCATCACACTCACCCACAGTGGTACTTGGTCTGGCGTACCACCCATCACACTGACCCACAGTGGTACTTGGTCTGGCGAAACCACCCATCACACTCACCTACAGTGGTACTTGGTCTGGCGTACCATCCATCACACTGACCCACAGTGGTACTTGGTCTGGCGTACCACCCATCACACTCACCCACAGTGGTACTTGGTCTGGCGTACCACCCACCGCACTCACACCACGGTGGTTCCTGACAGATTTTTTTCAATAGTCTTAAGTGATTATGTTACAAACGCTTAAGAATTACATCATGCAGAGTTAAGAACATAAGAACATAAGAAAGGAGGATCACTGCAGCAGGCCTGTTGGCCCATACTAGGCAGGTCCTATACAATCCATCCCACTAACAAAACATTTGCCCAACCCAATTTTCAATGCCACCCAAGAAATAACCTCGGATAACCCACTGTTACTTACTCCTCTCAGGAGCGACATTTTCTAGTTATTCCACAGTAACCAATTTGATTATTAAATTTGACACTTACACAACCTAACATCAAGACGATGCCTCTTTTTAGGAAAACACATTGGCACTAAGAGTTTGAAGCCGACCGGAAAATGCGTTCTCCATTTTTTTTTACATGAAATCCAACAATACAACCTTAAAAAAGCATTCATCAACACTTAACAATTGATGCCATTCAGTATTGTGTTGGTCAAGAATGAGACACTTGTGAAACATTTGAGAATGTTTATTGTAGGAAGCCTTCAACAGTCAGTGGCTTCTTAAGTTATGCTATGTGACTGAGGGACTGATTACCCCAGACTCCTCATCTGCCGCCATTCTTCTCTGTATTGGACTGAAGAAACCACTGGCTGGCGAAACCTTCCCTCGGTGAAGATTCCCAAATGTTGCATAAGTGTTTCATTCTTCAGCTCGTAGAGTTTCTAAACCATTTACATCACATTATTTTTTATTCATGGGAAAATGATAAACCCATAGAGGCCAAGTAGTGCCTGTGGTTTAGGAGGAATTCAGTTTCGATCCAAGGAAGGGTAGGATCAGTCTGGATCCTTGGATCAAGAGCCCCCCTCACCAGCATCAAAGCTCCTTCATGAATAGTCATCGTCAAGTTATGTGAAGCGAAATAATTCTAAACCATTTGGAGATTATAAATTACAACATTGGCAGTAGAGTTGGAAAATTGATGGGATGAGATGTTCTTGTGCTGTGAACAACCTAACAAGAACAATAACAGCAGCAACAACAACAACAAGAAAACCAACAGAAACAACAGGAACAGGAAAAACAACAAGAATAAGAACAGGAACAACAGGAATAAGAACAATCACAACAAACATAAAATCTATAAAAAAACAATAACCATCACAATCACATTAACAAAGACAATAACAACAGAAACTAACAATACAAGCAGACTTTAAGTGTTCAATATTACACATAAACACAGTGAAGAAGATTCAAGTGTGGAATATGTCCTTCTTGCAGTCTTAACGCTGCGTTAAGGGGCATGAAAAATGTAACTCTGGTAAAGTTTATAATATTTTTAACGACCTGGCTAAGCGAAGGTGACTCTACTCCCGCGTGTTAGGCGCCTACTCCTCACCACTGACTAGGTGGTCCTTGGAAGTGACTAGGTGCTTCTCGGAAGTGACTAGGTGGTACTTGGAAGTAAGTAGGTGGTTCTTGGAAGTGACTAGGTGCTTCACGAAAGTGGCTAGGTAGTCCTCGGAAGTGGCTAGGTCCTAGGAAGTGGCTAGGTGGTCTGCGGAAGTGCCTAGGTGGTTCTCGGAAGTGACTAGGTGGTCCTCGGAAGTGGCTAAGTGATTCTTGGAGGTTGCTAGGTGGTCCTCGGAAGTAATTAGGTACCCTAAGTGCCGTGTGTGTGTGTGCAGCAAGCCACAGGAAAGAAAATTGAAGTAGGTTTAGTGGTAACGACAAATGATCATCTTTAGAAGCACAGTTAGTGAAGGAAGCAAGCAGGGTTGCCAAGGGAACCAGAAACTGTAGAAGGAACCAGACGCCACATGTTCTTTTTAAGATAGTTGCAACAATATATGTAATGTTATTGCAGGTGGTAACGTTGAGTGTGTTCTGTGTGAGCGTCTTACAGACGCCACCTGGGCTGTTAAACTCGAAAGACACATGCGCAGCAGTTAGGTATCTTTATTCCGAAACGTTTCGCCTACACAGTAGGCTTCTTCAGTCGAGTACAGATGAGTTTGTAGAAACAGTAGAGATATTCACGCTGTTAAACTCTCTCAGAAGCCAGCACTGAGGCAGACACGTCTCCCTGTTTCTGGCCTCATCTTAAACTCTCAGCACTTAGTTACCTAATTATTTTTATTTGATTATTGTGTCTGCCCATTTTGCTCCTGCACAGAATACCTGTGACTGGCAGGAAAGCTGTTACCAGTGACCCGCTTTACCTGTTAATTAATGGCGCACTCCTGCAAGACTAACCGTTACTGTATATACTTTGATTATAGTAAAATTGCTTGTTGAAAATCTTGAAAATGTTTGTGTGGTTTCCTAAAACAGACCACAGCTAATATACTAGTACAATAACCATGTGACAGAAAGTTGTCCCCTGAAGTGACTAGGTCTCTAAAGTGACTATTATGTCCTTGATAATGATTATGTGGTCCTAGGAAGTGACTTTATTGTTCTCGGAAGTGACTATAAGATAATACTGGTTTGTTCGTTGGTTTCTACAATATTTCACTTTCTAGTGTCTGGCCAAAAAATAACAGCACATGGAATACGAGACAGAACTTTATACTGAATAAGTGGCTGCCTCATAGACAACAAACGGAGTCGCATTCGCTGAGTGACTAGACGTAAAGAGTCGAGTTTCTCAGCCTTAATCTAGTCTTTACAGTGTACGTAAATATTGCATGCAAAGAATATGTACCCCTTATTCGGAGTATGTGAACACACTCATAACAGGCTTCCTCCCCCAACCAGCGAACCAGGTCGCTAAGGGTTTGTTGATTTCGGGGCCACATCGTCAAATCAGCACCTAGGTTAAGCCAATCATATTGTGGAACTGGCAGTTGTGAAGGTAACGTGGATACCACTCACATTCTCACCCTTGTCATTTTCACCGAGCTGCTGGTTGAACACGGTTGTCCATTCTGTCTCCAGGCTGTGTATTTGCCTTTGCCTTTGCTTTACCATGTTGTACACACATATTTCCAAACTGTATATAGTGTACATACTTGTAAATACTTATAATCGCACTTGGTGAAGGAAAATATAATTCAGAGTCATTCAGCTGTGTTTGTTCTGCTCCTTGCGCTGTAAGCCCTGTGCTAGCGCTCTTTTGATATAAAATAACTGCTCTGCTCCCCTTTACACCCAGGATAACAGGCCTTATTGTTCCTGGGTTGTAATAATGAATTGTCTCTAGGTAGGGTTAACGTCTAAGATAAGAAAATTTGCTGTTGACGCCAAATTAGAGAAAAGTGCAGCATCCAAAGAAAAATGAGTATTCAGAGTGACCTGGACAGGTTAGCACTACGGTCGTATACATGGAAGATGAGTTTCAACGTAGACAAGTGCCAATATGCAATTTGAATACAAAATCAATCTCAGAGATAAATACGAAATGTTAAGCATCAGACTGACGGAAACAAGAGGGGAAAACATTGATGTAATCATAAGCAAAGACCTGAAAAGTACCAAAAAACCTGTCTGTGAGAAGCAAAATTAATTTCATAGCCAGAAAATTCTAGCACAAAATACCAAATACAGTAATAATGTTAATGGTGTACAGCATCCATAAGTTGATGTATGATTAGTGAGACATATGTAAGACTGTTCCACATGTCTTATTCACATCATATTCACTCTGTAATGCATTTGTTGGATCGCATCTTGAATATGCCGTCCAGTTTTAGCCTCCAATTTAATTAAAACAAGATATATTAAAGAGAGTGCATAGCGGAGTTACCAAACTAGCACCATCACTCAGAAACAACCCTTATGAAGAGACTCAAAGAACTCGATATGTCCTTTTAGGAAACGAAGACAACGAGATCTTATTCTAACCTTTAAAATATGAATGCCTTTGACACTCGGACATAAAAAGCAATTTGTGGTGATGAATGTGTCCATAACTCGAAAACAGTGGAATGAAATTGCGAGGTAGAAGACACAACATGAATACATGCAAAGTTATTTTTTTGCACACGGAATTATAGGAAAATGGAATAAACTACTGCTGAAGTTATAAAAACGAAAACAATACAGTCATTCAAACGTCAGATGGACAAACACCTTGCAAGAACAGGATTTAATTCGATACTACACCTGGGAAATCTGAAGTTAACAGATTTCTGAATGATTTGTTAAAAAACTGTATCAGGACGATCAGCTGACAACGAGGCAACCAAGTTAAGAATACCAGAAGTGGTAGAAGTAACGACAATGGTGTCACCCAGAAGAACCACTGGTGTACACAGCTCAGAGTGCCGGTGGAGTAACAGGAGTAAACATAGAAACAATACTAATTTAGTAAAGGTAGTTGTAACCTATGCCTTCCATCCAATTTTGTCTCCCCTATTTTTCATTATAATACTGGATATTTTTAGCCCTGTTTCCATGCCAGCGGTGGCCGGAGAGAGTTGAGGGTAGGAAGAGAGCCTTCTGCGTTTCTATCCTTTACTCACGCACCAAGAAAATACATGATAGTCCTTAGTCTAAAGAGACGCAGATAGTTCTTATCAGTAGACAACCTCGGTGTAAATTTCCAAGTCCTCTGTTATTTGTCTTTCCCTTGTACTGTTCTTTTTTTCCAGTTTTTTTTTTTTGTTTTTTTTTTTTTTTTTTTTTTTTTTTTTTTTTTTTTTTTTTTTTTTTTTTTTTTTTTTTACACAGGGTTTGACAAGGATAAGGATCCCTAGCCCGTGTTCCCATACCAGCTCTTCGGTACTGTTACCATGCCTACTGTGTGTTCAGTGCCCATGCCTGCTTTGTGTTGGTCCCCCTGCCTGCTTTTGTATCATGCCCTCGTGCCTGCTTTGTATTTATGCCCCCCTACTGCTTTATATTCAGTTACCTTTCATTCTTTGTGTTCTCTTCTTGCACGATCTAGTTCCCTCACTTTGTACTCCTGTTCCATTGTCTGTCTCCTGGGTCATTCCATTGATTTGCAATCTCGTTTCGTTGTCTGCTTTGTGATCCATTCCATTACTCTGTGGTTTTATTCTATTGTCTGCTTCGTGGTTCTGATATCATTGTCTGGTTTGTGGTTCGTTTTAGTATTTCCTCCGTTTTTTCTTTCTTGGTTTATTTCCAGTCCTTTATCTTATCACACTTGATTCATTATTTAATCAGAATTTTTATATTTTATTGCATGTTCTTTACGTTTGCTCGTTTTTCTAAACGATTTTCTGGTTTGATGGGAAAGACACTACTGCTGAGAGGAACGTTTCGCCCGTGGCAGGCTGCTTGGGTCATTACACAGGAATGTAAAACAAAGTAGATTTTTAGAACCGTAGTTAGGTGAGTGGTCAGGTGAGTAAGGTCACTGTGTCATGTAAATTGCGAGATAGGAGCACTGCAGGAGACTTACCAGTCCTCCTGATGGCCTTTTTATGTAAGATGACTCAGGTTACAGGTTTGGTAAAACTGAAACGCCTTGATTCTATTGAACTGTATTTTGTGTTTGGATGAACGCAACTTCCTTGGCGTCCCTCTGAGAAATCAGGTGGGCAGTCCGATCCCTATGATGCAGGCGTTACTCATGTTGTGAATCCTACAGTCATACTGGTGCACTTTCAACTTAATCTGTAGGCTACGAGTGGTCTCTCCCATGTGTTTCTGGCCACAACTACAGTATGGAATTATATACACATGAGTTGCCTTTTTGCCTGATCATGCTGTTGCTGTGCTTGATTTTATAGTGGCAACACCTGCAGTGTGTTGGTTTTGGTGAGGGTGTGAGTAATATGTCCTGCAGTGAACCTGTAGAAAGGATGAGTAATGTCAGTGTTGTGCCCTGATTCCGGTGTAGTGAAAAATTTGTATGCAAGATCCCTGCAGTCCCAGATGATTATTGCAGGAAATTTTAGTGCCCGTAAAATGTCTTTTAGAGTGTTGCAGTCTTCCTCCAGATATTGAGGGTTGCAGATCCTTCAGGTACCTGGAAACTTGCCAGCGAATAAACCTTGTTTGGTTCTTCGGTGATAGTTTAATTAGCAGTGTACCATGTGGGATTTGTTGCTAGGTCTTCGGTATTCTTTGAATGAATGGTTCCACACTGTAGAAGTTGGGTAGAATGTCGGCCATATAGCAAAATCACGTGAATATTTTGCGTATGACGTTGATGAGTCTTTCCGCGCCTCCATTGATTGCATATACAAATTCGCCAGAACGGCACCGGTTGCTGAGGCCGTGCCCATGGCGATTTTTTGTCTGTAAAAGAAATTGCCGAAAGAAAATCAATTAAAATTCATACATACTTCAGTTAATTTCACGAAATCTGGGCATGGAACAGGAAAGTCCCATTCTGGCCTCAGTTTGCATGAAATAATTCCATGACTTGATCAGTGGGAACTCTGATGAAGAGGCAAATCACTTCTAGGGTGGCTAATTTTTTGCTTTTGATGTAGAAATCTTTCATCTCGTTAAGGAAATCCACGGGTGGCGAACATGCGAGTTGCTGATAGAACCGAAGAGTTTTTTTTTCATTTGTTTTACCGAAACACCTGCCAGGGCGTGAGGCGCACTGCCACTGCTGGATGTTATAGACACTTGTGGCTTATGTATCTCGTACAATCCATACATGCCAGCTGCTGTGGTGATTAGAGGGAAGATGTCTCAGCTTGTTCTTGCTCTTGTTCTTTTACATCAAAATTTCAGAACATTGGAGAGAAAAAATCAGTGTATTTTTTTAGCTTGATTTTGGTGATTTATTCATAGCAGATGGTGACACACAGGAGTTCAGGCCACTAAGGTCATATGTGATGCAGTCTGTAATGACCATCCACTCCATTGGTGACCCTGATAATAGCGTCACGTTCTAAAACTTTTGATAGCTGTTATGAAGTGTTGTAGGTGCGATGGTTTAATGGTTTCTGACAGTGAGACGGCTAAGATGCCCCGGATAAAACCTTTCTGGAATTCGGAATCACTGTAGCGATTGTTCCTGGTGATCCAGTAAGGATGATTTGTCTTCCAGGGACGAGGATCCAGCGAGGATATTCTGTCTTCCAGGGATGAGGATCAGAGCCTGGATAAATAGTTTTGTATATGGAAATACTCGGTTTCAAGTTGGTCTTATTATTAGATTAATTCAGGACTGTACACTGAAGACTACACTCTGGATAGCACACTAGGGACTGGGCAATCAGGACTGCACGCTTTGGACTGTGCTGTACTGAATATCCGTTCGTGAAGTGTTTTGTATATATAGACATAGGCAAATAAGACGATTCAGTTTCGTGAGAGACAGAGAGACTGTGTTTCCCATGTGTGAGGGATAACTGGTTTAATGTGCTAAGAGTTCCAAATATGGGATGACTGTGTGTGGATCAGCAACTTGGAGAGGCTGCTGTGTTTGGCTGTGTGACCACCATCACATACTGGGAAGGTAGCAGCTACCATCACATACTGGGAAGGTAGCAGCTACCATCACATACTGGGAAGGTAGCAGCTACCATCACATACTGGGAAGGTAGCAGCTACCATCACATACTGGGAAGGTAGCAGCTACCATCACATACTGGAAAAGTAACAGCTACCACCACATACTGGGAAGGTAGCAGCTACCATCACATACAGGGAAGGTAGCAGCTACCATCACATACAGGGAAGGTAGCAGCTACCATCACATACAGGGAAGGTAGCAGCTACCATCACATACTGGGAAGGTAGCAGCTACCATCACATACTGGAAGGTAGCAGCTACCATCACATACTGGGAAGGTAGCAGCTACCATCACATACTGGGAAGGTAACAGCTACCATCACATACTGGGAAGATAGCAGCTACCATCACATACTGGGAAGGTAGCAGCTACCATCACATACTGGGAAGGTAGCAGCTACCATCACATACTGGGAAGGTAGCAGCTACCATCCCCATACTGGGAAGGTAGCAGCTACCATCACATACTGGGAAGGTAGCAGCTACCATACCATACTGGGAAGGTAGCAGCTACCATCACATACTGGGAAGGTAGCAGCTACCATCACATACTGGGAAGGTAGCAGCTAAACCCTCACATACTGGAAAAGTAAAAGCTACCACCACATACTGGGAAGGTAGCAGCTACCATCACATACTGGGAAGGTAGCAGCTACCATCACATACTGGGAAGGTAGCAGCTACCATCACATACTGGGAAGGTAGCAGCTACCTTAACATCACATACTGGGAAGGTAACAGCTACCATCACATACTGGGAAGATAGCAGCTACCATCACATACTGGGAAGTAGCACTACCATCACAACTGGGAAGGTAAGAACCATACATACTGGGGGGTAGCACTACCATACATACTGGGAGGGTAGCAGCTAAACACTACGGGGGAAAGGTTTAAGCTACCTAATACGGGGGAAGGTAGCACTACCATACATATGGGAAGGTAGCAGTACCTCAATACTGGGGGTTTTGCGCTCCATCACAACGGGAAGGTAGCAGCAACCCATCACATACGGGGAAGTACAGCCCCACACATACTGGAAGTAGGCTCCCATCCATACTGGGAAAGGTGCAGCTCCATAATATGGGAAGTAGCAGTTACCATCCATACGGGGAAAGATACCCTTACCTAAACTGGGAAGATACATACCATCACTACTGGGGGGGTAGCAGCCCCACCACATAGGGGAAGGTAGAGCACCATCAATACTGGGGGTAAAGTAAAAGTGGGAAACCATCAAAATACTGGGAAAATAAAATACATCACTACTGGGAAAGGAGCAGCTACTTTACATCTGGGGGGGTAGACTCCTTTCCTTACTGGGAAGGTAGGTTTACCATCAAATTTGGGAAAGGGTAGCAAACATACCATCCAACATACTGAAAAGGGTAGCAGCTCCCATCACAAGGGAAAGGAAAAGCTCCTACTACGGAAAAGGTGCTGTCCATCAATACTGGGAAAGGTAGCGCTCCATCACATAGGGGAAAAGGTAAGCTCCCATCAATATGGGAGATACAGCTACCATCACATCTGGGAAGGTAGCACCCCTACAAAAAACCTACCATCACTACGGGAAAGTGCAGTACCATCAATACTGGGAAGGTAGAGCTACCATACAAATGGGAAGATAGCAGCACCTCACATACTGGAAAGGGTAGCAGTACCATCACATACTGGGAAGTAGCGCTACCTACTCGGGGGAAAGGTAGCAGCTCCATCACAACGGGGAAGTAGCACTACATCCATCTGGGAAGGGTAGCAGCTCCCACACTACGGGGGAAGGTAGAGCTACCATCACATACGGGAGGTGAGCTAACCACAAAATACGGGAAGGTAGGCTACATACATACGGGGAAGGTAACAGCTAATAAAAGGGAAAAGATAGCACTACCACACATCTGGGAAGGTAGAGCTCCCATAAATAGGGAGGGTAGAGCTCCATCACATACTGGGAAGGTAGCAGCTACCATCACTATGGGAAGGTAGCAGCCCATCCCATACTGGGAAGTACAGCTACCATCACATAGGGGAAAGGTAGCGCTACCATCAATATGGGAAAGGAAAAAGCTACCATACTTTGGGGAAGTAGCAGCTACACACATCTGGGAAGTAGCAGCTACCTACTACTGGGGGGTAGCAGCTACCACACTACGGGAAGTAGAGCCCATCATACGGGGAAAGGTAGCAGTACCAAAATATGGGAGAAACAGCTACCATCCCCTCGGGGAAGAAAAACCCTACCATCACAAAGGGGAAGGTAGAGCTACATAAAATACGGGGAGTTTGTGCTACCATCAAATACGGGGGAAGGAAAGAGCACCACACATAGGGAAGGTAGCAGCTCCCCAATCACAATAAAAAGTAGCGTACCTTTAACATCTGAAAAGGTAGAGCACCCCACATACTGGGAAGGAAACAGCTCCATCCATACGGGAAAAGGTAGCAGCTCCATAACTATGGGAAAGGTAGATTACCATCACATACTGGAAGGGCAGCTACCATCAAAAGGGGAAAGAAGCATTCCATCACTAGGGGAAGGTAGCAGTACCCATCACTACTGGGAAGTAGACTCCCTTTCCAAAACAAATTAATTTACAAAGGGGGGAAAAGGTAGAGCTACCATCAAACGGGAAGTAGCGCCCCAAACAACGGGGAAGGTACAGACCCCCCTATGGGAAAAGGGGCGCTACCACACTTTTACTGGGAAGTAGCACTACCATCCATATGGGAGGTATAGCTACCTTTCACTAATAAAACGGAAGGTAGCAGCTACCATCCATACGGGGAAAGTAGCGCTACCTCACTACTGGAAGGTAAGCTCCCATCAAACTGGGAAGAAGCAACTCCATACATATGGAAGGTAGCACCTACCACATACTGGGAAGGTAAGGGGCTCCACCTTTATGGGAAGGGTAGCAGCTCCCCATCACATCGGGAAAGGTAGCAGCTACATCACATACTGGAAGGAAAAGTACCACACATATGGGAAGTAGCAGCTACCATCAATTGGGGAAGGGAGCAGCTCCACACATACTGGGAAGGAGAGTACCATACATAGGGGAAAGGTACGCCCCCATAAAATTCGGGAGGTAGCATTCCATCAATACTGGGAAGTACGCTACCATCACATACGGGGAAAGGAAACGTTTCCATCCTTTACTGGAAAGGTAGCAGCTCCCATCAATAGGGGAAGGTAAAAGCTACCACCATATTGGGAAGAAGCAGCTCCTCACTTGGGGGAAAGGTAGCGTCCCTCACATACGGGAAGGAAAAGGAGTTCAAATCACATAGGGGAAGGTAGCAGTACCATCCATACTAAAAAGGGTACAGCTACCCACATACTGAGAAGGTAACGCTACCATCACATACGGGAAAGGGGAAGTACCACACATACTGGGAGGAAACGGTTACCATCACATACTGGGGAAGTTGCAGTACCATCACTACGGGAAGGGCAGCTAAAAAATCACATACGGGGAAAGAAAAGTTGAAATTTACCATCCACCATACGGGAAGGGTAGCAGTACATCAAACTGGGAAGGTGAGCTCCATCCATACGGGGAAAGGGTAGAGTACCATCATACTAAAAAAGGAAACGCCCCCTCACACGGGGAAGGAAAAAATACCAACAACTGGGAAGTAGAGCTACATCACATCGGGGAAGGTACACTATCAATAGGGGGAAGAAGCACTCCCATAAAAGGGGAAAGAAGCAGCTACCATCACAAAAGGGGAAAGGGTTTTAAAGCTACCTCACTACTGGGAAGATAGCAGTACCTCCATACTGGGAAGGTAGCGTCCATCCTACGGGGAAGTAGACTACCATCCAACTGGAAGGTACAGTACCATCCCATTGGGAAGTAGCAAAACCCATCATACTGGGAAGGTAAGCTCCATCACTTACGGGGAAAGGTATGCTCCATCACATACTGGAAGGTACAGCTCCATACTACTGGGGGGTTTTAACAAAAGGGGCCTACCATCCCCTATGGGAAGATACAGCACCATCACATCGGGAAAGGGGTAGACTCCTTCAATAGGGGAAGGAGACCCCCCCCCCAAAATACCCTCCCATCACATCGGGGAAGGTGAAACTACCATCACATCTAAAAAATAGCACTAATCACATACTGAAAAGGGTAACTGCTACCATCACATACTGAGAGGTAAGCTACCAACATACTGGAAGAAAAGCTCCCATCCATACTGGAAGTACAGCTACCACCAACGGGGAAATTTGAAACCCCCATCATACTGGGAAGGAAAATCTACCATCCTTTATGGGGGAGAGCAAACCATCATACGGAAAGGGCAGTCCATCACATACGGGAAAAGTAAAGCTCCCATCACTTTCTGGAAAAGGGGTAGCAGCTCCATCCATACGGGGAAGGTTTAACGGCTACCATCACATCTGGGAAGGAAACAGCAACTCATTACTGGGGGGTTGACTACCACCCAATACTGGGAAAAGTAACAGACCTCCATTTGGGGAAAGGGAGCAATCACATCTGGGAAGGTCAGCTCCATCATACGGGAAGGAAAGAGCTACCATCCATATGGGAAGGTAGCAGCTCCCTCACATCTGGGAAAGGGAAACAGCTCCCCATCAATATGGAAGGTACAGCCCCATAATACGGGAAAGTACAGCCCCCACCATAGGGGAAGGAAAACCTACAATTAAATTAAGTAAAAAATTGGGGAAGGAAACAGCTCCATAAATTACTGGGAAGGTGCAGCTACCAAAATAGGAAGGCAGAACCCCCCAATCTGGGGGTAGCAGTACCATCACTACTGGGAAGGTAGCACCCACCATCACAAACTGGGAAAATAGCAGTACCTACAACTGGGAAAGGAAAGCTCCTTTTACTACTGGGAAGGTAGAGAACCATCAAAAAAGGGGTACACCCCATCCCATACTGGGAAGGTAGAGCAAATCAAACTGGAAAGTACACTCCCCACAAAATTGGGAAGGTAGCATACCATCACATATGGGAAGGTAGAGTACCTAAATTTAGGGGAAAGGAAAACAGCTACCATCACATACTGGGAAAGATAAGTACCATACATACTGGGAAGGAAACACAAACCATAAATTTCGGGGAAGTAGCAGCTACCGTCAATACTGGGAAGGTACAGTACCCCAAAAAAGGGAAGTACAGCTACCCTCACATATGGGAAGGTAGCACTACATCCATACTGGGAAGAGCGCTCCATACATCTGGAAGACGCTACCATACTACGGGAAAGGTAGCACTACCATCAAAAAACGGGGAAAGTACAGCAAATCAATACTGGGAAGGTGCAGTACCCCATATGGGGAGGTAGCAGCTACCACACATCGGGGAAGTAAAAGTACATACATGGGGGGGAAAAAGGCGCTCCTTTTACATTGGGAAGGTAACAGCTCCATACATAGGGGAAAAGTAGCAGTCCCATCACATTTTGGGGGGAAACGTCCATCACTACTGGGAAAGGGCAGCTACCTTCACATACGGGGAGGTAGCAGCTTCCATACATCGGGGAAGGGGTACAGTACCACTACGGGAAGGTAGAGCCCCAACATACGGGGAAGGTAACGCTCCATCACATAGGGAAAAGGGTGCAGCTCCTCACAACTGGGAGGTAAAGCTCCCTTTCCATATGGGAAGGTAGCAGTACCATCTTTTTGGGGAAGGTCAGCTACCATAATCGGAAAAAGAAAACAGCTACACACATTTTAAAAAACCCTACCACAAACAAAAGCCCAAAACAAAATTTCCTACCCAAAACATTTACCACCACACATCTTTTACATTTTACCTCCCCACTTACAAAAACAAAACATACTAAACAAATTTTCCTTATTAAAACAAAAATCCAAAAAAACACACCATAAACAAAAAAAAACCCAAAAAAAACACACAACACAACAAAAAACCCCAATCAATTAATTACATTCCCTACTTTTTTCCTTTTTTAAAAATTTTCACTTTTGGGGGGTAAGCCAAAAAGGGGAAATACATCCCCCTCCCGGGAGGTAGCGCCCCATCACATACGGGGAAAAGTAGCAGCTCCATAACATAAATCAGGGAAGGAAAGAGTTTCCATCAAAACTGGGAAGATAGCAGTACCATAACATAACATACAAAAGGAAAGAAACCCAACATACGGGAAAACACAGGGTTTTTCGTAACATTCTCATATAACATAGAGGGAACTGAGGTTAAATGTTCGCGTCTGCTGCACTTTGCTCAAAACCCTTTGACAGCAGGGGTTGTTTGGTGTTAGGTGGGTGGTGGTGAGGTTATGAGTATGTGGTGGGGAGGGCCCGGTGTGAGTGGGTAGTGGTGTTTGGCGAGGTGTGAGGGGTAGGGGTGTTTTTCGAGGCTGTGAGGGGTATGGGTTTTTTGGCGGGTTTTGAGCGGGTTTTTGTTTGGGGGGCTTGAGTGGGTAGTGGGTGTTTTGGGGGTTTTGAGGGGTAATGGTGTTTTGCGAGGTGTGAGTGGGTAGTGGGTGTTTGGCGAGGTTGATGGGTAGTTTGTGTTGGCGAGGCTGGTGGTTTTTTGGGTGTTTGGGGGGCTGAGTGGGTAGGGGGGTTTTTGGCGAGGGTGAGTTGGTAGTGGGTGTTTGGCAGGGGTGAGGGGTAGGGGGTTTTGGGAGGCGTGGGGGTAGTGGGGTTTGGCGAGGCTGTGAGTGGGTAAGGGGGGTTTTGGGGAGGCGTGATGGGTATGGGTGTTTGGGAGGTGTAGTGGGGGTTTGTGTTTGGCGAGGCTGTGATGGTTAGTGGGGTTTTTGGGGGGCTGTGAGTGGGTAAAAGGGGTTTTTTTGGGGAGGGTGATTGGTAGTGGGGTTTTTTGGGGGGCGTAGGGGTAGTGGGGTTTGGGACTTGTGGAGTGGGTAGTGGGTGTTTGGCGAGGCTGTGAGTGGGTAGTGGGTGTTTGGCGAGGCTGTGAGTGGGTAGTGGGTGTTTGGCGAGGCTGTGAGTGGGTAGTGGGTGTTTGGCGAGGCTGTGAGTGGGTAGTGGTTTTTTGGCGGGTGTGGGGGTATGGGTGTTTGGCGAGGGTGTGAGTGGGGATGGGGTTTGGCGGCTGTGGTTTGGGGAGTGGGTGTTTTGGGGAGGCTGTGAGTGGGTAGTGGGTTTTGGGGGGCGTGAGTGGGGAGTGGGGGTTTTTCGAGCTTGGGGGGAGTGGGGGTAGTGGGGTTTGGCGAGGCTGTGTGGGTAGTGGGTGTTTGGCAGGTGTGAGTGGGTATCGGGTGTTTGGGGAGGGTGTGAGTGGGTAGGGGTGTTTGGGAGGGATGGGGTAGGGGGTTTGGTAGGCGTGTTGGGGTGGGTGTTTGGCGAGGCTTTAGTGGGTAGTGGGGGTTTGGCGAGGCTGTGAGTGGTTGGGGGGGGGTTTTGGGGAGGCGTGATGGGTAGTGGGGTTTGGCGAGGTGTGAGTGGGTAGGGGTGTTTTGGGGGGCTGTGATGGGGAGTGGGTGTTTGGTGAGGTGTGGGGGGGTATCTTTTTTTTCCCTTATTATTTTTTATTAATTTTGGGGGTTTTTTGGGGGGTGTTTGGGGGTATGGGGGTTGGTGAGGGTGTATGGGTGGGGTGTTTGGTGAGGTGTGATTGGGGGAGGGGTTTTTGGGGAGGTGTAGGGGTAGCGGGGTTTTGGTGAGGCTGTGAGGGGTAGGGGGTTTTGGGGAGGCTGTGAGGGGTAGCGGGTGTTTGGTGAGGCTGTGAGTGGGTAGTGGGTGTTTTGGTGGGGCTGGGTGGGTAGCGGGTGTTTGGTGGGCGTGAGTGGGTTGGGGGTTTGGGAGGGTGTGAGTGGGGGGGGTGTTTGGTGAGGCTGTGAGTGGGGGTTTGCGGGGGTTTGGGGAGGCTGGAATGGGTAGTGGGTGTTTGGGAGGCTGTTTTAGTGGGTAGCGGGTGTTTGGTGAGGGTGGAGGGTAGTGGGTTTTGGTGAGGCTGTGAGTGGTTACGAGTGTTTGGTGAGGCTTTTGAGGGTAGTGGGGTTTGGTGAGGGGTGTGGGTTTGGGGTGTTTGGCCCTTTTTGAGGGGTATTTTGTTTGGGAGGTTTTGGAAATGGGTAGGGGTGTTTGGGGGGTTTTGAGCGGGGAAAGGTTTTTCGAGGCTGTGAGTGGGTAGTGGGTGTTTTTGGGGAGGCTGTGAGGGGGGGTTTGTGTTTGGCGGGCTGTGAGTGGTTAGTGGGTGTTTGGCGAAAGGGAGTGATGGGTAGGGGTTTTGGCGAGGGTTGTGAGTGGGTAGTGGGTTTTGGCGGGGGGGGGTTGGGGTTTGGGGGTGGGTGGGGAGGGGGGTTTTTTGGGGAGGAGTGAGTGGGTGTGGGGTTTTGGCGAGGGGGTGAGTGGGTAGTGGGTGTTTGGCGAGGTGTGAGTGGGTAGTTTGTGTTTTTGGGGAGCTGTGAGTGGGGAGGGGTGTTTGGCGAGGTTTTGTGGTGGGTAGGGGGGGTTTTTTGGGGGCTGTAGTGGGTAGTGGGGGTTTGGCGAGGGTGTGAGTGGGTTTTTGGGGTGTTTGGGGAGGGTGTGAGTGGGTAGGGGTTTTTGGGGAGGGTGTGAGTGGGTAGTGGGTGTTTGGCGGGTTTTGAGTGGGTAGGGGTGTTTGGCGAGCTGTGAGGGGTAGGGGGGTTTGGCGAGGCTGGAGTGGGTTTTGTGGGGTTTGGCGAGGGGTGATGGGTAGTGGGTGTTTGGCGAGGCTGTGAGTGGGGTGGGGGTTTGGGGGTGTGGTGGTTTGTGGGGGTTTGGCGAGGCTGTGAGTGGGGAGTGGGGGTTTGGCGAGGTGTGGGGGGTATGGGTGTTTGGCGAGGCTGTGATGGGGGGGGGTTTTTTGGGGGGTTTTAGTGGGAGTGGGTGTTTGCGGGGTGTGATGGGGGATGGGTTTTGGGGGCTTTGGGTGGGTGTGGGGTTTGGGAGGGTGTGAGTGGGTAGTGGGTGGGGTTTTGGGAGGGTGGGGGGGTTGGGGGTTTCGGGTGTTTGGGGGTGGGGGGCTGTGGTGGGTAGGGGTGTTTGGTGAGGCTGTGAGTGGGAGTGGGTTTTGGGAGGCTGTGAGTGGGTAGGGGTGTTTGGTAGGCTGTGAGTGGGTGTGGGGGTTTTTGGGAGGCGGGTGGGTTATCGGGTGTTTGGTGAGGTTTTGAGTGGGTAGGGGTGTTTGGGAGGGTTTAGTGAGTGGGGGTGTTTGGTGAGGCTGTGAGTGGGTAGTGGGTGTTTGGTGAGGCTGGGTGGGTACGGGTGTTTGGGAGGTGTGAGTGGGGATGGGGGTTGGGGAGGCTGTGAGGGTAGCGGGGTTTTGGGGAGGGTGTGGGGGTGTGGGTGTTTTGAGGCGTGATGGGTAGGGGGGTTTGGTGAGGCTGTGGTGGGTAGTGGGTGTTTGGGAGGCTGTGAGGGGTGGGGGGTTTGGGGAGGCTGTGAGGGTGTGGGTGTTTGGGGGGCTGGAGTGGGGAGGGGGGTTTGGTGAGGTGTGGTGGGGTGGGTGTTTGGGAGGTGTGATGGGGGGGGTGTTTGGGAGCTTGATGGGGTAGCGGGTTTTTTTGGTGAGGCTGTGGTGGGTAGTGGGTGTTTGGGGAGGGTGGAGGGTTTGCGGTGTTTGGTGAGGCTGTGGTGGGTAGGGGTGTTTGGTGAGGCTGTGTGGGAGGGGTGTTTGGCGAGGCTTTTTGTTGGGTAGGGGGGTTTGGTGGGCTGTGGTGGGTTGGGGTGTTTGGTTTTGGGTGTAGTGGGTGTGGGAGTTTTGGGGAGGCTTTGGGGGTAGTGGGTTTTGGGGGGCTGTGATGGGGAGGGGGGTTTGGGGGGCTGTGAGTGGGTAGTGGGTGTTTGGTTAGGCTTTTGGGGGTGGGAGGGGTGTTTGGTGAGGCTGTGGTGGGTAGTGGGGTTTGGTGGGTGTGAGGGGGTAGGGGTGTTTGGTAGGTGTGAGTGGGTAGTGGGGTTTGGTGGGGTGAGTGGGTAGGGGTGTTTGGTGAGGTGTGGTGGGTAGTGGGTTTTGGTGAGGCTTGAGTGGGTACGGGGGTTTGGGGGGCTGTGAGTGGGTAGTGGGTGTTGGTGAGGCGTGAGTGGGTAGTGGTGTTTGGAGGCTTAGTGGGTAGGGGGGTTTGGTGGGGTTTTGGGGTGGGTAGCGGGTGTTTGGTGGGAGTGATGGGTGGGGGTTGGTGAGGCTGTGATGGGGGTGGTGTTTGGTGAGGCTGTGAGTGGGTAGCGGGTGTTGGTAGGCGTGAGTGGGTAGGGGTGTTGGTGAGGCTTGGGTGGGTAGGGGGGTTTGGTGAGGGTGTAGGGGTAGGGGGTGTTTGGTGGGCGGGGTGGGTAGGGGTGTTTGGGGAGGCTGGAGTGGGTGGGGTGTTTGGTGAGGTGTGAGTGGTTGTGGGTGTTTGGTGGGCTGTGAGGGGGGGGTGTTTTTGGGGAGGCTGTGAGGGGTAGGGGGGTTTGGTGGGCTTGGTGGGTAGCGGGGTTTTTTGGTGAGGTGGAGGGGTAGTGGGTGTTTTGCAGGGTTGGTGGGTATGGGGTTTTGGGGGGCTGTGAGTGGGTAGCGGGTTTTTTGGGGAGGCTGTGAGTGGGTAGGGGGTTTGGTGAGTGTGAGTGGGGAGGGGGTGTTTTTGGGAGGCTGTGAGTGGGTGTGGGTGTTTGGAGGCTGTGGGTGGGTAGGGGTTTTTTGGGAGGCGTGATGGGTAGTGGGGTTTGGGTGTGAGTGGGGAAAGGGGGGTTTGGGAGGTGTGATGGGTAGGGGGGGTTTTGGGGAGGGTGTGAGTGGGGAGTGGTGTTTGGTGAGGCGGGTGGGGAGGGGTGTTTGGTGAGGCTTGAGTGGGTAGGGGTTTTGGTGGGCTGTGATGGGGAGGGGTGTTTGGTGGGGTGAGTGGGTGGGGTGTTTTAGGGGGTGAGTGGGTAGCGGGGTTTTGGGAGGCTGTGATTTGGGAGGGGGTGTTTGGTGAGGCTGTGGTGGGTTGGGGGGGTTTGTGGGGTAGTGGGTAGCGGGTGTTTGGTGAGGCTGTGAGTGGGGTTTTTGGGGGGTTTGGTGAGGCTGTGATGGGGAGGGGTGTTTGTGAGGGTGTGAGTGGGGGGGTTTGGGGTTTGGGGGAGGCTGTGAGTGGGGAGGGGTGTTTTGGTGGGTTAGTGGGTAGGGGGTTTGGGGAGGCTGTGGTGGGTGCGGGTGTTTGGGGGAGGCTGTGAGGGGGGAGGGGTGTTTGGGAGGCGTGGTGGGGTGGGGTGTTTGGGAGGCTGGAGTGGGAAGTGGGGGGTTTGGGAGGCTGTGAGGGGGGAGCGGGGTTTGGGGGAGGCTGTGAGTGGGGTAGCGGGTTTTGGCGAGGTGGAGGGGTTTGCGGGGGTTTGGCGAGGGTGTGAGGGGTGCGGTGTTTGGCGGGCTGTGATGGGTGCGGGTGTTTGGCGAGGCTGTGAAATGGGGGCGGGGTTTTGGGGAGGCTGTGGTGGGTTTAGGGGGTTTGGCGGGCTGTGGTGGGGGAGCGGGTGTTTTGGCGGGTTGAGTGGGTAGCGGGTTTTGGCGAGGTTTTGAGGGGGGTAGGGGTGTTTGGGGAGGGTTGATGGGTAGCGGGGGGGTTTTGGCGGGCTGTGAGTGGGTAGCCGGGTGTTTGGCGAGGGTGGTTTGGGGGTAGCGGGGTGTTTGGGGTGTGAAAGGGTAGGGGTGTTTTCGAGGCTTGTGGGGTAGGGGTTTTGGCGGGTGTAGTGGGTGCGGTGTTTGGGGAGGCTGTGAGGGGAAAGGGGTGTTTGGGAGGCTGTGAGTGGGTAGGGGTGTTTGGCGAGGCTGTGAGGGGTAGGGGTGTTTGGCGAGGCTGTGGGGGGGGTAGCGGTGTTTGGCGAGGCTGTGAGGGTAGGGGTGTTGGCGAGGCTGTGAGTGGGGTAGGGGTTTTTGGGAGGCTGTGAGGGGTTTGCGGGTGTTTGGCAGGCTTTTGGGGGGTAGTGGGTGTTTGGCGAGGGTGTAGTGGGTACGGGTGTTTTGGGAGGTGTGAAATGGGGAGGGGTGTTTGGGGGTGTGAGTGGGTAGGGGTTTTGGCAGGCGTGGTGGGTAGTGGGTGTTTGGCGAGGTGTGAGTGGGTAGGGGTGTTTGGGAGGCTGTGAGTGGGTAGTGGGGGTTTGGGGGCGGGTGGGGGGATGGGGGTTTTG
The DNA here is from genome assembly GCF_026875155.1 of Cherax quadricarinatus. Lineage (NCBI taxonomy): Eukaryota > Metazoa > Arthropoda > Malacostraca > Decapoda > Parastacidae > Cherax > Cherax quadricarinatus. The sequence goes on from NC_069413.1 coordinate 33,190,572, forward strand.
GCGAGGCGGAGTGGGGGTAGGGGTGTTTGGGGGGGCTGTGAGTGGGTAGGGGTGTTTGGCGAGGCGGAGGGGTAGGGGGGTTTTGGGGAGGTGTGAGTGGTAGGGGTTTTTGGCGAGGGCTGTGAGTGGGTGGGGTGTTTGGCTGAGGGGGACGGGGGGGAGGCTGTGAGGGGTGCGGGTGTTTGGCGAGGCTGTGAGGGGAGCGGGTGTTTGGCGAGGCTGTGGTGGGTAGGGGTTTTGGGGGGGGTGTGAGTGGGTAGGGGTGTTTGGCGGGCTGTGGGTGGGGGGTTTTGGGGGGTTTTGGGTGTTGTTTGGCGAGGCTGTGAGTGGGGGGTTTTGGGGAGGGGGGGGCGGGGGTTTGGCGGGCTGTGGTGGTGGGGGTTTGGAGGGGGGGGGCCCCGGGGTTTGGCGAGGCGTGGTTTGGGTAGGGGTTTTGGCGAGGCGTGAGTGGGTAGCGGGTGTTGGCGAGGTGTGAGTGGGTAGGGGTGTTTGGCGAGGCTGTGAGTGGGAGGGGTGTTTGGCGAGGCTTGAGTGGGTTTTCGGGGGTTTGGCGAGCTGGTGTGGGGGAGGGTTGTTTGGGGAGGTGGAGTGGGGTAGCGGGTTTTTGGCGAGGCGGGTGGGGTAGGGGTGTTTGGCGAGGGTTGATGGGTAGTGGGTTTTTTGGCGAGGCTGTGAGTGGGGAGCGGGTGTTTTGGGGAGGCTGTGAGTGGGTGGGGGTGTTTGGGGAGGCTGTATGGGTGGGGGGCGGGCTTATTGATTTTGGGGAGGGTGAGTGGGTAGGGGTGTTTGGCGGGCTGGGGGGGGTAGGGGGGGTTTGCGAGGGGTGAGGGGTAGGGGTTTTTGGGAGGGGTGTGATGGTATGGGTGTTTGGGGAGGGTGTGAGTGGGTAGTGGGTGTTTGGGAGGCTGGAGTGGGGGAGGGGTTTGGCGAGGCTGTGATGGGTGGGGTGTTTGCGAGGGTGGGGGGTGTTTTTGGGGGGGCTTTGGGAGTGGGGGGGCGAGGGTATTAGGGGTGTTTGGGAGGCTGTGGTGGGTAGGGGGTTTTGGGAGGGGTGATGGGTTGGGGTTTTAGGGGGGTGGGTTTTGGGAGGCTTGTGGGGGGTAGGGGTTTTGGCGGGTGTGAGGGGGGTAGTGGGTTTTGGCGAGGTTTTGAGTGGGGGATGGGTGTTTGGGGGTGTAGTGGGTAGTGGGTGTTTGGCAGGCGTGGTGGTAGTGGGTGTTTGGGAGGCTGTGAGTGGGGGGGGTGTTTGGGAGGCTGTTTGTGGGTGTGGGTGTTTGGGGGCGTAGTGGGTAGTGGGGGTTTGGCGGGCTGTGGTGGGTTGGGTGTTTGGGAGGCTTGGTGGGTAGGGGTGTTTGGGGAGGCTGTGAATGGGTAGGGGTTTTGGGGGGGGTGAGTGGGGAGTGGGGGTTTGGGAGGCGTGAAGTGGGAGTGGGTGTTGGCGAGGCTGTGAGTGGAGTGGGTGTTTTGTGAGGCTGTGAGTGGGGGGTGGGGGTTTGCGAGGGTTTAGTGGGTATGGGTGTTTTGGGGGCGTGAGTGGTAGTGGGTGTTTGGCGATGTAGTGGGTAGTGGGTGTTTGGGGAGGCTGTGGTGGGGTTTGGGTGTTTGGCGAGGTGTGAGTGGGGTGGGGTTTTTGGGGAGGGTGTAGTGGGTAGTGGGTGTTTGGGAGGCTGTGATGGGTAGTGGGTGTTTGGCGACTTTAGTGGGTGTTTGGGGGTTTTTGGTGAGGGGTGGTGGGTAGTGGGTGTTTTGGCGGGCGTGAGTGGGTAGTGGGTGTTTGGCGGGGTTGAGTGGGTGGGGTGTTTGGGGGCTGTGAGGGGTAGGGGTGTTTTGGGGAGGCTGTGATGGGGGTGGGGTTTGGGAGGCTGAGTGGTATGGGGGTTTGGGGGCTGTGAGTGGGAGTGGGTTTTGGGAGGCTGGAGGGGGGGGGGGTGTTTTGGGAGGTGTGGTGGGTAGGGGTGTTTTTTTGGAGGGGTGAAGTGGGTTTTGGGGTGTTTGGCGAGGGTGTGATGGGTAGGGGTTTTTGGTGGGCTGTGGTGGGGAGGGGTTTTTGGCGGGCTGTAGTGGGTAGGGGGGTGTTTGGCGGGGTAGTGGGGGGGGGGGGGTGGGGTTTGGGGGAGGCTGTGATGGGTTGCGGGGAGTTTGGCGAGGTGTGGGGGGTGGGGTTTTTTGGTGAGGTGTGAGTGGGTAGGGGGGTTTTGGCGAGGCTGTGAGTGGGTAGCGGGTGTTTGGCGAGGCTGTGAGTGGGTAGCGGGTGTTTGGCGAGGCTGTGAGTGGGTAGCGGGTGTTTGGCGAGGCTGTGAGTGGGTAACGGGTGTTGGGGGTTTGATGGTACGGGGTTTGGGAGGCTGTGGTGGGAGCGGGTTTTTTGGGGAGCTGTGGTGGGAGGGGTGTTTGGACTGTGAGTGGGGGTAGGGGGTTTGGGAGGCTGTGAGTGGTTGGGGGGTTTGGGGGCTGTGGTGGGTAGGGGTTTGGGGGGCGTGGTGGGTATGGGGGTTTGGAGCTGTGGTGGGGGAGGGGTGTTTGGGGGGCTGGAGTGGGTTGGGGTGTTTGGCGAGGGTGGGGGTGGGGAGGGGGGTTTTTGGTGGGAGGGGGTTTTGGGGGGGGGGTGGGTTCGGGTTTTTTGGTGAGGCTGTGAGTGGGGGGGGTTTTGGGGAGGTGTGAGTGGGTAGCGGGGTTTTGGGGAAAAAGGCCCTATTTTTCCCTGGGAAAAAATGGGGGGTTTTAAACTAAATTTGGAAAATTTTAAAAGGGTTTTTCGATTTTTTTGTAAATTTAAGGGTTTTGCCGTTAAAAAGAAGGGTTGAGGTTTGTGTTTCGGGCCGAAGGTTAGAGGGGGCCCCCCTTTTTGATTTTTTAGTGTTTTTGGGTGGTTCGATTATAATTTTTGTTGTTTGGGGAATTGGTGTTGTGGGGCCCATTTTTTTTGGGTGGGTAGGGTTTTTTTTGTGAGGCTTGGTTGGGTGGGGGTTTTGGGGGAAAGATTGAAAAGGGAAAAATGGGTTTTCGGTTAGTTTTTGGAGCGTGTTTTAAAAAAATTAAAAAAGGAAATTTCAATATTACAAATAAACCCAAAAAAAGAAAAGGGGGAAATTTAAGTAAATGAAAACAATTATAAAAAAAAATATAGTTTCGAAATTAAAAAAAGTCATTTAAAGAGTAATTGAAGCAAAAAGATGCCCCCTTTGGATAAGGGGTAAATTTGGGTTTTCGGGAAAGTAAAGGATTTCCCAAACCCTTTTGCTTTATCTACGTTTATAGGGAAAATTTTTGGGCATGATTTGAATTTTTAAAAAAAACCCCTTTTGTAAAAAATTTTGAAAAATTTCCCCTAAAACTTACGTTTAAAAAAGACAAAAGAAACGATATTTATTGTGGGAAAGGTTTTCAACTTAAGGGGGGGTTTGGGGTTTTAAAATGGGGCAGAAAACGGGTGAAAAGGGGGGTTTTTAGACGCGTTTTAGAAGGGGGGTTTTCAATTGTTTTTGCTGGGGTTGTTTAATATAACCCCTTCAAATTTTGGCGGGGATTAACAGTGGATCGTAATATATAATACGATAGTGTTTGGATTTTAGTAGACTCTGACAGTACCAAACAAAAGACTTAAAAAAGAATGGCAGCTCATTTTATTGGTGGGATAGGTTCTGTCCACTGCTCGAGGCCTTGGTTCGGGCAGTGGACAGCATAAATGGGGTGAAACCAGAGTTGAGATCGGTCAACAAGTGGCGTTCTACAAGGATTAGTTTTAGGCACGCTGCTGTTTATAACTTACATCAATATCCTTGACGAGGAAATTACAAGTGATATGAGCAAATTCGGCGACGACACAAAAATAAGTAATATGGCAGATGTATTTCAATGTAAATAGCCCTAGCAATTATAAACTAAATAATATAGAATTTGACCATGC